>OX421488.1:3612250-4012250 GCA_949126895.1 Eilema caniola | reverse complement strand
GTGACGGGTTGGCTACGAGGTTACCCTTAGGATGGGTGACCGTATAGTGTTGTAACATCTGAGCGCTTCCGTGCTTTAAAAATCGGTCCCGGCTGTCAAGTCGTTAGGTCAAGACGGAGGCCTATAAGGGCGACCTGAACAACTCTGTCACAGGTTGGCCACTAACCACACAACAAAAACCTAATCTACACACAAAGCATTACGCATAATACACAGATATGAACTAGAACGTAATTTATTGGCGCTATAAACATCAGTGATTATATCCACTATCACGATATCTTTTAGATTAAACATTTTAAGCCTTTAAGACAGTTAATATTCTAGGCAAGCAAAACAGTGTTGGAAAGAAGGTCACCTAATGTAACCCTTAAAATTCTACCGTGGATAGCCAAAGGAGTATTTTGAGGGTTCTATTAGGCATATCCTCATCAGTCATCATCCTGATGGTGATTACCCGGTTGAATCCAAAATTTGTATTCTGGAGTCTGAGGTTCGCTTTTAGCTTTTGTTTTGTATGTCGGTTTTTCCGGGATAGACAGCCGTCTGATCTCTGAATTCCGAGAAAAAACCAGAGCTTTGTACCTTAATCAGCTGGTGTACCGGCTTGCGGGTGAGGTTGGTTCAGCTCCAAAGGTCTTGGTGTGGTTGAATACATCCAGAAAGGCTAAAGGGTATAAAGTAAACGACAAGAGCAGTTGAAAGGAATCTTATCGGTCAAGTTCAAGTGTTTTTGATATTGTTGTTTGGGATATTTTTTCTCTAAATATTCGATGACACTTGCACCCTTTTTTGTATTTAAACCATAGATATCCTAGTACCCTACTTCTTACTAATACCTATTATGAATGTGAAAGTTTGTAAAGATGTCTGTTTGTTTGTTGTTCAATCACATTCTTACAGCTGGTACAGGGATAGATCATAGTCTACAATAACACATGCTTAGGCGGTAGTAGGTTCATATAGTTTGCGTGAACGGAATTCCACACGGGCGAAGCCGCGGGTATCAGCTAGTACTCAAATAAGTATGAATTGACTTCTCATTCTTCGTATGGCGTCATCGTCATTCCTATTTACTATGAATTTTGGTTTGATAACTAAAATCTATACACAAAATAAGATTAGAACTGATGTTATTTTGTACAAAATGTTATTTTATAATGTAAATTTGACAATGGGTAACTATCAATCATCATTTGAACGTGTCTGAACTGTCTGAGACAGGTGTTAGTGTCAAGATTTTATTAAGCTGACGTATTCTTTGCTAACCTAGAGCAAGAACCTTGGAATCGTCCATCATAACATACTACTAATATTTCTTTTTATCCGACTGCTAAGAAGGGTTATGTTATTCGCGCGTATCTTGTATGTTTGTAATATGTTTTATTACCTCAAATCTGCTGAACCACCGTACGGATTTCAATGATTCATGTCTCAAATGAAAGGTATTTATTGCCCAAGTGTTCTTGGGTACATACAATATCAACAAAAGCTATATATGTTGGGTGTTTGACGCTGAAATGTATGTGGTTAAAAAACTTTCATAAAAATGAAGGCAATTAGATGAAGCTAAAAAGATCGAAACAAGCTTTTTAGCAGGCGGTATCCATTTGCAAATCTCAAAGCAGATGAAAATTAATGGGTACCGCCTGCTATAAAGCTAGTTTCGAACTTTTTAACATCAGTCGGGTTTTTTGTTTTTAATAAAAAAAAAATATAATTACGAGCTTTTATTTTGTTTCACTATAACTACGATTACTTACTTTTAAAATTATATTTGAGTGCTGGTGTCTGCCCTTGTAAATGGCAAGTGTTACATTAAAAGAAAAAATAAACGGAAAGTGTTAAACTTGACTTTCAAGACAACATAGGTCTTCAACTCAGTCATAATAAATATTACATTAATACTTATTTATTGGCAGGTAGCCAGTATGTACAAACACGATAGAACTGTGACAGGGGAAATATGAGTATTCAAAATATAATTTTAAAAGTAGGTACTGATATCTCCCCAGACTAGAGGAGACAACAGACTGATGAAATCCTCATGTCTACTCTAGGGGGGATATCAGGGGAGACACGAAACCGTTAAAAGCTAATCCAAGATGGTGGGAAACAGTTTTTTTTACATAAAATAAACGCTTATACTCCGCAAAGTTCTATACGAACAGTTTTTTTACGTAACATTTATTAAAATTATTCGAATATTTTATTCGAATACAGAACATGATGTTCGTTAGTGGTACACACGTGCGAACCAAGTTGTTGCGTATCATGGAACGCAACAAATTTGTTCGTACGTGCGTACGCGACTCTAAAAATAGAAACATCCAGCATATATGCAAATAGACATAATAATGTATGCAAATATATTGATTGACCTGTGACATAGAAGTCGAATGCTCGTCTGTCATACCTAACAGGCCTTTAATACTTGTATATACCTCACCTATTTATGTTGTTCCCACTGACGAACATAGGAACTAAATGTGGACATTTTCAATCCAACACTGGAAGTTCTATACCCGGCTTCTTGAGGCGCTCTCGAAGTCATTCAACGTTTAAAAATTTGAGATATAGTCAGCGTCAACTGTGAGGGTGACAGGTGGCGCGCGTCGCCCCCTAATCGAGGACGAGCTGGGGACCCGATGGTCCCCCCCACCCGGAGAGGGCCAGATTGAGAGAGATGGCTTTGGGTATATGCTCTATAGCTACCTCACCTTCGGCCTTGCACTGCGACTCACAGACGACGTGCGGTTTTGTCGGTTCGAGTCGGACATAACCTCCCCCTCCGGCTCTGGCGGGGGAGGTATCCATGGAGATTTCTCGCACAACAAAAAAAGGGTTGTACGCAGAAATAAATAAATGCACAGACAGAAGAAAAAAAACTAGTATTTAAGGAAAATCAATTATATTTTATAATGACAATGCTGTTTAAATACTTGGTGGGCTCTATCGAAATATTTATAAATTTTTATTACTATATAAGGACAAGTATTATTCAAATGAAATTTTGCTGATGAAAGTCGAGTGATCACCTCCGTCAAAGAACCATAATTTGAAAAGGAAATAAAGATAATTAAGTGAATAATATTATTTTTTCTACGACCATTTGGTAATTTGCTTAATACATAACCACAAGTCAATAGTACTCATTCCTGCCAAGTCGTGTTAATTTCGGTTGCTAATATTATTTAAAAAAAAAATGCCCATTTCCACACGGGTAAACCGTACATACAGTCGTGTTACAATGAAACTTTTTTTTTATGGCTATGGCATCAGAAAATCGTCTAAACGTCTAAACCACTGAACTGATTTAATTTGGTATAAGGGTAGATTAGGTCTTGAGACAGGAAAAATGCTATATTTGGTCGCGATAACCGACGTCCACGCGGGCAGAGCCGCGGGCAACAGCTAGTAAAGATATAATTTTTGCTGTTGCCTTTTAATGCCTTTCTAATCAAATATATATGTCGCCGCAAACTAGCTTTATCAGCCGTTCAATTAACTGCCTAGGCAGTTAACTAAACGCCGCCATTCAATGAACGGTCTGAATGGTGTTCAGTCATTTAATAAAACGTCTAGGTAAATAGCTTGGATGGATGACCTTTTACTACTTGCCTAGCCATTTAATTAAACAGTTGGAAAAATGACTTACTTCTGCATGGTTGTAAAAAAAATAACCACTAAGGCTTAATGTTGGAGCTACGCCTCGCTCCGCTCCCGCATTAGCCTTCTAACCTAAACTAACGAAGTCGGATTGCGCAACTATCACCATAAACCTATCACAAATTTTCTGTGAATATACCTCTATCTACCCCCTCGGAGATTTACAGGTGTTAGTATATATGTATGTAATTTTCTATCTTATTTCGAGGAAGTGCCCCATCTTACGATTGGCCTGAGCATAAGCCAGCCACGTTATTAAATGATGAATATCATTCAGGCCGTTAATTGAATGGCGCCGTTTAGTTAACTGCCTAGGCAGTTAATTGGACGACTGATTAAGCTAGTTGGCGGCGACATATACGCGATTAAATATTTGGCAATATCTCATGCAAATGTCCGTAAGTTACCTAACTGATAAACAAATCGTTATAGCATATTGATAAGTGATATCAATAATCATAACTTGTTTATTAAGATATCATCAGTGTTTACAATACTTAGTCATCACTAGTATTGTAAAAAAAAACATAAATATTAAGTACACCTTCAAATATGTATTCCCCGGTCAAGATAAACACACGAGGTTACAATAATACGCACCCGGCTGAAAGTTGGAAGGATTGTTCAAAACACCATCTTGAACGAACTCTAAAAAGTCGTCAAAATCCGACTCTTGGATTTTACACAGCCAAATGGTAAGTTTTATCATGAAAATATCTTCGACAAAATTAAGGATCTTTTTTTTTTACGTGCGTGAAATCCCCACGGATGCCCGGAGAGCCGGAGGGGGAGGTTATGTCGGACTCGAACCGACTAAACCGCACGCCGCCTCAAGGTCGTAGTGCTAGGCCGAAGGTGAGATTGTCATGCGACATATCCCTCGCACCCCGGCTGACCCAGGGCCATCCCTCTCGGTCTGGCCCTCCTCGGGACGACAAACTTAAGGATCAGATAATCCTTGTAATATTATAAATGCGTAAGTTTGTAGAGTATGGAAGTATGGATTTGTTGCTCTTTCACGTAAAAACTAATGCATTTTAATAAAACTTTACAATAATATAGCTTATACATCAGAATAACACATAGGCTATATAATCATCAGGTTACTACTCAAGGGAGCGGAGCAACAACCAATCTCAACAAATCCGGCCGGCATATACAGTAAAGTGACAGTGAAGTTATTTCTGCTGCTAAGCCACGGCGCTGTGCATCGCGCAAGCGCGCGGCCTTAGCGGTCGGCGGTCGAGCCAGGCCGCGCCAAATTATTTGAATCCAAACAACTTACGCGCTCAAAGGGTTGATACTTAGTACACGAATGGATAAAGCTTAGGAACCGACATACGCTCACTTTTATCACGATTGAAGGGGTTAGAAGGGGGGGGGGGTGACAATAAGGGATCAATGTTTGTAATTTTTTGTAGATATCCTGATGAAATTTGGTACAGAGGTAAATTAGAGCTTAGCAACACTACGCGATAAGCGACATCCACGCGGGCGTAGCCGCGGGCAACAGCTAGTTTTCTATAATAAATGTTTTATACTATTTTTCCTAAGAATCCGTTACAGTGACGTTTGACCTTCAATAAAAAAATCCAGGGATCGGATTGATAACGACTTTTTAGAGTTCGTTTATGATGGTTTTTTGAACAATTTACCGATTTTCAACCAGGTGTGAATTATTGTAGATCCTTACTAATATAATATGGTTTACTTCGTCCATTACCTAGTACGCAAAAGTCAAGAGCAATGAGCCTGTGCTGTAGGCTCCAGAAGAGCCTGGACAATTTAATAGTAAAATTGTATTAAGTGACTCCACACGCCATCTAGTATTAAAGTTCATACACGTGCATACGTTATTATTAGTAAATAATTTAGACTTAATTTTTCAAAGGATTATAGACCTTAAAGTAAGCAGGGTATTGTGAACCTTACTGTACAAGTATCTGTGTTAAGTATTTGACTGCGAATGTTACTTAACATTTCGTAACGAGTATGAAATTTAATTTACGAGGGGGTCTTGGCTTGGTGCGTATCAGAAAAACTTATTCTCCAACGTGGGGAGTACCGAAATGGGACGCTAACCAACCAGTATTTGGACTATAGTTGAGAATCACAAAATCTGGACGAAGCCAGACAATGGGGACAGTGTAGAGAGAGTTGTATGTTATTAATAACAAAAGGTTGCTATATTTAGGACTATTCGTGCCAGAAAGGTCAAGTGGAGTCAATGTATTGTATTGACAATGTAAGCCGAATCATCATTCTAATGTTTCTCTTTGAATTGGAACGTTTTCGGTCCTTTGTTCATCATCGGAGCATCAACCCGGTTTGCATCTAATATTTTGATCACTCGCACTGAGTGGAGTGGCGAGACTTTTTGCACTCGGCCGAGTTCTCGGTACGCCGAGTACTTCATGCGGCCGAGTGCAATCTCTCGCCACTGAACTCGGTGCGTGTGATCACGACATAAAGCCATTATTGCACTTTGGCTCCAGGGACTAGGTTTTTCATTATTATCTTAGCTTTTATACAAGCGAATACCGTCTGAAAGAAACCCAACTCTGACAGACAAACCTCCGTCAGAGTCTTGTGCGTCTATCAGCAAGTGCTCCACAGCGAGGTTGGTATGGACCTTATAGATTTTAGTGGCAGCCCCCTCTGCTATAGATTCACCAATTCGCCATAACCTTCATCAGTGAAAAATGAATGACTAATTACTAAAACAAAAATAGAAAGTCTCTCCTATTTCAAGAATTTACTTAGTAGCAGCCGTTAAAGTGTTCACTATCCACTTCTTGGCTTTTTCATCAGACCAAGCCCATGATGTCAATGTTAAATCAATGGATGTCTTATAGAGCCGCTTTCCACATTCCACGATTTGACAGACGCGTGCGCAATTTCGCGGACTACGCCCGTGGGAAGAGGCTCGTCCGTGATACTGCAGACACGTCTGTCATAGTAAATGCGTACGCGAAACCTCGCACCATGGAAGCCCGGCGTTAGACTTTCAAAGTATCAAGTCGATACGCCATGAAGCTCTCCTGATCATAATTACCTAAAAATCAAATTGCCACCAAGAAAGGGTGACAGTTTTTTTAATTCCGCTATAAAACAAAATGCTTAAATTATTTTGGATAAATTTCATAGGAGGTAGGACACGACGGTATTTCTGTGGTATTTCCGTCCAATTGAGCAGTCCGCCTGGGGAGCTCACTGGAATTCCTGCTTTGTCTTCTACGCTGACGACACAGAAACTCTCTGTGTTTACAGGGTCGGCAGCACAAGTGTGGCTCCCCCGATGTTGCACGCGTCCTAGGCCACGGTAACCACTTTCCATCAGGTGGGGCGTGGGCTTGTCTGCCACCTCAGTGTTATAAAAAAAAGACGGGTTGCACTCCGGGAGTGCTGGCAGAAGTGAAAACTTTTTCTTTCTTTCTTTTTCGTTATATACAGAGAAAAAGATAAAAAGAACACACCATATCATACCATATCTATAATATAGCGCCAATCGTAGAACCTATAACTAATTTTTTGTCAGAAGAAATTAATAAATTACAAAAAAAACACTCACAAAAAGTAATATATTACAAAAAGAAAAAATAATCACAAAAGGTGTCAGAAGCCCAGGTACGAACCCGGTACTATCTGAAACCATAAGGACTTACAGTCGAAGCGGTTACCGCTAAGCTACGAAGCTTCTTAGCATAATAAACACTCTGTAGCTAGGAATGTTGTATGACGTCATGTCGTTCTACAAAGTCGTCGGTTACGGATCAAAGGTGACGTGATCCTGACGAGAGTTTAACACTTTTTACTCATCCAAAGCCGCAAAAGTATTCACTTCAAAAATAAAAGATTTCTTTACATATAACATACTTAATTACCAGTGCTTATTAAAATCGCACGTTTTTTGCTTGGTTTGTGTTTATATCATTAGGGCCGCAATGGCGTTTAACTATGAGGGTGATGAACCTACTTCGGCTCGTGACGCTCAAGGTTGGTTTAAAAACATCCCAAGACAGTTGAACAACAAACAGATAACGAGTACCTGTGTACAGTCGTCACCAAAATTGCTATGAACACGGAAGTTTTAGGAAAATCATAGAACTAATAGGTACTTATTATAAGTTTCGTATTCTAAACAGACATAAATAGTAGGCGTATATTCAATTTTATTGTGTTTCGAACATCCAAAATCTTTGTATTTTTTTACAAGATTACAAAGATTTTGGCTGTATTAGTTATAGTATTTTGGATGTTACGCTATTAGTGAATTGGTATTAAACAGTTTGGATATTTTAAACAATGATATTCCACTATTCACGATTGTATGAACGGGTTTACACATATTTTTTGTATGTATTTACACTATTCCGAACGTTTCGGCTGCTTTTTAGAAACGATGCAATCCAAACAATCTGTTAAAAATTGTATTCCAAATATTTACGTAAACTTTTACTAATATAATTCGAATATGCTAAACTATTAGTTGCCGACTGTACAAGTGTGAGGTACAAAATCATAATAGATAAGTTATCACAGGGCTGTCGAATGTCACGGGAGCAGAGACGCAATGTCTCAAGGTATGACTTCAATTCTTTATTTCAGGTTTGAATATTTTCACGCTAGTTATCCGGTGCTGAAATGTTCTTAAAAAAAGAAACAGCACCCCTCCCCTAGACAATGGCAAGGGAATTCGTTGTAGAATAGTGTTATTGTAGAATGATGCATGTATGGGATTGCCAAGTATTTTGACGTTTATGAAATACGCTGACGATTGACTGACCAGCCCCTCAATACAAGTGGCAATTCGTTGTATGGGATATCACGTTTATGACATGCGTCATACGTTATTAAAAGCATGTCACAAACATCAAATCCCATACAGTCGTCATTCTATTCCATGAAACGAATTGCCACTTGTCTAGAGGGGCTGATAGATGGCTCCGCAATTACATCATTTCCTTTCCCTTCCTTTAATACCAGTCGCATCCGAAGCTTTTCAACTTGGAGTCTGGGGTCCGGTTTTTTACCAGTCTAACTGCGGATTTGGCTAAACTTCGATATTTTCCGTGAAGCGACTACCATCTGACCCACACAACCCAAAGGCGATATCGAAGCATTGCAGCTTGACCAGTTGTTGGATTTTTGAGGGCTCTAACTACCAGTAAGGACTACCATAGATGTTTGTATGACATCCGGGACCGTCGGCTTAACGTGCTCTCCGAGTTCATACATACAAATATTTGCACTGAGCGGGGATCGAGCCCGCGCCTCTCGCGCAGCGGCCGCGTTAACTACCGCTACTCCAAGGAGGCTATGCCACGGATGTTTACATTATATTTCAACATTTTCAACGGCTTGCCTTTTAAAATTTTTTCACCCTTCGCCACTGTATGCAAAGATCTTAGCAAGTGGAAAGCTGTGGTCCACTGGGAAAGAGGCGTGACTGTATAATGTTGTGTCGCTGCCAACTAGCTTAATCAGTCGTATAATTAACTGCCTAGGCAGTTAACTAAACGGCGCCATTCAACGAATGGCCTGAATGATATACAGCCGTCTCGTTTATTACATCATTTAATAACCTGGCTGGCTAATGCTTAGGCCATTCGTAAGATGGGACACCACCCCGAAATAAAACAGAAAATTACATACCTTCATACAAACATTATACTCACACTTGAAAATCCCCGAGAGGGTAGGCAGATGTGTATTCACAGTAAATTACTGGTTTATTGAGAAACTTACGCAATCCAACTTGGATAGGTTAGGTTAGAAGGTCCCCCGCATTAGCTTTCGTGGTTATTTTTTCATAACTATGCAGAAATAACTGAAATAAGTCATTTTCTAGGTCTTTGATTAAATGGCTAGGCAGGTAATGAATTATTAATTATCACCATTCAGGCCGCTAATTGAACGGCGCCGTTCAGTAAAGAGCCTAGGCAGTTAATTGAACGGCTGATTAAGGTAATTGGCGACGACACACATATATATATATATATTACTCCCTCAGGGATGTAGAAGCTTGATGATACAGATAATATTGCGAGACTGCCACTGGCTCCTTGAATAAAGCGTGTAAAGTTAATTTAAGAAGAACTGAAGTGTTAATTGATAGACGTCACATGTGTTTAGTCAGACAGACTTATTTATTCTAATCATGCTTCGCGACCATAATAAAAACATACAACAAATATGATGACAAATTAGTGACATCAAAGCCTACGGTCAACTGCCTTTTTAGTTCTGTGGCATAGTTTGACGCTTGTTTAGTTGCGATAGTGAGGTTTTGGGTTCGAATCCCCCTGGTGAAAAAACATATCATTGGATAGTTTTGTAAGAAGCAGCAGTCTTGAAATTTGTCCGGTCTGGTCCGAATTATTAGGAATATGAAACTAACTATTCATGCTGGGAAACGTATTTTGGGATATTCTGGGTGTTTTTATATTTTATACAACTTAGGTAGCAGATAAGCACACGGCTCACCTGAAGTAAAGTGGTTGCCGTGGCCTATGGACGTATCCAACACCAGGGGCGTTACACTCGTGTTGCCGAACGTTAGGAAACCATTTAATGCTAAAAAAAAAAAAAAATATTTCAAAAATCCTAGTTTATACATTGTTGGGGCTTTTCAGTAAGTAGTCATGGACACCTGTGATGGGAATGCCTCGCTCTTCCTGCGTAACATATTCTCGGATTTATTAAAAGTTATAGCTTAATCTAGACAGATGTGGAGTCAGTATGTGAATCAATACTCTTCTTAAACAACCCCATATTGTTGTTGTTTGGTAAAAGCACAGTGGGGATTTCAATCACAGCTTGAGTACGTTCCGATCGCAATGTGTGAGGATCAATTCTCTGCCTATAGCAGCTTTCCCTGCCTATAACATCTGAAGCAGCATAGTAGTGTATGCTAGTAGGTACTTACTAAAGGTCAATAAAGCAATAACACTAACTAAACCCATTTGCCATCACCTTCGGTCGTCACTGTCGTCAGATGGGCAGCTTGTTGTCGCCTAAATAACATATTTCCTGCATTTAACTGATAGAATTCGCGAGAAGATAAACATCTGACTTGTGTTGACTCCTGCTACATGAAATTTGATAAGATTTCATTGTTTGTTTGATGTCTAGTAAGATTCGGCATCGTTTTTATTAAATTATGATTTAAATAACTAACGCGTTCGTGGCGGAAAACTGAAAATGTAAGACAAACAAATAGCACAGAACAGTGTTTTTTGTATAGAACATTCTAATTTTACTTCAATTCGCCTGATGGTAAGCTGAAGGCAAAGTCTCAGGAAAGAGAGTCACCATTATATACGAGGACCATGTTAAAAAGGTTGGCACACAGCTTGACGGCCTCATTAAAAGAGGATTGTCGTCGCAGCACCGCGTAACACCCACCGGTCCCAATAGTGCTGCGACCTCAATCCCCCCTGCCCGGCCATGCTCTTGCTGACCCCTGAACGCAATCCAACCGAGATTAGATTACTATGGAGGGATTTTTGCACTAGTGCATTTATGGTCAGGGTCAAAGCGTAATAAACGGTGAACCTATAATGTGAAAAGAGATAAGGGTATTGTTCACTTAATTAGTCTAATGCAGTCCACTGCTGCACTTCTTACAATTTGCGCACTAGTTATTGATTCTCCGCTTTTCACATCCAGTATAACCTTAGAAAACTTATTAGATCATCAGTCCATCTACCTAGCTTGCGTATATAGAAGAACATAGAGTATCCAATGGGCAGCAAATGCGTCTATTCATTTAAAATCGTCGGTGGATTAGTGGTTAAGGAGTCGGCCTTATGGTCGAGAGGTCCCGGGTTCGAATCCTAGCCATTACAATACCGACGTGAAGCCATTCCTAGCACAAGCAATTAGCTTATTTGGAGTGGTTAGAGGGAATCATACTTAGATACTTTTTTTATTTTTTTGTAAATACATACATATTATACATAGAAACACCCAGATCAATGCAAATATACATATTCTCATGCATACAAATATTTGCACTGAGCGGAGATCGAACCCGCGCCTCCTGCGTATCAGCCGCGGTCAGTACCGCCACGCCACGGAGGCTGTTAAAAAAGGTGTGTAAAGGCGTAAGTATATGCATGTCCACCGCACAAGGCATTATAATGAATGACTTTATACTGCGGTATTGTTTTCATTAACAGTTCACACTCTCGCGATAGTAGGTATAATTCCGTATAATGAATGCGAAAGACTACGTTGATTGATTAATTTGCCTTTCCAAGGCATATATATGTCGTGGCCACATCGTAGATTTGCTCACTTCATGAAATGGTCGCATTTCATGATGTGGGCAAATTAATTTGACCAGATCATTAAATCGTCAACGTTTCACGATTTTTCCATCCACATTTGGCCGGATCGTATAAATAGGGGTCGATCGTGTAAATTGGTGTAAAATACAAATCATATTTATTTTTAACTGTAACATTTACAATTTTAACACCCCGACTCAGATTACCCCGACTCGGATAGGTTAGGTTAGAAGGCTCCGCTACGCTCCGCTCCCGCATTAGGCCTTCGTGGTTATTTTTTTATAAACCACCCAGAATTAGGAGCGCATGACAAACTTTGGTGACACTTCGAAGTACAAAGTGTTTTGTTCGGTTTGTTCGTCATTTACCAACGAATTCTTCACTGCGAGAAACAACATTTTCGACAGCGGCCGCCATCTTTACACATAAACAAAGCGCTTGCAGCGCCTCTTCCGGTAATTAATGTAACTACTTTACGATATGATCAAATAATCTTGACCATTTCATGAAGAAGCCGCGCGTTTAGTTGCCCATATCGAGAAACGATTTCTTATCTTTGATCTGCCCAAACCACATCATGAAGTGAGCAAATCTACGATGTGGCCACGACATATATACAACTGTAAATCCCCGAGGTGTACGAACACTCACTGTCACTCACAGTAGTCACAGTTCACCATCTATGATTTTCGATCCATTTTTGATTTTCAACTATAAGTTTCGGTCAGTTTCAAGTGATTGTCGACTATTGGTGTTTACGACCATGTGTACAATAATTGTATTGAAAGTAAAAATATGTTAGTTTTTGAAGTGAAAACTTCTTTAGCGGCGTTGGATGGGTGTAAAATGTTAAGGAAGCGTCAGGATTAGTTGACCTTTGAACCGTAACCGACGACTGACGTCATACAAGATTGGTACAGACTATCTATTTTGCAATTTTAATAGATATCGTCGTAGCTTAAACGGTAAGCACTTCGACTGTAAGTCCTTATAGTTTCAGATAGTATCGGGTTCAAACCACCAGGCCTTCAGGGATTTTTTGTGATTGTTTTTTCTTATTATAATTTATTACTTTTGGTGATTATTTTTTCTTTTTGTAATTTATTACTTTTTATGATTAATTTTTCTTTCTGTAATTTATTATTTTTTGTGATTATTTTTTCTTTTCATAATTTATTAATTTCTTCTGACAGAAAATTAGCAGAAAATAAGTGATAGGTTCTATGATTAGCGCTATATTATAGGTATGGTATGGTATGTTCTTTTTTATATTTTTCTATGTATATAACGAAGAAAGAAAAAAAGAAAATGTTTTCACTTCTGCCGGCACTCCCAGAGTGCAACCCGTCTTTTTCTATAGTAGATTAGTAGCACCCTCGAACTATAGGCGCCCTCGCTGCGCTCGTGCGCCTAAATATCTCGGGCTGCAATTGATGCTTACACCCGAGCTAACTACTCTGCTTTACATCTCGATTGTGAGGTAAGTAGAAAAAAACCGGCATTACAAGAATAAAACATTTTATTAGTTAAAATTTATAGTTAAATGAGAAAAATTTACAAATTTTAGGGACAGGTGTTTTTGGGTATGTTAATAGTAAAAGTTCTTTCATCTCTTTTTTTTATTTATTTTTTTCATGAACGAAATTGTGCTTCGCCGTTTGATATTTAAAATTGATGCCTATTAAACTCATAAGAAGACAAGGCTGAATAGCGCAGCGATCTGTTTTGTCATTGGGCTGAATGCATGATGTCTATTGCCAGTATGATGGTTAGATGTACGCGAACTTTTTGAAAGAGTAAAAAGGTTTTTTTTAAATTACTTACCTATAGCTACATTATTTCCCTAGAGCGCTAATTGGTCACCTAGAATCCCTATTTGGGGGTAATAAGGACCTACTTACCGAACATGGGAGATGTAAAAGATTTTATCTACTAATGTTAAAGTCTAAATTATGCTTTAACAGTTAAAAAAGGACGTAATGACCATTCTTTAAAAAATATTTGTAGTTTTGTAGAGTGAAGTTTGATTTATCCTGAAAACTGTCTACCATTACCTTAATATCATAGAATCTTCTACCTTCTTTTTCCTTCTAACTTCCCGTAGAAGGAAAGAGAAGACGTAGACTAAGAGGAACGTTTATGGCACAGATAAAGAAAAGATACAAGGCGCGTCGTATCAGTAGTTTAAAGGATTTGCGGAGTAGCGAGAAGAGCGGTGATTCCTCGCTGAGAAGAGCGCGCTGCTCTTATGTTTACGTAGAGAGGGTAATAGAAGCCCATTGACGTCACGAGGAGTCATTTCATGGGCTATATATTTATTATTTGATGGAGAACAGCCTTATCCTAGTCGCTCGATAAAAAATATAATATCCATAGTCAGTATGGATATTATCACTACATAGTATAAAACAAAGTTGATTTCTCTGTCCCTATGTATGCTTAAATCTTTAAAACTACGCAACGGATTTTGTTGCGGTTTTTTGTAATAGATAGAGTGATTGAAGAGGAAGGTTTATATGTATAATACATGTTTAATATAGTAGAGGGTGTAGCGGGAACGGACACTGACACAACGAGGGCGGAAAAATATTGGCGGTACGAAGTTCGCCGGGTCAGCTAGTATTTCAATAAAACTAGAATTGGTACGCTCAAATCTCGGGAATAACAAGTACTATTTGAAGAAATCTATATTTAATAGTTCAGTTCTTAGAGTTACATGTACTTTAATATTACGCGCTGGAGCTGTGCAAAAAGCGATGTTCATTTAGTAGGTATCCGTAGGAATTTACACATTACGCATCATTTTTCTCTGAGTTATTTCACCAATTTCGGTTCAAATTCGAATTGGCTTTCCAGTCTAACTGTCATCCAGATAAACTTCGATATTTTCCTTTAAGCGACTGCTAAATCTGCCACGAAAAATATTAAAAAGGTACCTTCATATTAAACTTGACAGTGTTATTTCCTGCATGAAGTCAGCACAGTTTATCGCCTTGAGTGGGAGTAAGCGTGCAAGATTTACCTTTTTCTCTTTAGTACTAAACAACAAGTATATATAGGGTCGTTGCACCGGTTGGCGGCCTTTTAGTCGCCTTCCCAACTTTGCTCTTTGAAATCAGTATGATATGTCCTTATTTCAGGTTCTGATTGTTCTTGTAGGTGTAGCAGATATCATCAAGTTATTTTTCGAAATAAGTATTGGAGGACTATTCTAATAGTTTTTTTTTAAATAAATAATTACCTAAAATTTACTTAAAATGCCGGTTGACGGCCACTTTTTTCAGTTCGTAGCCACCCTAGAGTTAATTCGCGGCCGCCAGTTTTACTTACAATATCGACTTACGAGTATATCATACTCTTATGCGTTTTCGTACACTTTTCGCCATATAATGGTCCTATCATAAATTTCCACATATATTATATGATCGCGATTATCAATCAAATGCCTTTACTCTTAAAACGCACGTTCTCTTCAATATTCATCCCTTTTATGTGCTCTAAATTAACCTTACCTTACACTATTCTAACTTCTCTTATTTCCACAGGATTTGTTAATCTAATCTGGGGTCACGCACTACTATCTCGTCATTCCGGCATTCTAATCTCTACAGCATTTTACCTTCTCCTCCCAACTCACCATCATAATTTCTGCAACAATTCTTTCCTCTGTCCTTTCGTCTTCCTTCCTCTATTTTCCTCCTTTCTTTCCTTACTCGAAACTCTTAACCTCTAGGTAATGCTTCCATACTTCCAACATACTACACTTTCATTCATCTATACTGAAGTTATTCTTTTTCTATTTCTCTCGTTGTTAAACACATTACATTACTATCTCTACAAATAAAGAAATAAAACACGTTTTATAATCAATTATTTATATTGCAAAAAATTAAGTTTGGTTATCATTGTCATTTTTGTTATTATACTTGAGTAATACTCCATAATTTGAGCGTACAAGACTAGTATTTTAAATAGTCAACATTTATATGTATTAAAAAAATTAACGTGTTAATAGTAACTAATATTAATCAGTCTTCAACAATTTCTATAATGAGTCATCACTTAATCAGTAAATGGAATTATGTACTAGGTGACTAGGTACCTACCTATAATAATGTACTTATATTGTACTTATCAAAAATATATAAAGTATAAAACAGTCTTTAAAAGTTTTTAGTTGGTACGAGATCAAAATAATCAACAGGAACGAGTTTTATGAACATTCTTATAACCGTTCAAGTTTAACATGTGCATTATTGATAAGGATCAATAAACATAAAAAAAAACTAATGTGTAATATGTGCATTATTGATGAGTGTTAATAATGCATATGTTACACTTGAACGATTTATCTTTAACATCATCGTATGTCAGTCCTATAATTTTATAGGACTTCAAATGAAATGACAGTGCACTTCAAATGAAACCATTTAGTACAAAAATCACAGCCAACATTTTTGTTTTCATCGTCCTCAGTGTCACTGTTTAAGATATTTGCGCATTGGCCACAATTTTGTTTTGATGTTAAATCTTTAGTCTTTAAAAGATTTCCTTTATTAAGTTTCTTAGCTTTGTGTATTTCTTTTTTTCTCTTTGTTTCCTCTTGCTTACGCTTCACGGCTTGCTTTCTAGCTTCTTTAGCTTTTTCTTTTTCCTCATTCTTTTCTTGTTTAGCTTTTTCTTTTAGTAGATGGTATTCTCGCCATTTTTTCCCTGATATCGCCGACGGAATACGAGCTTTGGGTATGTTTTGTTTGGACTTTTCTAGAGGTTGGGGTATAAACAGATGTTGCTCGAATACTGTATTTGGATCTATTGACATTCTGTTATTGGCAGATGCGGATGTAATTGTGGAAGATATTGATTTCTTTGACAGAACGTTATGAGAATCTGAATGTTCTGATATAGTTGGAATAACTGTAACGTCATCCAGTGATAAAAGAGATCTTCCTTCTAGTTGCTGCCGAGTGACGCCAAATGTCAAAATTTCATTTTCGTCTTCCGATTTTTCTGTGGTAGTAACGGTACATAATGGCAATTTGTCTTTCAAAGCTGGCACTTGAGATAATGTTACTGACTCGGTGTCCCGATTTCCAGATCCCAATTGCTCTTTGAGTCTATTATGTGGAACTAGTTCGGTGCAAGTTACCAAACTGCCAGGTTCATCTGTAATCTGGATTTGGTGTATCTGTTCCGTGCATAGAGGGATGTTATTTGAGTCCGGTTTTGAAGATGGAGAGATTTCAACAGGAACTAGAGACTTGGGGCTTAGGTTTCGATTCTTGGGTGTGCTGGTTTGGAACGGTATGACTACAATATCATCCAGTGAAACCACTGTTCCCAACTCAAGGCCGCTAAAATCAGATGTAACTAAATTCGACAAGCCATGATTTGGCAAACTCTCAGCGGTACGTTTGGGAACTTCAGTCGCAATAACAAGAGTCAGTGGCGCAGGATCATGTATATGCGACGGAGCGAGATCGGTAATATTTGCAGACGTAACATCAGAAACCTGCGGCGGGTTTGGATCGGAAACGTGCGGCGGGGCGAGATTGGAAGCATTTGCAGATGAATGAGCCGAAATATTTGACAAATGATTAGGAATGCTCGACACGTCGAGTGTTGAGTTTGTATTGTCTTCGGATCCGGTAATATATTGAGGTTCTCTGGGTTCTGACCTTCTCAGCTTTTTGATTTCCTTTAGGATCAATTTTGTGTCAATATTCTTCTTTTTTAGGACTGGTCTCAAATGACGAATCACTTTGCGGGTAGCGATGAGTTCTTCATTCGTTATTCCCGAGTTCTCACGCGAACGATTCGCTCGACTAAATTGTTCCAATGTGTTTTGAACACATTTCGTATAGTCGACTGCGTTCGGATCAAACGGAAAAAGACCACATCGCCTGAATCCATTAACGATATTGATTTTCATTTGTGCATTTTCGATAATGTCTTTAAAAAGAAGACAAAAATTTGTTTTTGTAACAGCTTTATTCAAATTTTCCGGCTTTGCAAGGAATTTTCTGATGTGACTCTTCCACTGGGCTTTTAATGGAGCAAACACGCTGACATCGGCAGGCTGCAGCATGTGCGTAGTGTTCGGGGGAAGAGCATATAAAATAATACCAAGATCTTCACAGACAGAGCTCAACATTAAAGACATATGTGACTTATGTCCATCGACTAGCAGAAGAACGGGCTTCTTGATATTATTTTCTGTTATCCAATTGTTGAAATCATTAGTGATGTATTCGAAGAATATATCTCCATGCATCCACCCGGATTCGCTTCTTCCTAGACTCCAGTGTTGTGGCATGTTGTCTGTTAAACTTTTTGGTGGTCTAATATATGGAAAAACCACCAATGGTGGGCACATTTCACCAGTAGCGTTGAATGTTGTGAGTACAGTTAGGTTATCTTTTTCGTTGCCGGCTTTAATTTGGTAGAGATTCCTATAACCTTTTGGCCCAAGAACTTTTCCAGTTTTTGGGCAAAGTGAAAAACGACTTTCATCGCCATTAAACATCCTTTCGGGTTCTGCAAATATATCCAAGTGCCCCTCTTGCGCTAAAAACATTTCCAGTTCGCGGAACCACAGTCGAATTGATTCTTCGGTCACCCTAGCGCGAGCTTTGTTGATTCCTTCTGCTGATCTCACTGATATCTCAGGATGTCGTTTTAAAAAGTTTAAATACCATGTCTGCCCTGGACGATCATCATTAAAAGGATTCGGTTTTTTTAAATCTTTTAAAATTTTTTGGACTGTATCTAATAACTCTTGCTTCTTTACTGGAAAGCCACATTTGGCTATATTTATAAGCCAGTCTACAATTTTTTTTTCACCTTGTTCTCCCAGCACTGGCTCGGGGCCATGTTTTTTTAGTTCGTCTGTCCTTCTGCCACTTAATCGATCTTGAATCGTGCATCTCGGAATATTAAACTTACGCGATGCTTCCCTGATTGGGATTTGGGATTCGCGAATTTCTTTTAATGCCTTCTGTAGAGTTTCAGCAGTGTAAGTCACAGTTTTTTGTTTTGGTTTTTTCGTAGACATCTGTAATAACAAAAATTATCTAAACACCAACCAAAACAGTCTGTGTGAAAGAAGTGGCCGTAAGCTGACACCTCTATTTTCAAATAGTCAGATAACGGCCGTCTATTTTTCATATGATTTTCAGAGGGCCGCGAACCTGATTTGTTTTGTTAGCATGTGTTAGTTTGCGGCCACATGATAGCTATAAATCCGTATTAAATCATATTTTGGCGGCCGTGAAGTAACTGTATCATTTAATCCAACCCCAACAATAAAAAATGTTGCACAAAGCGAAGCTTTATTTACATTAATGATAAGAAAGCAAGCTAACTTATTTCATTCAGTGAGCTAGAGCCGCGGCCTCCCGGCCGTATACCAACTTTACTAAAAATTTATTGTTTTGGTTGGCGGCCACCAAATAAAACTGGGATTAAAGTAATTTACTCCCAAAACAAATGAAAAATAACATGAAACAAACAACTATGATAACTCCAAAACAATCACACTGGTAATAAGTAATGGTTAACTGGAAATACTTACTTTTGAAGCGGGACTTGTTCGCTATTTTTTGCACAGTTTTGCGTACGTGTGTGCGCTGACGGCGCCGCTGGCAAAATGGACGTTTTAATTCCGGCACATGTAGTAGGTTAACCAACCAATTTGAATAGGCATTACATTCTGTAACTATCCTACTTTTTAAAGTGCCACAACGCATTGGCAAAAGTGAGATAGAATTCTTATTATGGCAATATTTAAACGGTTGGTCCTCTAAAAGGCCGCGAAACAACGCAGGGCCGTGATTCAGCCTAATGACCCTACTTACCTAAAACACTATAGCTACATGTGTATCCAAAGGCATTTTAATCGACAGCCAATAACCGTGACCGAGTAGGTATGGCCAGTTATGACTTTATGCACACATACTGACACCGATCAGAACCTATCTTTCACATTATCACTTTTTACCCGACTGCTAAGAAGGGTTATGTTTATCGTGCGTTTGTATTGTATGTATGCATGTGTTGTATGTAAGTATGCTTGCAATTTCATATCTTCAAAACCACTTTACGAATTTCAATTATTGATTATATCAAATTAAAGGTATTCGTCGACCAAGTGTTCTAAATTAAAAAAAAAAGCTTTAAGGTGTTCTTTTAGCGCCAAAATGTATATTATCAAAAAATATTTTCACTCAAATTTATTGAAGTTAAATCATATTGTATTAGTACCGATCTTGAAGATGTACAGAAGGTTAATTCTTGTAATATTATAAGTCTATTCAAAATTCAGTCTAGATTTAATCACTCAAATGTCAAAAGCGATCACGGTGTCAATGAAGATCCAGTGTCTCCGTTCTAAACCAACGCCGCGCCGGTTTGAGACTCACTAGTTAAAAGATTTCTTGTGTAACGAGAATACCATTTTGTACATCTGGGAGATTGATTATATTATTGTGAGGAGGTAGTAGCTTCCAGAAAAATCGGTATACCACCCTTTACATACATACATACATACAAACAATATAAATAAAATTGTAGTTTCTGTTTGTAATTTTGAACTAACCGTTTTTTACTACATGCATATTATTATATGAATATAATACGGTACATACACCAAAATTAAATTTTTTACAATTTTTGTCTGTCTGTTTGCTCCGGCTAATCTCTGAAATGGTTAGACCGATTTTTATTGGCAGGTAGCTGATATAATAAGGTACTCCTAATTATATCAGCTACCTAAAAGTAGCCAAGTTAAAATAAAACTAGCCTAAGTTACTACTTAGGCTACTTTTATTTTAGAAAAATAGCGTTGACTCAACACTAAGCAAACTACTCAAACAACAGATAAGCGACAACCACGCGGGTGGAGCCGCGGGCAACAGCTAGTCAAAAATAACAAGTTACCTCGGGGTCCAAAGTTAGAGGCAATTGGGATATTTTTATGAAGATGATAATGCATTGTGCCGATTCCAGTATCACAGAGCTCTCTCATCATCATCACCTAGCATGTCTCGGTTTGCATACGAAGCATGCATTTTTTTAAACAAAGAATGAGTGGTGGGTAGACCCAAGAAAGACTAGCTTTTCGTATACTTTTCCACAGTAATTATTTTTGAACCTGACCGGTTTTACGTCCCGGCATTCTCAAAGGTTTACATATTTCCGT
The DNA here is from genome assembly GCA_949126895.1 of Eilema caniola. Classification (NCBI taxonomy): domain Eukaryota; kingdom Metazoa; phylum Arthropoda; class Insecta; order Lepidoptera; family Erebidae; genus Eilema; species Eilema caniola. The sequence goes on along the minus strand of OX421488.1, from coordinate 3,991,088 downwards.
CTAATTGAGCAGTCCGACTGGGGAAGTACCTCCTCTCTACAGAATACCGCGACCATAGTAACCTCGTGTTGTGTTTCCGGCGGTGAATATAATAGTCAGACCACACTGGAGAGTTTCTGTGCCGTCAGTGTAGAAGACAAAGCAGGAATAACCTTTGTTCTTTCGTGTTTACAGGGTCGGCAGCACGAGTGTGACTCACCTGCCCCTCTAGACAAGTGGCAATTCGCTAACCGGCGTTTGATGGAATAGAATGACGAATGTATGGGATTTGACGTATTTGACATGCGTTAACGACTGTCATATACGTCAAATCCCATATCGCTGATTATTTGTAAATGCCAAAGGGCCACATGATGGAAATGGTAAATTTTATAGGAGAGCCCATCAAAGTTTTCATCGCGCTATTTTTACTTTTTTTACGAATCTATAAGTGCTACATCTATGTGTTATATACCATTCGATGCGTATTTTAGAGCTTTATTAATGTAATAGTGACTTATTTCAGCAGCTTCTATCTACGAAAGTATAATATCACATGAGTCCGTTTTGCTTATAAAAATGGCTGTTGAATCTGTCAATATGTATTTAATAAAATGCCACATAACGAAAATTAAGTAATGTTTAATGAACTTATTTTTTAAAAAACTATGTCAATCAATCTTAACTATACATAAAAAGAATAAGGATAACACAATACAGATAATACGTAATTACCTGAAAAATTTAGTAGTTATTATATTAATAAGAAAATGTTATAATTAAATATCTGTCTTACAGATATGGCAATATTACAATTTAAATGGCATTTAAGCCTTAAACATACAAGAAACAACTTTTATAGACTTAGCAATAATCAGAGTGAATAAAAAACCCGTTAATACGCGCTTAGAATTCAAAACCCTCTCACTTAAGCGCAGAAATATCACAACTTAAGTACAGTCATTTTACTGGTGGATCAATTATTTTTGATCATCACCATAATCTTCATAAGTGAACTCACATAGAGAGGTACCTATATTCTAAAATTAAACAATAACTGTTTTAATTCAGTCGTAATAATTCAGTCTCTTATTGAACATCTATAAAATTGTATATTATAAAATACTGTTTTATTATTATGTAATACAATATAACGGTAAAAAATGTAGATATCAATTAGGACACTTAGTCTAAACATTAAGAACTTTATAGGTTGGCGTAAAAAGTAGGGGGGTTTCACATAATTTTATCCTTTTACAACATAGTCCTTCAGCTACCGATTCTCCAAGGCCCTTAAGGCCGCTAAACGCGAAAAATCTGCAGATTGCGGCAGTCCACGTCCTCTGCCAGAGTCAAACAAATACTTTCCACAAAAAATTGGAATGATTAAAACATGGAAAACCCATATCTCACAAGAGTCGTCTCGTGAACCTATCTCTAGCTATTAACAAGGATAGTTTGATGTTTTTGAAAGGATGCATAGACGCCGCCGAGAACGTGCAGGCCCAAGCCAAGCACCCAATCATACTGGACGGTAAAGACCCAGCCGTACGCCTACTAATTAACTATTTTCATTATAAATTTGCGCATGCCAACACAGAAACGGTGATTAGAACGGCGGCAACAATATTGGACCCTGAGCTTAAGAAACACAGTTCATTCGATCTATAATTGCCAACTACGCAAATTGTTGCGCGGAAGGCCCGTACAACCTTTCACGCGTGATCTCCCAGAAGCTCGTATGTCGCATCATAAACGCCCCTTTACATTCGTGGGAGTTGATTACTTCGGACCTCTACACAGGTCATGGTACATCGCAGCCGGGAAAAACGATGGGTCGCGCTCATTACTTGTTTAACGACCAGAGCCATTCATCTCGAAGTGGTACACAGCTTGTCAGCTGACGTAGTAATTATGTGCCTTCACCGTTTCATCGCTAGAAGAGGTACACCAAGTAAAATCTATTCCGATAATGGAACGGCCTTCGTCGACGCTAAGCGAGCGCTCTACGACCAAGCTGTAGCTGACTTTGCCGTTAATGAAAAAATAGAATGGGTTTTCATACCGCCTTCAGCTCCATTCATGGGCGGCGTTTGGAAGAGGCTAGTAAAAAGTGTCAAGTCAGCGCGTCAAATCATCCTAAGAGAGCGTATGCCGACGGATGAAGTCAACACTTTTATCTGAAGCGGAGGCTTTGGTCAAAGCGCGACCTCTTACACACGTCTACCCCACAGACTCCGAGTCGTTAACGCCGACACATTTCTTGCTCGGCTCGTCGTCGGGTCGCCCAGTACCATGTCAACTGTCGGATTCGGATTTGTCCAGCAGAATTGGGTGGCGCAAGGCTTTGCGTCTGGCCGATCATTATTGGCGACGGTGGGTTACGGAGTATCTACCAACGTTGGCTCCAAGAAGAGTGCAAGGAGTTGATGTAAATATTAACGTCGGGGATCCCGTGCTCGTGGCCGATGGAGACTTGCCGCGTGGTACATGGCCACGAGGCGTCATTCAAGCAGCATACAGGCCGTGACGGAATAACTAGGGATAGTAGACGTTAAGACTCTGGCGGGGACGTTGAGGCGCCCAGTTAAAAAAAAAGTGTTCTTATAAAAAAAGGGGTGGATGTGGCCGACTGTGGCCTCTTTAATAGTTCTCTATGGTTTTATATCTTGGTTTTTTATTTAAAAAATGTATTAGGTAGAATAATTTCTACTTGCCATTGGAAGTGTAACTATCAAAAAATAAAATATTATTGAAAAATTCATATATTTTCTTCACAACTAGTATTTCAGCAAGTAACACTAGGTGCATGGAGTACCTAGCTATGAAAGCATACTTACTGCACGCGAATGGAGCACCCTGGTTCGCTAGCGTACTTATTTCCAGCAAGTATTACTCAAAAACATAGTTTTAGATATAAGCTATTTACTGCCTTAAAAAAATACCTACAAGCGAACCATTACACACATCAATACAGCCACAAAAGAAAAATGTCCAATTTTTGTTGAGAAATAGTGTCATATTTATTTCCTTCTCATTTACAAAACAGACGCATAACCAGTACTGCACTTTCATCTACAAAAATAAATAATAAGCTCATAGAATTAAAATGCAAAGCGGACACATTCTATAATATGGCCCTCTGGCATATAAAATAATGTTGAACTCACTTGATATTATTTATATTCCATACGGACACCATCTAAAATATGGCACTTTGTTTTATAAAATTTAATTTAAACTCATACTTATTTCGCAATGTGGCTCTTTGTCATAAAAAATACGTGCGCTCACTCCGACTATGAGGATTCAATTGACAAGATGGCCGTTTCGCTCTGAAGTTGGTCACCAAAGTCACGGAATGCGAAAGAGGCGGTTGTCTGATTGGTCCATTTTTGATGCTAGAATCGTGGGTGTCTTTTTAGAATTTAAAACTTATAATGATTTAGATACCATTTTTGAAAAAAAACGAGTATCTGTTTTTTTTGCATTGTGGCCCTTTGGCATTTAATCAGCGATATATTCGTCATTCTATTCCACCAAACGCCAGCTAGCGAATTGCCACTTGTCTAGAGGGGCTGGTGTTGCACACGTCGATAGGCCACGGTAACGACTTTCGATTAGGTGGATCGTATGCTTGTCTGCTGCCACCTCAGTGGTATAAAAAAGTATACATATAAAAATAAACTCTGTGGTGTACAAGTGTATTATTCAATATGTGTAGTAGATTCCACCAAGCGCCATCAATCTCCAGTATATTTTATTTTATTTTATTTATTGAAGTGAAAACTTCTTTAGCGGCGTTGGATGGGTGTAAAATGTTAAGGAACCGTCAGGATTAGTTGACCTTTGAACCGTAACCGACGACTGACGTCATACAAGATTGGTACAGACTATCTATTTTGCAATTTACAATAGATAGCGTCGTAGCTTAAACGGTAAGCACTTCGACTGTAAGTCCTTATAGTTTCAGATAGCATCGGGTTCAAACCACCTGACCTTCAAGGATTTTTTGTAATTGTTTTTTCTTATTATAATTTATTACTTTTGGTCATTATTTTTTCTTTCTGTAATTTATAATTTTTTGTGATAATTTTTTCTTTTCATAATTTATTATTTCTTCTGACTGAAAATTAGCAGAAAATAAGTGATAGGTTCTATGATTAGCGCTATATTATAGGTATGGTATGGCATGTTCTTTTTTATCTTTTTCTATGTATATAACGAAGAAAGAAAAAAAGAAAAATTTTCACTTCTGCCGGCACTCCCAGAGTGCAACCTGTCTTTTTTATTTTATTTTATTATATGCCACTATCATAGAAGACCCTGCAAATCGGAGAATTAAAAACCAAAAAGCGAATCCCGAATTCCCAAGTGATAGCCTCAGATAGGTCCGATGATTGTTGGGTATTAGCTCGTTTCATTTTCGTTTACTTTTTAAATGGCATCATATTTTTATCATGAAGTTAGCAATAATTTATTTTACACTCCAAGTAACGTCAGCAAAGAATTCTCAAGACTTTTACAAGCAGGTAACGATATCATTGCAGTCAGCAATCTTGTGTACACATAATTGTTGAAGTGTTGTCTTAATGTAGAACAATACAATATTTAATTTTGTGAGACCTACTTACGTATAGTTCTACTTTTATTGTGCACTAGATTTTGACTGCAGCGTCTCGTCGTCACTCGCGGTATGGACGTACCTACCTACAACCTGTGCTACAACCATTGATATTATATGTTACTAAAATACGCGGTAGCCTAGTGGTATGGGTAATGGACTGCTGAGACGAGGTCTCGGGTTCGATTCCAGGTTTTCCGTGGCACACACCAATGACTTTTCGATGCTTTTCGAAGTTATGTGTGTATTTATCGCAGGTTTATAAGTGCCCAGTTAATGGCAATAGGCTCGCCCACCTATTACATTGGGACCTAAACATAAACCGGCGAATTGTGGGCGCTAGCACCTCTGCCTACCCCTTCGGGGATAAAAGGCGTGAGTTTATGTTATGTTATGTAAAATACCTACAACTTTATCCCCGCGATGGAACGAGAGAAAGTACCCATCTACTTGTTTCGTCAGTCAGTAGGTATTAATTAATATGCCGGGAGTGAGAGTCCTCTCGCTCGGCACCATGATTGTGTTCATGGTGCAAAGCGCGACCAGGCGCTTCGGTCCCGTCGCTGCCTTCTCTGGTGAGAAAATTATTCTTGAGGTGGTGGTTGAGCGGGTCCGGGACTTAGAGGCCGGAGGTTACCCAACAACGTCCGTCCTCCATTAGCGCCAACCCTGGGAGTGTTAGGTAAGAGTACCTGTCACCCCAGCAGAAGCGGCCGCGGCGGAGCGACCTTTCTGCGGGCAAGATGGGAACACCGTGGTCCTACATCCGAGTGGTACATCTCTAGCCCAAGGGTCAGCTGTGAGAGGAAATTACCTTATAAGGTCATCTTACACCCGGCAGTATGATGCCGAGACGGCGGCGTGAGTTTTTAGTCAGTCCGGCACCCCCGCTAGCCGGTGTGGCAGGAAGAGGGGGAAGGGTATATGGTGTTCCTGAACGTAAAAGTAAGATACTACACTATGCAATACTTGGGAGGCTAAATGCCACACAAATTGAAAAGGAATATATTTGTGCACAGCAAATTTAACTGCTGCCTGTACAATAATACTTTAAGTACAGAAAATCGCACATTTGCTGTGTATTCAGATGTCTGAGTCTGTACATTGAAGCAGACCAATTACCAAACTGTACAACTGCTTTTATTCCATTTAGCTATTTCATGCCAATTATATTCCAGTTTAATCTGGATCATTCTAAGTGTTCAGCTCAACAGTAATTTTTACTATCCACCCGACATGGTTTCTGTTTGAACAGAAACACCGATCATGTCTAGTTGATTGATAGGTGGCACATTTGACTTTCTTAATTTTTTGTTTCTGTAAGCCACGCTGCATGGAGTACTCCAAGAAACCGGGATTCATTTATAAGATGATATAAATAAATATATATATATCCAGAAATAATTCCCAATTTTTCAGAATGGCTTCTCCAATGTAGATGATTTTATTGAACAACTTTGTTTTCAAGCAAGCCGGGCAGGAACTAGTGGATTATAAACATTACTTATGAGTTAACTCGAAAACTATTTTGAAATAAATAGAATTTTGTTACAATATATGTATTTACAAGATTAAGTTATTTATGTATTGATTTAGTTTAAGTTCTTTATGTATTGCATAATTATCATCGGAATAATGTTCATTAGACAATTGACATAGTTAAAGAAAGTGACTAGCTGATTATGTTTTAGAGGTCAAATTACTTACGCAATTATATTTGTATTAAAGGTGACTAAGGAATAGGCTATTCTCCATCTAACAGTAAATATACAATCCATGACAAAGTGCCCACTTGACGGCAAAAGGTTTGCCTCCTATTATTTTGGACTAAAAATCGTAGTTGGTGAATTGTGGGTTGTTTGGCATCTCGGCCTACTCCTTTGGGGATTTACAAGCATGAATATTATGTATGTAGCTTTTACCCGCGGCTCCGCCCGCGTGGATGTCGGTTATCGCTTAGTGTTGAGTCAATGACATTTTTCTAAAATAAAAGTAGCCTAAGATACTCTTTATTACATCAGCTACTTGCCAATGAAAGTCCCGTCAAAAACAGTCCAGCCATTTCAGAGATTAGCCGGAACTAAAAGACAGACAGACAATAATTGTAAAAATTCCGTATTCTATTCGTATGCATGTAGTAAAAACGATTATTTTAATATTACAAACAGTCACTACAATTTTATTTATATGTATAGATATATAGATATGATGTACTGTATAGTTATACTGGCTTTAAATATTAAGTATTTGAAATATTAACTTTATTCTATGATGGATGTGACTTAATTATCAACAATAATGAAAGATTGTTACAATGTGTATGCCAGTTAGATAGCAGTGTTTAGTTTCTGATTAAATAATAACATAGTATAGAGAAAAATATTGACATTGATGTCACACAGTTTGGAGTTCAACATAATATTTATTTTTTTAATTTATTTACAAAAATTTTGGCTTTTAACATTTTTTTTTGCTTCCAGCAAAAACGCAGAAATGACAGTCACTTTAATGCAAATAAGAATGTATGTACAAATATTACTACTTACTTTACATAACTAATAGTTTGGTAGGTATTTGTTATTATTTACACATCAAAACATTTCTTTATTTGTGTGTCTGTACAGCAAAAATGTTTTTTGAAATGAAAATATTCTTATAATGTTGCAAATGCAACAAAATATAATTAGCATTTTTTTTGTATTTGAACCATACATAAACATTTTGAATTTAACTGTACCAAAGTTTGTAGCTTAGTAGCAAACAAGTATCTACACAATGTATTCAAATAAATAATGAAATCAGGCCTTCAATAAATTACCATAAACAGCTGGGCATAGACAATATTATTCACATTATATCTGATGTTAGATACTTTGATTTTATGTGACTATTTTATGATTTGAGATCAATCAACCATAATATAATTTATATTATTTGCTATCAATACATAATTCACTTATAAATAATTCCCATTATCAGTTTTATTATCATACAATGGGTGATAATGTGATTATATCATATCAGGTAACAGTATTTTTTAATTATTTGTATAATATATAAAAGTAGATAAACAAATTAAAAGTACATAAACAAGACGGACGTTTGTGAGACTTGCCCTGGTAAAGAAATTATGAAGGCAAAAAATTGTAATTTATAAAAGAAATCTTGCATAAAATTCTCAACGTAAACGGCGCGTACAGAGATAGCCTGGCACTGTCTCTTTTACAAAACGACTTAGCAACATGCAATTTCTAGAAAAAGAAAGTTCACTATAAGTACTTACCAATGTATTCTGATATCCTAATCCCGACTCCTCATCTGAAGTCTCCTCTCTTCCGTGCGGTCCCTTCATATTTACTGCAGTTTTATACTATTACACAGAAAACTGTAATATCAAAACAATCGCGAACTCTGCAGCTCTGCCGCGTATCGCAACTTTTTTCTAAATACAACAGTTCCGGAGAATCACAGTAACGAGCGCTGTTCGGCCATCTCCTCACTTCTCATACGAATGCCGTAGGAGTGTAATAAGATAGTGTGTAATTGAATAAACGCAATTTCATGCAAATTGTTCTCTCATACCGGCGGATACGTTACACACACGTTCAAACCGAACGTCATCGAGTGACCGACTGACGGACTGACTGACTTCAGACAAGTGTTGACAAAAACTTGACAGGTGACAGTGTACATTCAAAGACTCGAACAATGACCATGAACTTGAACTTAATCGTTATCTAATTCGAAGGGTGTCGAATTTGAAATAAGATTGTTTGTTTATATTTAGAAATACACGGAATTCATTACTTCTTTTGTATTGTAGAATTTATAAACGACGGGCACAAAACACAAGTACGTATTATGATATTCTGAACGCAACTAATCTCTGATTTATCAACGTTTCGTTCCGCATATGATTTTGATGACTATTTAGCTTTCTAAACATTCATCAAAGATTCGGCTTATCAGATTAATTTGCGAAAAACATGTGATTTCTATTATTTATTTATCTGACAAGTCATTGATAAGCCTATCGAATTTACTAAGGAAATTACTTCTAACAGGCGTAGGTATGCGCAGGTAACTTGAGCAATGCGATTGTCTGCATAAAATTCTACATAACTCAAGAAAAAGTAAATAGGATAATTCTCAGCCATAGCACATATTTTGAAAAAAGTCCAAATTAATCATTACGTGCGACGGAAAACATTATCGTAGGTGGAATACATCTGCCTGCTCCTTGGAAGACAACTAGGTGTGAGGATTGTATTAAGTGGCACTCTTTCAACTCTCAGAGGAATCTTAACCTAAACAATAAGACATAAATTACTATCTTCCTGTTCATAACTAAATATGGGTCACCGGTCAGTGTAGATTCCTCATTGGGTTACATAGTGACCTGTTTGTGAAATCGTTACATGAATTGATAGGCTAGTATTATGAATGATTGAATACTATTATACATTTATCTACTAACCCCAGTGTATCCCGACGGGATAAGCAGACATGTGATGGCTTTACCTTTACTTTTTTCGTTTTGTCGCATCATCAGCGTTGCGTTAGTCACGGTGATGGCATCCGAGCCCTTCACCGCTGAGGCCAGGGCCCTTTTACTCCAGTTTCCACACTTTTATACCACTTAGGAGGCAGACAAGCACATGTCGTAACTTCGATATTCTCCCAGAACCCTGCCATCTGACCTCCAAATGCCTTTGTCGACATGCGACACCTAGGTTCTGTAGTTGGACCAATTGTTGGACTTTTCAGGGCTCCAACTTCGTTCGTATGTTTGTAGAATAACCGGGGCGGAGGCGATCGCTCTCCGAAGCACGGAATCGTAGTTCATAGAACACAGAAACCGACGCAAATGTGACATTCATGCATACATTGCATACCTACAAATATTTGCGCTAAGTAAGAATCGAACCGGCGTCCCTGCGTAGCAGTCAAACACTATCCTAACAGAGGCTGTCATCAGTGTTATTACAAAGTACATAATAATATGATGTCATTTGATATTTTTTCTCAACGATCACTCTTTGTAGGTTGCGGCAGTTTGGTTGTTTTATTATATGTATATACTAGCATCCGCCTTTCTTCAGACTTTTTTCCAGTCTCTTACCTACTTCAAAAACGTTAGACTTTAAAAAAATCTTTCAACCCATGTTTTACCTTCTTAGAGGTAGACTTTTGTAAACCTACTAAACCTATCTGCCAAATTTCAAGTTTGTATACAGGGTGTAATCGTTAAGTGTGTCCAGGCGATTATTCCGTAACTATTACAGATATCAAAAAACTTTAAACTGATATCGAAAGTACGTTACCTAATGAGTAAAATGACATCAATAACTTTTTAAAAATCAAACGAGAGGTATCTAAAATTTTGACATTAAACACTCCCATACATTTAGTATGAGATTAGTAGAAAGGTTTTAGTTTCCTTATTTTAAGTGATCTAGTACCCATTTTACCTTAATCATATTTTATGATTACGTATAATATGACCATGATGATTTTCAAATAGATACATGTGTAAAATAATTATCTTAGGTACCACTTGAAATTAGTAATAAACCGTGTTTTAATATCGCATTAAGTAATTTGAGCTAACTGAAAAGCAACACACTACAAAAAAAAAGATACTCTTTGGTGTTCGTTCTAAATTCAAAACTTTTATCTTGGGTTGTTGTTCCCGCCAATTTATCGTTGTTTTTTTTAATTTGCGTTAATAATCGTGATTGTTTCATTTATTGACTGCAAAATGGCATATTCCAAAAGAGAAAAGAGAGATATGCTAAAAATTGACTACAAATATGATTGTAACAAAAGAGCGACCATTATCGCCTACAGAAGAGAGTACCCAGATAGAGAAGTCCCTTCTGGTGTACGTACCTAAAACCTTTCTACTAATCTCATACTAAATGTATGGGAGTGTTTAATGTCAAAATATTAGATACCTCTCGTTTGATTTTTAAATAGTTATTGATGTTATTTTATTCATTAGGTAACGTACTTTCGATATCAGTTTAAAGTTTTTTGATATCTGTAATAGTTACGGAATAATCGCCTGGACACACTTAACGATTACACCCTGTATATATTATAGCACAGAATAGATAATTGTACTAACGTAATTATAGTTTAAAAAAAAAACAAATACCAAGCGAAACACAACAATTTCGTTTCATATTAAAAGAAGCTAGATTAACCATTAACAATTGATTTAGTAGTAAATCTTGTTAAGGTACTTACCTCAGATTAAAATAATTACCTATTCTTTGGTCTGAGGTACTTACTTTAATTGCATCACGGAGTTAAATATGCCCACTAAGTTTTTTGTTATGGTTTCTGCTTGATTATAATGTAATTATATTATGATATTATAATATTCTAGTGAACGGTTCCGCTTCGACAGTAATCCTTAATATGGAGTTTGGACTGACACACAATGTTAAATAAGTATCTAATGAAAGTAAGTGCTTTTAGTACTTACTTAGTAAGTACTTTTATCACTCGGTAAACGACCATTTGAATTACGAATAACAGAATACGGTTACGAATAAAAGGTCTTAAACCTAATCCAGATTGTACATATACATACATATATATATACTAGCTTTTGCCCGCGGCTTCGCCCGCGTGGAAGTCGGTTATCGCTTATTGTTGAGCCGACGCTATTGAGCAATAAATTGGCCTCTCTACTCAACCTAATCCTCCACTATTTACTCGCCTCTGTTCTCGACTTTCTACTTGCCTCTATTTTCGACACTCTATTTAACTTTCTACTCGTCTCTATACTTTAATTTATACTCGACTCTCTACTGAGTTCTCTGTTTCCCTACCTACTCCATTCTGTACTCTCCTCTATACTCGCCTTTCCATTGGCCTCTCTACTCGCCCATCCTCTCGAAGCTCATTTCGCGTCTCTACTTGACTCTCCCCACTCGCTTATCTACTCACCTCTCTACTCGAATCTCTACTCAACGCTCTATTTGATCTCTACTCGCCTCTACATTCGACTCACCACTCGCCTCACTATTCGCCTTTCTACTCGACTCTCTACTGTAGTCGAACATCTACTCGCCCTTGTAGTCGACTCTACTTGACTTTCTATTTGACCTCTCTACATGCCTATATCAATATCTACTCGCCTCTCCACTCGCTTCTATATTTGGCTCGTTACTCGACTATGTCCGTTCCGAAGCTCTAATCCACCTTTGTTTCAAATTTCATGAGGATATCTTCCAAAAAAAATCTTACTATTTATCCCCTATTCACCCCCTTTTTTACACGATTGAAAAATGACAAACTTTAATCCCCTAACCTTACCCCTAGCTTTAATCTATCTCTGTACCAAATTTCATCAGGATATCTTCAAAAATGACAAACTTTCCTATAAACTTTCATCCCATAGCCATATTCCCCCTTCTAACCCCTTTTTTACGATAAAAGGTAGCATATATGTGCGCTCCCAAGCTTTAAACTATCTCTGTACCAAATTTCATCAGGATATCTTCAAAAATGACAAACTATCATATAAACTTTCATCGCATGGTCCTACTCCCCCCCTACCCTCCTTTTCGCGATAAAAGGTGGCATGTGTCCGTTACCAAGCTGTAATTCATCCCTGTACCAGATTTCATCAGGATATCTTCAAAACTGACAAACTTTCATCCCCTATGCCCCCCCTCTTCAACCCCGTTTTTCACTATAAAAGGTAGCCTATGTTCGTACCCACGCCCTAACTCATTCCTGTACCAAATTTCAGCAGGATATCTTCAAAAATGATAAACTTCCATTCCCTTTTCGCGATAAACGGTAGCCTATTTCCGTTCCCAAGCTCTGATCCACCTCTGTACCAAATTTCATTAGGATATCTACAAAAAAGACAAACTTTAATACAAACTTTCATCCCCTATTTCCCCCCCTTAAGCCCCCCTTTTCGCGATAAAAGGTAGCCTATCTCCGTTCTCAAGCTCTAATACACCTCTGTATCAAATTTCATCAAGATCGGTTCAGTGGTTTAGGCGTGAAAGCGTAACAACAGACAGACAGACAGACAGACAGACAGAGTTACTTTCGTATTTATATTATTAGTATGGATACCTACTCACGCCCGTAAATCCGAAGGGGTGTACCAACATACACATTTTGCAAACTGTGATTTTCGGTCCCGTATATCCGTCAGGCGGGTATTTAGTTACAGGCCTCCGATTCTGCTAATTTTGTGTATGACACAACAAAACCACTATCATGCCGCTGACATTGCATTAAATGTCATTAAATTTTAAACTTTATAACATAAAACATAAACTCACGCCTGTATTCCCCGAAGGGGTAGGCAGAGGTGCTAGCACCCACATTTCGCCAGTTTGTTTAGGTCCCAAACTTTATGGCTGAGTGTTAAAGTCCAAAATGAAAAGAGGAAGAGTTTGTAACATTTTTCATTCACTTTTTGTCATTTAATTTTAGACTTTAAAAATAAAAGAGGTAAAGTCTAAAATTAAATGGCATTGGTAACAGTCTCTGTGGTACCACAGTGGTTTTGCCATGTAAAAAATAATAGCTGAATCAGAGCCCTTGTTATATGTTTTCTGACGAATGGAGAACAGCCAGCCCTATCCTTGAGTTGCCTTTTACGAGACCCACAGGAAGAAATGAAGTGGTCCTATTCTCTTCCATCGGGACTCAACACCAAATAAATAAGTAGGTAACATACATACCTAATTATGCTCAAAGCAGATCATTATGAGAGCATCGTATGCTGACCGTATTGTATATACCGATGCTGACTGTATATAAAACGAATAAACAGACTTCATCATCATCAACATCATATCAGCCACACACAGTCCACTGCTGAATATAGGCCTGTCCTATGGACTTCCAGAACGACCGATCTAAAGCAGCCCACATCTCCAGCGCTTCCCGGCGCCCTTAAAAACAAACTTATGTAGGTATACAACAAAATGTACCTAATCTGGATAGGTACTTACTTATTCACGATAAGACGATAATCACATTTCGAGCGGAATCGAGCACAAATAATATTCGGGAGGACTAAGTTTAAGGGCGAATTGGGAATAAGCCATAATGAGAGCCACTGTACGACCCCTAACCTCTAGAATGCCCTAGATGAATCTTGTCTATCCATCAGCAGGTGTACCGGCTTGCAGGTGTGGTTGGCTTGAACGCTATGATCTTGGTTGAACTCCAAACATCTTTTTTAACGTGTGGTAAATCCCTGCGGTTACACCCCCACCGGAGCCGGAGGGCGAGGTTATGTCGGACTCGAACCGACTAAAACGCACGCCATCAGTGGCTCGCAGTGCAAGGCCGAAGGTGAGTTTGCTAGTGCATATCCCTTGCACAACCTCACTGGATAAGGAGATGAAAATAAATTACAGACTGGAACGAATCATATTTTATTAATTCACATACAACATTAATCATACATGATAACATTATATTGCTAAGTATTGTTTGTACATATTTATGGCGGTAACTTATCATATTTTAATGTCCAAACATTCTCAAAGGGTAAATAACTACGCTGGAACTGAAAGAGCACTCAGGCACGTTAATACTATAATACGACTGCAGCTATTAACAAAGTCGGAACTACATTTTGGCGATTTTCGTTTTATTGCTCCTGAGGTCTTCAAACGTCTATAACTATGTTCTCGCAAAGTTTCAAATTTGAAACTAAATGCTATCATAGTATTTCTAGATTAACAAAGTCGGATTTTATAGGAGCGTACGAATAATAATGTAGCTAAGTATGTTACTACAAAGTTCGCGGGGCTAAGAAGGGGAAGGGGCGCGCGCGCAACGGGCGGTTCTGCCAGTTCGCTCATTGTTAGCGGGGCGACTGCGCGTGCGTGTTTTATATTTTTATATTATTGTTTTACGTAAATGTGCAGTATATAGTATAAAATAACAATGTCTCGATCTAGACGTACTTTAACGGTTAAGATTGTAATATGTGTCAAATCCCACATTGTTAACGGATTATTATTTTATTACCTGTGTCGAATGTACCACATTCTACATTATTGTGCGCTTTGAATTCGTTCATTTTTGTTGGATATGGCACTACCGACTTTGTTATTCGTTCTTATAATTCCCGTTTTTGTCGGTTATGGTACTGTCGACTTTGTTACTCGTTCTTCTATTAAACGTTTTTGTCGGATATGGCACTACCGACTTTGTTATTCGTTCTTATAATGAAAGTATTTGTCATATATGGTACTACCACCATTTTTAATTGTACATTACTAAATTTAGATGTTGGATGTGTTAGTATCAACTTTATTTCTAAAACAGTTATACAATTATGTAGGTTGGATATGGTATATAGTGCTAAAATTAGGAAGAGTTGACTGGTTTTCTATTGCCTCATGTGACATTTTTAATTATAGGTATGTTATTTTAGAAGGTAGGACACGATGGTACCTCCCGTTACAACTGAGCAGTCCGACTGGGGAAGTACCTTCGTCCTACAGAATACCGCGGTTATAGTAACCTTGTGTTGTGTTCCAGACGGTGAGCAGGATAGCCAGAGCTCACTGGAGAGGCTCTGTGTCGTCAGTGGGAAGACCAAAGGCTTTGAATGTCACCACTGAGACCCGGTGAAACGGTTAACCGCTGGCCGCCCGCAGGCTGTACGGTTCCCGAACCCGGGGATCACAATCTCCGTTCCAGGAGGCTGAACCAGCAGCCTGTGTAAAGTTCCCGGTCCAGTTGTCGTGCCGGAGAAGGAAACCGGAGTAGACTTGGCAGTATCTGGGAGGGGACCCGGGGCCCGTTCGCCCACCGCACCAGCCAATCACACAACCCTAGCTCGTTTGCGGTGGCGAGAAACCTTACTTTGTCTTCTACACTGACGGCATAGAGCCTCTCTATACCTCCCCCTCCCATTTTTATTATGGCCAAGAATAATAAGAATAGACGTTCTACAGGGGCACCTTCATCCACAATGAAAGTTGACTTCTGTAACATCAGGGGCCTCCACACCAATCTTAACGAGGTCCATCACCATCTTGAGACAGCAAAGCCGACCTTATTCTTTCTGAAGGAGACCCAAATATCATGCCAGGCCAATACAGCCTACCTTATGTACCCCGGGTACAAACCCGAGCATAACTTCCTGAGTAAAGCCGGGTTATGCATGTACGTGTGAGATGACGTTTGCTGTCGCTGTCTAAACGGCCTTGAACACAGGGACCTGTCCACTCTATGGGTACGTATGGATCACGGTAGCCCTACCCGTATCTATGCGTGCGTCTACAGGTCCCATAGCGGTGACCCGGGCACGGCTCAACCCTGCTGCGGACTTGGTATTCTTGGGGAACTTTCACGCTCACCATGTGGAGTGGTTGGGTCGCACAGAACTGATTTTACGGGAAGGGCTGCTCACCACGCCCTGACCTATGGGTTCTCGCAACTGGTGCAATCTATCACTAGAAAACCAGATATCGAGACCCACAGAGAGTCTTTATTGGACCCTCTGCTGACTACGTCACCACAGACCTTCGGACCACAGCGTCGTCTGGGCGCAAGTGATTCTCGCGTGGCCAGAACCACCGCGGCCACCTCAGTGGTTGCATGTCGGACACTACAAGTCGGTAGACTGGAACGGACTGCGAGAATTCTTCTCGTCGTACCCGTGGAGGCGGTTTTGCGTCACTTCAAACGATTCCTAACAAACAACAACAAACGCTCTTGCACAAGAGCAGTCGCTGAAACGATTCTAATGGGTATGGAATGCTATATTCCCAACCGCTGGATCGCATCATGAGCGAGCAAACGGCCAAACTTCTGCCACTCTTGCCTTCCGCCGCCGCAGAAACTCGACGGTAGCCTTGCCCATGGCGCTAAGGAGAAAGCCGATCTTTTGGGTAACCTCGCGACAAACTCGACAATGAATGACGGGAATGCCGAGCCAACCATTCTCCCCAGCCGTGGTGTTTCCATGCCTGAAGTTAAAATCACGCAACGGGTGGTCCGGCGGGAACTCAAGTCCCTAGATGTTTGGAAGTCGAGTGGGCCGGATTGTATATATGGCGATGGTGCTCAGGCGCTGTGCCCCCTAATTGTGCCCAGTACTTACGCAGCTTTTCGCGCTCTCTTGCTCTGCCTCGTGGAAGACTGAGTTCGTGCATCCTGTGCTAAAGAAAGGAGACAGGACAGACCCGTCCAATTACAGGCCTATTGCTATAACATCCCTTCTCTCGAAGGTTATGGAGTGTGTGATTAATACAAAGTTTTTGAGATACCTTGAAGGCAGCGATCTACTGAGCGACCGACAGTATCCAAGTCGTCGTCGATGGCAGCTGCTCGGACCCCATGGACACAAATGCTGGTGTGCCACAGGGCTCCGTGCTGTCTCCGACTCTGTTTCTGCTGCACATAAATGATATGCTGTCTGATGACTCCATCCATTGCTATGCGGAAGACAGTACCGGGGACACGTGATACACGGGCCGTGCAAATATCTCTCAGTCTAAGGTGAAGGAGAGTCGCTAACAACTTGCGACCAAAATCGGGAGTATCCGATTGGGGTCGACTAAACCTAGTCCAATTCAATCCCACTAAGACGCAAGTGTGTATTCACCTCTAAGAAAACCCCATTTGTTGTAGCGCCGCAATTCCTGGGTACACCGCGTACCATTTCCTCGAGTATCGGGATCCTAGGCGTCAACATCTCAAGCGACGTCGAGTACCGCAGCCATTTGGAGGATAAGGCCTAGCTGGCATTGAAGAAACTTGGAGTATTTAACAGGGCGAAGCAGTACTTCACTGCGGGGCAACGACTCCTTCTTTATAAGGCAAAAGTCCGGCCCCATATGGAGTACTGCTGTCACCTTTTGCCGGAACATCTGCATACCAGCTTGACCCCTTCGAATCGATACAAAAACGTGCGTTGAGGCTCGCCGACAATCCCATACTCGTAGGCGCTATGGAGCCTCTCAGCCACAGGAGGGACTGGCATCCCACACGGCAATAGAAATAGCACATAACCAAGGGGTACGACGAAGGCGTAGTCAGTGGTTCTGGACTGTAATTACTTGTACTTTTCATTACTTTTGTGAATTTTTAACCTGTTCAATGTACTAACCGTACACTATCTTGATTTAATTTACATTGAATTGGATAATAATAAAACATATTATCAATTATAAAAACCTTCTTTTAATACAGAAGGCCTATGAACACCCCCACATCCGACATAACCTTGTAATTACGTACCGTGAAAAATTGTTGGATGTGACACTTCCGACTTCCCTAGTACGTGAAATATTGTAGGATGTGCCACTTACGACTTTCATAGTACGTGAAACATTGTAGGATATGTCACTTACGACAAGTGTGCTAGCATCGGTTTCGGTTAACAATGTAACAACTGCTTTTTCTAGAATTTCCTAGATTTATTTTTGTTATTCACATTACGACCTTCATTATCTTTCAAAACTGTAGCACTACGCGAAATTTGGTTTCAATATATGGGCATTTGTGAATTTGGTGCAAGTTCAAAACTTTATTTGGCCGTACTGAAAAGTAGTGTTTTTGTAGTTCCGACTTTGTTAATAGCTACGGTCGAATAGTAACAGTATTGTAACTTCATATAAACGCACGAAGCGCAAGCAATGGCTACGCGCCTCGATCTTTTTTTTTAAATCTTATCCCATTGACAAAGTATTTAATTTGTTTAAATAACAATATTAATAGGTAGGTATATATTTAAACAATCACAAAACTAGATAGAAAGCTAAAGTTGGCAGTATTTTATAACTCAGTTTCGTCAGTTTGTATGTTTACCTCAAATTAATCAAGCCACGACTACCACATTACTATCGTGAGTCGTTTATTATAACTATAGCTGCGGATTGTTAATACAAATGTCAAACATCATAAAATTGAACGCACAAATAGATATACATACAATGGTGTCGATTCGGGTTGGCAAAATTCCGACTAAACTAAACTATAATTAGTTTAGTCACGTCAAATTGCGGTTTCTTATTCGGGAAAACACCAACTAACTTAATTTGACAGGACTAAACTATTTTTAGTTTAGTCGAATTCAATTTAGTGAAATCCTCCATTTTGCTATTCGGTAAGGCAAAATTTTATTCCTGTCAAACTAAAATCCGACTTATTTTAGTGGCCATATTTTTGGTCGCGATTAAACTAAACTAAACCTTGTTCTGCTGATTATTTGTGCTGGTTGAAATTTTTAAATTACAGAAAAATTAACGTATGCGTTGTGGCTGCTTTTTTCAAGGAGCAAGAAAGGTAAATAAGAAAATTTATCAACTAAATATATGTTTATTTGTTCAAAACTGACCTAGCAGTAAAAAATTACGCATCAATGTCATTGTGGAGAAGCAGTTAACCGACTCGGACACCATGGCCTGTCATGCTGCAGGAGCGCGGGGCGAATTCCACGGCATGCCAGCCTCAACGACATAATCCGCCGTGCTCTTGTCATTGCTGGTATGCCAGCTGTGCTTGAACCAAACGGTTTGGCGCGCGACGATCGCAAGAGACTGGATGGTATGCCAATAATGCCTTGGAAAATGGGTAGGACTCTGGTGTGGGACGCAACATGCGTCGACACCATTGCCCCTACCCATATAACTGGCACTGCTAGCTGTGCCGGTGCCGCTGCAGCTTCTGCAGAGGCTGTTAAGCGGCGCAAATACTCCAATCTTATTGGAGATTATGAATGTGTGCCGTTTGGATTCGAAACGTTTGGGCCTTGGGGTCCGAGCGCCCGCAATCTCTTCAGGGAGATTGCGAAATGTACGGCTGACGCTTCTCGTGACCAGAAGGCTGGCCTCTTTTCAGGTCAGAGATTAAGTATTGCCATACAACGTGGCAATGCTGCTAGTCTTCTGGGAACGCTACCAAAAGAGGCATGCGATGCGGATGAATTCCACGACGCATTTTAACTTTTAGTTTTAGTTTTTTTTATTATATTTAGTATTGTGTATTTATAGTAACTTTATTAATTTAATTTAATATTTGCCAATACATCTGTAATATATGTCAAAATTGTGTAACAATAAAAATAATTGAAAAATTAACTATTATCATAAAGGTTGGGTTTGAAATTTATTTTAAGGTTAGAAATTTATTTGTTTTACAGAAATCGGGAAGAACGGGCCAGGTTGCTTCGGTCGAAGGATGCATCAAATCCGTTAGAGATGGCCGACCGCAAATGTAGAAAATTCTTTAGGGTCATCAGCGGCCAAGTTCATGTTGGAGATACTTGAAAATCACCCTAAATTAAGCGAAGAGGATTTTTTATGATTGTGACATACTTATTTATTTTTCCTCTTTTCACGTAATATTCCCATTACCATGTCGTCAAGTTTGTTGTTTTGGTTTGTTTACTTTTTCAGAGGTTTAATTTACGGTCACGTTTGAATTTGAACACATGTTTTTTGACAAGAAGTTAAGTTGTCTCTCACACTTCAACAACTTCTTATAGTGATTGTACTAATTTACCATAATTTACAGCTTAGACGGCCTACTTTCTTTCTCTAAGGACGTTGTCATTCGTTCATTGAATTCACAGATTAAAAAGGGTTTATTCAATTTAGTCGTGTGACCTTGACTAAAAATGCATGCACTATTTTTAGTTCGGTGGCCAAACCGAATAGACAAAGCGTTGAACTAAACTAAAATAAGATAATTTTTAGTTTAGTTTAGTTTAGTCGGGTGGACATGCCGAATTAACACCAATGCTTACAAATACAAGGTCTGGTAGGTACTCCGGATCCGGATTGTACTGAAATATTGGTCTTAGTTCAGTAGGTCACGTTTTCATAACGCGTGATTGCTATTCGATTAAGTAAGTAGATAGAAAAACGATAAACAAATTTTTGAATTGCTGGTCCGCTTGTCAGTATATTATGACTTTTATGGGAACGACTGCAATCAGACCACCCGTCCCCGAGAAGCAACCCTACGCCAGGACATCGCCCATCCAATCAGCTGGCAGGTGAGGTTGGTTTAAATTATACCACTTAAAAAGAGGCAGGCCAAATTATACCAGATGGAAAGTGCCGTTGCCTATGGACGTGTGCAACAGCAAGTGAGTCACAGTCTTGCTGCCGACCCTGTAAGAAGAGAGGGTATCTGTGCCGTCAGTGTAGAAGATAAAGCAGGACAAGCCTTTGGTCTTCCCACTGACAGCACAAAAACCCTCTAGTGAGCTCTGGCTACCCTACTCACCGCCGGGAACTTACTTGGGACAGAAATACCGTCGTGTCCTACCTCCATTTGGTTTGGCCATATACCCCATATACCTTACACATCTCTCGATACCTTCTTTAAGAGGAAAACGTCTCCTGCTCTTTCAGTTTAGTTTCATGACACTGACACAGTTTTGCTGGCACAGTTGACGACTTTTTCACTGAATATCCATATTCCCTTCCCATCCCACCAACCCAAAAAAACGTCCGACTTGTCTGTATACTTACTCCGATATCGCCAATGGGTTGTGGAGGACAGATGGCAGTCGCTTCACGGAAAATATTGAAGTTAAGCTGCGTCACAGTTAGACTGGACATAGATGGAGATAATCGTACAGAAGCTCTTCAGCTTTGAGAATGTTTTGACATACATCATTTTATTGTTAAAAGAAACTATAGATACTGGTGGTTTGTAATTAACCATGGGCTCAATTGAATCTAAAATTTTCTATTCGAATAAATTCTTTATAATATTTCGTTTATGAGCGCAAACCAAAAGTTTTAAGATCTATTTCACGCTACAGCTTGCTGATAAATAATTAAAGTGAAAATACTTATACACATACATATATTATACATATTATAAGAAGCCGTCGGAGCTTCATGAGAATCACTCAGGCTACAGACTGTGCCCGACAGCGGGCAAGAGAGCTAATGTGGGTAGAAAAATATCCGGTTCCGGCAGGTTTTATCAGACCAAAAGAAGAACTGCCGCCTGGACATCATCTCCAGTGGCCAATCTGGAAGTCATTAAATCGCCTGCGGACCCAAGTTGGCCAAGTTGGTAGGAAGATATGACAAAATGGGGCTATATTAACCGATCGCAAGTGGACTGCGAGTGTGGGGCCTAATCTCAGTCTATGTCGCATTTGCTCTCTTGCCAACTGTGCCCCTCCACCTGTACTACCGAGGAGCTGTGTAAGGTAACGGATAGCGCTGTGGCTGCGGCCAAGTTTTGGGCCGACAAAATATAAAATTCAAGCCATCAAGTCTTGTATCTGGCCATTGACTCGAAGAAGACCGCTGTAACTTCCAGGAACGATAGGTAGAGGCCGTTAGAGGTGCTTAAACAGTAAACACCCACAGTTCACCAACTATGACTTTCGGTCCCACGTAAGAGCACATCTCACTTACGGACTGAATTTAGACAGTACAATACTTCGTCATGTAGCGAACTTCGAAAACACATAGGTAGATCGACAAGTCATTACTTGGACAGACAATTATTAGACAACACACCCTTCGAATTACCACTACTTCGTCAGACGATTATTCGACAGACAATACTTAGACAAGACACATCTTCGAATGACCACTACTTGGATTTTGTGTTCGTTACATGTCGAAGTATTGTACTGTCGAAATTCAGTCCGTAACTCAGCACATCTATCGCCATCAATATGATATTTTGATATGAGCTGTGTGTTTACCATAAACCCAAATATTCGAGATGCTTACTACCAGATGGACAAAGTTGATGTTGGCGTGCGCAAGCTCCACACAAATAAAAGCCGGCGGGGGTGGTTGCCGATTTTATTTAAGTGCGCTAAATCCCCCCCACCTCTCCGGAGCCGTAGAGAATGGTTATGTCGGACTTGAACCAACACAAAAGCACGTCGCCCTGGGTCGTAGTGCAAAGCCAAAGGTGAGGTTGGCAACGCATATACCTCGTACCCCGGTCCCCGGTCATCTCTCTCGACCTGTTCCTCCTCGGGTGGGGGGATCACTGAGTCCCCAAGGACTCGAACCGATTAAAACAGGCGCCGTCTGTGGGTCATAGGTTGCCGAAGATGACAGTGGCTGTGATATATTTCTTTCGCACCCCGGCACCCAGGGAAATGCAGGGCCAGCCCGAGAGTGATATGTCGAGGATAACTTCACCTTCGACCTAGCAAAACGACCCACGTACGGGTGCGGTTTAGTCGGTTCGAGTACTAACCTCCTCCTTCAGCTCCGGAGAGGAGGGGTATCCGTTGGAATTTCCCGCACGGTGAAAATGACAAACTCAATTGGCCCAAAGCTATCAAGTATTAGTAGATCTATCTAGCTACTTTTCTAAGCACAATCACAAATATTGAAGATTTATTCTATGTACTTAAATTAAGTACTTTATAGTTTAAGTATCACTTATTTGTTTAAATTAAAAAAATAATGCATGCAGGTTTATGAAGATTCTCAGAAGATAACTGAAAATATGGGTAGGAGTGTTTCTTCGAATTATAAATCCTTTAAGTTTAAAACAATGACTTACTTGAGTATGTAAGGCATGAACTTAAGTTAATCACTCTGAGATTCATCTGGCAGTGATGAATACAAGTATCACCACCCCATCTCATCCGAAGGGTGTCGTAAGATGCGATTAACGGAACAATACGCTGACGATACCACTGCGAGAGAAGGAAAACTCGAAATAAAACCCTGTACCAACCTGCCTGGCCAGCGTGGAAACACCAGGCCAAGACCTCCCGACATTGGTAAAGGGCTATGTCCAGCATTGGACGGCAATAGGAAATATGATTGATTAAACAAGGAGACTAGGGAATCGTAGTGGAATATCAATAAGTACAGTTTCCCGATACCTTGGCATTAAATAAATAAATAAATATAAATAAATAAATATTCCACAACATTTCACACAACGCTATCTAGACCCACGGTAAGCATAGCTTAACTAGCTTGTGTTATGGAATCTAGAATGCGGATAAACATACTTAGATACGTTTTTTTTGTTGTAAATACATACATATTATACATAGAAACACCCATACCAATGCGAATATACATATTCATGCATATAAATATTTGCACTGAGCGGGGATCGAACCCGCGCCTCCTGCGTAGCGGCCACGTTCACTACCGCCACGCCACGGAGGTATTGAAATAAGGAATCCTAGTGCCACGTCACGATCCTAGTAATAAATCTCACTATGGAATGGAACTAAAATAATAGATATTGTTGAACATTTCAATACTTTCAATTGCTCTTTTAGATATAATACACGTAGTTTTGGTTAATTTGGCAAATGTTAAATACAAAAATTTCACCCACCAAGGAGCGAAATTTTGATTTTTTCGTCAATTCACCTGAACAAAAATTCAGTAAACCCCGTTGATGCACCTAGTTACGAAAAGTATGGTTATCGGCATATAATCTTGACTCCAATCACGTCACTAAACATACTCTATAAACCTATGCCTATGCGTAGTACGCGCTTTTGACTGAGGAACACATATCCATTAATCATAGATGGCATCACCTTAATCCGCGCACGCTATGGTCTCATTTCTCCCGCGACTTTTGGTTTATAACATGCCGGTAACTATACTAAGACAGAGTGAACTAAATTTCCCCCGTTTTATATATAAAAGACGAAAATAAAACAGGCTGTATCGAGGTAAGGCCATCAGATGTACTGAGCGAAG
Organism: Eilema caniola; assembly: GCA_949126895.1. NCBI lineage: Eukaryota > Metazoa > Arthropoda > Insecta > Lepidoptera > Erebidae > Eilema > Eilema caniola. The sequence continues at coordinate 3,966,797 of OX421488.1, read as the reverse complement.
TGTATCCAGTAAATGGCGTTGAGTACTGAGAACAAAGCTGGAAAGAATACTCGCGAGAAACGGTCGATGTTGATGGCTCGGACCTTGGCTGCGGCAGCTTCGGCCGCGTCCTGTTGAAGGAAAACAAATATCTTCATATATTGGTGGTAGAAATTTTATGGCACAAAAGACAATGCCCATCTGTGCCCCAGAAATGCCCAGATAGATCATAATATTACAAGCTTGCTCTAATAAATAAAATCTAGAATTATGTTTTTAATTTTAAATCATGTGACGCACTGGATAAAAAATAAGACATTCTTGTTGACATTGCAGTCAGTACGTATAGTCGTTACAATCATTAATTCATTCTTTATTTATTACGGTCTGGAATCACGTCCTTCGTTGTGATAGTTTTGTTACCAATGATAACGAATACCTATTGGGCATATCTGGCTTAGCTTATGTGATGATCATGAAGTTCCTAGTGAAAAACTATTAGCAATACTGTCTGTAAACCATAAAATGTATAAAAAACAAGTAGAAAGTTATCATATTTAATGTCCAATATCTTTTGAACCGGTGCTTTATATGACGTTAAAGCTAGATATCATATAAATACTATTAAAAAGTTATCATATGACATAGAGCTGCAATTTGGGCATTGCATGGCATTGCTGACTTTCAGCTCCATACTAATATGGGCATGGTCTTTTGTCACAAACAGTTCCAAGTAAGCGTTCGAAAGTTCCTGTCTCATGGGGCAGGAATTGTCTAAAAAGTTGCCACGCGTTTACTACTCACATGGCCGTTATATCTTAATATAATTCTATGGAACCAGCCCTTTCAGATAAGTGGCAAAATACGTGTCAATCGCATACGTCTCATTCATCATTCAATTCTAGAGTATGCCAGTCAACAAATTGCCACATGTCTTGGGGGTGGTAGGTATTAACCTGAATATCCACAGGCCGCGACGAGTAAGACACGATTGCTTATAATTAGGTCATGGTAAGCTAACAGTAAAAAAAAACTGAGGATCTCACCTTCGGTTTACCAGTGCCGTCGCCCAACACAATGTTGACCAGACAGTATTCCATCAGCGCCATGAATACGAATCTGTAATGGCAAAAATGATCTTTACACTGCCAGCACAGGACATAATAATATATTATATTATATTATTATGTCCTGATGATTAAGAATATAATATATATTCTTAATCATCATCATATTAGCCACACACAGTCCACTGCTGAACATAGTCCTCTCCCGTAGATTTCCAGAACGAGCGATTTAAAGCAGCCCGCATCCAGCGCTTCCCGGCGGCCTTGATGAGGTCATTCTTCCACCTGGCCGTTGGGCGTCCTACACTACGTTTGCCCGTACGCGGTCGCCGAATTCTTAATATGATTATTAATGTATTAAAATTTCTTATAATTTTGGCATGTGTCAAGAGAGAAGCACTAAGTAAATTAAATTATTATGCACCTGAAAATTAACATGACAAAACAATTAGCCAATTGCAGTCCTCTTGGGCCACAAGCTTCTTCTAATTTGCACCATAGCTTTCGATCCTCCGCTTTATGCAAGGAAGTAATCTCTTCCAGTTGTAAAACTCAGGACATAATAAAATATCTTAAACATAAAATGTGCTCTATACGCGCATTAGGTAGGTACACTTTTCTTGGTTATATTTTGAGGATGGCACGGCGTGCTGCTGCGATGGCAAGCCTATTCACCAAGTGTATACTAAACAATCTGCGCGCCAGGGTCTAATTTGTCTCGCGATTTAGGGCCAAGATATGTGTCATCCGTCCATTACAAATACGTACATACATACGTACTCACGCCTTAAAATTCCCGAAGGGGAAGGCATTAACATCCACATTTCGCCATCTATGATTTTCGGTCCCATGTAATAGGAGGCGAGCCGATTGCGGTTAAGCTGGCACTTAGTCATGGGCTGTATGTTTACTGTCGAACGGAGAATAGCCCTATCCCTTAGTCGCCCTCTACGTCACCCACAGGAAGAAATGGGGTGGCCCTATTTTACTTCACCGGGAACAACAAATACCTTATCCTTTCTCAATGTCTAATCTACTCCTTTAACAAATTTTATTAAAATTCGTATAAAAACTATCGTGAGACATTTTTCAATTAAATAAATTTATTACGGCTACACACAAGGAAAAATAAACAACTCTTAAAAATAATAGAGAATAGGAGAGGGAAAATGATAGAACACCTGATGAGACACGATGAGTTAATAAAGAATATAATGGAAGGAAAAGTTGAGGGTAGGAGAGGAAGAGGAAGACCTCGGAGGAGCTATATGGACCAAATAAAGGAGAAGGTTAACGTCATGTCGTATCAGGAAGTCAAGAATAGGGCGATGGATAGGAATGAATGGAAGTTACTCCACAGACAAGAGCGAGGCTCTTAAATTTAAATGAATGAATGAACACACAAGGACCGGAGTCCTTATTCTTGAGCAGAGCATCCTGGCGCGGCGATGTCAGGTGCTTTACTAAACGTCGCCGCGCCAGTATGCTCTGCTGATGAATAAGGACTCCGGTCGGGTCTGAAACTAGTCGGGCGCATTCAGACGATTTATGTGAGTATAACCATAATAAATTTATTTAATTAATTAAAATTGGTTCGTTGGTTTAGGCGTGAAAGCGTAACATACAGACAGACAGAGTTACTATCGCATTCATATATTATTATATGGATTATACTTACACAGTACACACAGACATGAACGCATCAACTGCCTTCAGATACGACACGGGGGGTAGTTGCGCCTGCGACTTGGCGTGCTGTGTCGATAGCGTGAGCAGTGACGTCACGCCTAAGGTCACCCGCGCGGGCGCCGCGTCCGGCTTGATCCAGAAGGACACCCACTGTTTGAACAAATGAGATGGTCTTTAGATACATACAGAGCAACATTCATCCTACCTTTATATATATATGAAAAAAACAGACTTTACCAAGTTCCACACAATTATATTTAGTTTTAAGTATATAATTTCAAGTACTCTCTAAGGCACATCCAGTGCCTTTTTTCTTTATATCTTTGGTCACTTCAATCGAGTGGGAGCATGAAGTTAGGTAAAGTACCCTCATTCAAAATAAATATGTTTACTTGACGATGATTTATTCGAAACATGTCGTAATATAATAAATTAAATATTAAACAGTGATAGAACTAAATATAATTGTGTGGAACTTGTAAACTGAGTTTTTTCATTTATATAAAGGTAGTAAAATGAAATTCCATCAAGAAGTTTCAACAAATTCAATCAACTACAATATTCCTCCTAATTCTAGACGCGTATTTCCCTCCCTACCCCACGGCACTATCAGCAGTATTCTCTTTCTAGGCTGTGTCAGTGCAGCACAGCCTTGAGAATCGACCAACGACAATTTATATCAAGGCTGTGATGCAGGGTGAACTGAGAATCGACCAATGTACCTAATGCAGTATTACTGGGCCTTGATTCTGCTATTATTTTCTTCATGGCAAGCAGACATTGTAACTAATGCCATTTAACTTTAGACTTTACTTTATACTGTTAAAGTCTAAAATTTAATGACAATCTTGTAGAGGGAATGCAAAATTTTATAAACTCTTTCTCTTTTGGACCTTAAGACTCAGTTTTAAAGTCGAAAATTGAATGACATTTAATGCAAAATCAGCGGCATCACAGTGGCTTTGTTATTTCTTAAAATTAGCAGAATCGGGGGCCTGGTAGTACTAGTCTAATAGCGTTGGTAGCTTAGCGGTTAAGGAGTCGGCCCTACGATCGAGAGGTCCCGGGTTCGAATCCTGGCCATTACACTACCGAAGTGAACCCACTCCTAGCACAAGCAATTTAGCTTAGTTGTTAGGGGGAATATTAGTAATTTAAATAATTTCGGTTGCTAATATTGTTTTTAAAAAAACAAAAAGAAATCATATCTCGAAGAACTAAAAGTGCCAGTATCACTATGGATGAAGGAAAGATCCAAATGTGTAGATACAGGTATATAAAATATATTCTTAGTAGAATAAAGAAACTTGGGTGTTTTTTATTATTATTAACATATTTCTTAAACATTTTCACATTGTATTGAAATGTTGTAATTTAAAATTAACTTAGTCAAGGGCGGTACAACAAAAATTATAAAAATCAAACAGTAATTTAATAAAAAAGATGTCAAACGTTGCATGTCAGGAAATTCAAATTAAAAATTATATTGTCAAGCTCAATACTTAAGAATCATCATTCAATTAAATTAGAAAGTGGACCTTCAAACCTTAAAACACCCAAGAACAGAAATATATTTAGATAGAACGGCTACACGCAGTGTTCACATGTTGCGTGTGGCGACTTTTTCACTGTATAAAAATACTCACGAGAAGATCAGAAATACCGTTACTTTTCAAATTTAGCTCTTCATTTCCATTCTACAGTTGGAAATAATACAATATTGCATATTCACGGTATTTTTAACGATGTTATTACAAGCTAGTATTAACAGTCTCGAGTAAGCATTTGAGACTTCCTGTCCCATAGGATAGTGGAATTAACTAAAAAGTTGCCACGCGTTTTCCGCTTACATGGCCGGTTCTATCCTAATATATTTCTGTGGTCCCCAGTAAGTTCTTTCAGGCCCAAGCTACTCTTACTCATTGAGGGGGCAGGCTTTCCTCTAAAGGTTTTGAGATGAGACGGTTTTTTTTACGTGCGGGACTTCCCTACGGATACCCCCCTTCGGAGCCGAAGGGGGAGGTTATGTCGGACTCGAACCGACTAAACCGCACGCCGTCTGTGGGTCGATGTGGTAGGCCGGAGGTGAGGTCTTTTGACATATCCCTCGCACCCCGGCTGACCCAGGGCCATTCCTCTCGGTCTGGCCCTCATCGAGAGGGGGGACCACGTGGTCCCCGACTCGCCCCCGGTATGGGGGGGGGGGCGCATCCTCCTACGATGCGCGCCGCCGCCGTGGCCTACTTCTGCTAGAGTGACGAGCGGCTCCACCCGTCACCCCCAGGCCCGCGCTCATGGGGGGCGGAGGTCGGTTTGCGGAGATGAGACGGTAATCGCTCTTATAACACCGTGTAAGTAGGGTTGCCAACAGTTTTTGGTTCAAATATAGTATTTTTAGGGAAAACCTTTAAAAAATATAGTACACTTCAAAAAAGTAAGTATTTTGGTAGGAACTACGTAATTAATTCAGGACTGAAACTACTAAAACAGTCGGTACTCCACCATCTCAATATAATTAAGGAAATCCAAAACGATCGAACGCAGATAACGAGAAAAGCTAGAGTATAGTAAATCCCGTGAACGCGGAGGAAGGTGGCCGCCACTTTTCCTACAATACTGTTAAGTCGTGCTAAATTATCTTTGATTTAAATTAAAAAAGGATGCCTTTTACGAATAAGGAGCAACTTATGACAAGGACTTGTTCGGTTTCACGTTTTAGAAACAAATGATTCCATAAATTGGCGAACGTAGTCACTGGCAAATGCATACTCATCATCATCTCTATTTAAACGTTATCCTGATTGCATCCGAGGCCAAGATGCCCTCGGAGCTCAGGGTCCGTCTTCCGGCTCTTCCTCCTCCACTTCGCACAATCTTGGGTATCAATGGTAGTGAGACTATTTTCACGCATGTCACCTTCCACGACGTCAAGCCAGGACTTCCTGGGCCTACCCTTTCTACCTGGATCTGGTGGAAGCGCCCTTGCCAAGCATTTGTTACCCACGTAGCCTGGCAGTTCCCGCTAGACGTAGCGACACCAGCGAAGGCGACTCTTTTGCATTTTATATGCCATGGCACAGACATGAAGGCTGCCGCAGATGCTTCCTGCTGGAGCCTTGCTTGCAAGAGGCAAGCAGGCCTCTTGCAGGCCTTGCATGCAGATCTGAATGCAAGGAATGCTTGTGCCGTTTCATTGGCGGCTACGCCTCACAGCCGTGTTAAAGGACATACCTAATGATCGTTTTATAGACCTATCCCTTCAACCTGACTGGTATTATGCGCCACTTGATCCACGCGGCGGCAATACGTGTCTAGAAGTCGTAGCCGATGTCATCAGTCACGTGAAGCACAGATCACAGGTATTTAACCTGAACCGCACGCTCGTCGAATTCATCGCCTATGCGGACGGGTAGGTATGAGATCTGTTGAGTTTAACGCCAAGTATTCTGTCTTCACCAAATGCATACTGTTTTATTGGAAATCAAAGACAATCCAGCACGATTTGACATTATTGAAGGGAATGTAACGGCCTCCTTCAGTTCACAGGACTGTAGGTTTTACTATAAGTACACGTAAATTTATCTGTTCATTAATATTAGTTTTAGTGTTTCAAAATATAAATATTGATCTATTGCACTGAAATATAGTATTTTTGCGTACTATATGTTTCTTCAACACTTCTATATAATACGAAGCCCTGATATACAGTACAATACTATAATTAAAATAGTACGGTTGGCAACCCTACGTATAAGTAAACCGACTGTACCGAGGTGAAGATCTTGGATGTAAACGGGAGATGATGATGAATGCAATAAAGACATATAAGTGTGTAGGATATACTCACAGACATGATGACGATCAAACAAGTCGGTATGTAAGTGTTGAAGAGGTGGTATCCAAGGCGACGCTTCAGCTTGAAGATCACTTCCAGGCACGTGAAGTTACCTAAAATTATAATTAAATAAATAAATATTAAATAAATATTCCACAACATTTCACACAACGCTATCTACATCCATGGTAAGCATAGCTTAACTAGCTTGTGTTATGGAATCTAGAATGCGGATAAACATACTTAGATACTTTTTTAGTAAATACATACATATTATACATAGAAACACCCAGACCAATGCATATACCCATATTCATGCATATAAATATTTGCACTGAGCGGGGATTGAACCCGCGCCTCCTGCGTAGCGGCCGCGTTCACTACCGCCACGTCACAGAGGCTGTCAAATTGAAATAATATAATAATATTAGGGTAGGTGACATTATCAGGCATAAGACAGGTAAAGTTTTGACTGACACAACCCAGGGTTATAAAAAAGAATACATGTGTGCGGGTACAAAAGATCATAAATTTAAACATCTCTACTTCGGCTTCCTTTTGCAGAGCAAGCCGCTAGTATTTCCGTACGACGGTATTTCAGTCCAATTGAGCAGTCTGCCTGGTGAAGTACCGAATACCTCGGCCATTATAATATATAAGCCAGAGCTCACTGGAGAGTTTTTGTGGTGTCAGTAGGAAGACCAAAGGCTATTCCTGCTTTGTCTTCTACACTGCCGGCACAAAAACTCTCTGTGTTTATTGGGTCGGCAGCACGAGTGTTACACCCTGGTGTTGCACACGTCTATAGGCCACGGTAATCACTTTCTATCAGGCGGACCGTGTGCTTGTCTGCCAAATTAGTGGTATAAAAAAGGAGGACAGGGACCCCTCGTCACTCATGGATTTTTGATGTCGAATGAAGAACAGCCCTATCGCTTTGGTGCCTTCTACCTCAACTACGGGAAGACACGGGATTGCTACTCCACCAATTTAAATATTTAATGCTAAGTGCTGATTATTTTGTGACTGTACTTCTTAATCCTAGCGTTAGCCCAGTCACATCCGAAGCTTTTCAACTTGGAGTCTGGGCTCCGCTTTTTACCAGTCTAACTGCGGATTTGGCTATACTTCGATATTTTCCGTGAAGCGACTGCCATCTGACTTCCACAACCCAAAGGTACAACAAGGGAACACTGTACAGTAATCATCATAAAAAAAATATTTACTGAAGGTTATAAAACTTCGGCCTTCATATAGGTACCTACTGAATGCTTTAAAACCATAATTATAGTGACATTGACTAGTCCATAATTAGGTTGGAGTTTTCAGGTTAACAGTGTGTAATCAAATAGCTCAGTATCATTAAACTTAGTGCTTACACATAAGGTGATAAAATGATTAATGTGGAATTAACAGCCATATCATTAGCAAATAGTCCTTCTATTTGCTGATCCAAATATTGCAGCTATCTCCTTCTTCATCCGAGCCTCTGTGGCGTAGCGGCAGTGAACGCGACTGTTACGCAGAGGGCATGGGTTCGATTCCCTCTTAGTGCAAATATTTGTATGCATGAATAGTCTATTTGCATTGGTCTGGATGTTTCCCTGCCTTGAAGAGCACGTTAAGCTGTCGGTCCCGCTTCCCATACGAACGTCTATCTAGCTGTTATAAAAAAGGAGAGTCTGTGGGGCTTCGCCTGTCAATCGGCAGGTGTACTGGCTAGCGGTAGTAAACGCGTTCGCTACGCAGGAGGCGCGGGTTCAATTCCCGCTCAGTGCAAATATTTGTATGCATGAATTTGCATTGGTCTGGTCGTGGCTCAGAGAGCACTTTAAGCTATCGGCGAAGATCTTTGGCAATCGTTACGGGTAATAGGAGTCTTAAAAAGTCCAAAAACTGGTCTAACTGCACTGCTTCGATATCGCCTTTGGGTTGAGACTGGTAAACTGGTACAGTTAGACTGGTAAAGCGGACCCCAGAAGCAAGGTCATGGGGGGCCCCACACACCCCTCATGGGGATATATGGTGTTGAATTTCAGTGAACATATTCGTGTTACCATTAGAGATATCTGAGCTAGGGAAAATTGGCATCTGGAACTGGGAAATGTGCAGTGTGAAGTGAAGTCTGAAATGAAATTCTAATAAAGAGCTAAGAATTTGACGATCCATTGCTTAACCTTAATCTTCATGCTAGTTAAACGAGGTCAATAGGTTTAGTGAATAATCCTCAAATGATAGCTTCGGAACATAATGATTAATAGCAGGAGATTACCACTTATTAGATATTAGTTCAGGGTCTTACCTGAAAGTCTATCTCTTAAAAGTACCTAATATTATTTTTCTCCTACCTAGGCCAAAAATTCAATGTTTTGTCCAAGTGAAGCGGGACGCAACTGATACTTTCTGTCCACCGCTACACAGGTACCAAAATTGTACTTTCGGTCTAGGTAGGAGAAAAAATAGTATGTGTGACACGGGTCGAAAGTACGACATCCTCACCTGCGTGTTTGCCAATCACACACGAATGTAGTATGTAGAATGTAGTACTTTCGTCCCTTGTGGCACAATATACTATTCTATCCCACTTACACGTTGTGAAACGAACTCTGACAGACAGTGTGGATGTCTGTCGATAAGTATTTCAGAAAGTGTAAAATGTAAAATATCTGAGGAGATTTTCGCACGAAAAGAAGATATGCCTGGATTGACCAAGTGGAAACATTTGGTCCCTCTGTTGCACAGGATGATTGTAAAGCGGAATTACAACTGCTCAAGACGTGGCCCAGCAGCTCAGTGGTTAGAGTATTCCTCTGTAAGGGAATATTCACGGGTTCAAGTACAGGACCTCTCGAGGCCGACTCCTTAACCACCAAACTATTGACGCTTTCGACACTATTCCAGATCCTTACCTGTAGAGTACACATGCGTGCAATCGGCTGTAGAGTTCTGGACCAGCTCCAGCTGTGGTAACTCGATGTTTTCGTCTACCTCCAAAGGGAGATCAGTGTTCCATTGGAAAATCAGGTCGTCCGTCGTATGTGACACTGAAAATTGAAATTATTTAGATATATTAGGATTATTTATTGAAGAATCTTAGTCAAATTATAGTGAAGATGTTTTTTTCGTTACTTGATCACGTTCAAATGGCTGACACGATCTGAGCAAAATATGATAAGCGGGGATAGATTTCAGTTACAAATAACACATAGGCTAGACTTTTTATCCCTGGAAAAAGACTCATAATGCCACACGAGTGTATTACTCAAATCGATTTAAAATAGAAAAGGATTGAATCGGTCAAGGCGGGGTTTGAACCTATGATGTGTGCCTTACAGGGGCAATGCTTTTACCACTAAGATACCAGCCCTCGCCTGAACCAATCCAAATGTCTCCCTCTATATCTGTCTTTGAGGCGACAGGTGGGGTTTCAGCCAATTCAAACTTTTTAATATTTGGCATGCAAAATGCTTTAAAATTTCATTCAAAAAGAGTGTATTAATCCTCTTGTCACACCTTATCCCTCCACATCGCGTACTCTTTAAACCACAAAGCTACTTTAATTCGCTTATAATCACTGTTTCTGAAACTAAGACGACTTTGCCTGTCTGGTTTGAAACAGTTAATCAGTATAAAAGCATGTCTGTGACGTTAATAAAACTGTGTTGTGATCTCGTTAATCAAAGCATGATTATTCCATTATGGTGGAGAGAGCAATGTAAGCAAAGGTTTGAAGGAGGGCAAAGGGACGAAATCCATTCCATTCCATTCCAAAATAACGAGTTTTAGGAGTGTACGAGTTTTAATTAACACTATTTAGCACATAGTTACGAGCTATTTTTTTCGCGTCGGTAGATGGCCTTTTATCGGTTTATAAGATTTTAAGGTTGCCAGTAGTATGACGCTCCTGGTCCGCAGGTCACGGTAACCATTTTCCATCAGGTGGGCCGTGTGCTAGTCTGCTACCTAAGTTGAATGAAGTATCAGTAAATGTTTCGTGGTCCGAACGCAAACTGAAAAGCATTGTAGTGTTGTGATAATGTGTAAAGGTCGCTCAGCTGGTGATCTTCTAGTCTACCTGACCCATCGTTGTGCACAGGTGATCGAGGCAAAAGGTGAGACATTGGCCGTTAGCTTGGACATGACGAAGGCCTTGGATCGCGTCTGGCACGGGGCACTTCTTTCGAAGTTACCATCCTATGGGCTTCCCGAGAAATTGTGTGTATGGATCAGTAGCTTCCTAGCAGACAAAAGCATTAGATCGTAGTTAACGGTGAATGCTCTGAATCCATGTCTGTGAATGCTGGTGTCCCCCAAGGCTGTGTGTTGTCACCTGCGCTATTCCTTCTGCATGTCAATGACATGGTGCAAATCAGCGGCATCCATTGTTGTGCTGATGATAGTACGGGTGATGCCGCTTACTTCGGCTGCACCAATATCTCTCGGGAAAACCTCATCGAGAGCCGAAAAAATCTTGTGTCCGAAATTAAGACTTCCTTAAAAGAAGTATCCGAATGGGGCCGACTGAACCTAGTCCGATTTAACCCTACCAAGACACTAGTTTGTGCGTTTACGGCAAAAAAGTTACAATTTGTCGTGTCACCACATTTTGAGAGCACTCCCCTGACTGCAACAGCTTGTCTAGAAATACTTGGCGTCGTCATCTCGAGCGAAGAACAGTTTTGCGGCCACTTAGAGGGTAAGGCCAAATTAGCTTCAAAGAACCTCGGTGTGCTCAACAGGTCGAGACAGTATTTCACACCGGCCCACCGCCTGCAGCTAAGGTACAGGTTCGCCCTCACATGGAATACTGTTCTCATCTATGGGCAGGGACACCTCAGTACTAGCTTGCACCTCTGGACTGTATCCAACGACGAGCGACTCGAATTTTCGACTGCCGTATTTCGGATCGGCTTGACCCCTTGGGGCTGCGTAGATATGTAGCCTTGCTCTGTATTTTCTATCACATGTACAACGGGCAGTGCTCTGAGGAATTGTTCGGATTAATCCCTGTCGCATCTCTCCGCCGTCGCCCTACGCGACAACATTTTCATCCTCACCACTTAGATAGTAGGCAGTCCTCAACTGTACGTTTCTCCAGAAACTTCCTGCCTTGCATAGCTAAACTGTGGAATGAACTGTCGCCTGCGACCTTCAAACCTTCAAGAAGAGAGCGTACTCCCACCTTAAGGCCGGCAACGCACCTAGAACCCTTCTGGTGTTTCAGGTGTCCATGGGCGGCGGTGATGGCTTACTTTGTTTGCCTCCTATGTCATAAAAAAAAAATACTTAGTTACTATTAAACGTCAGTTGGAACCATCAAACTCTTAAAATCTTTTCAGATACTTTGAGTAGGTAAGTGCCCCACATCATACTCTCAAAAAACTCCTTACATATCCAAACATGAAAGCATTCACTCCGAGTGGTTTCTCGGGCAAAGTTTGTCACGATACAGAAAATTATCGGTTCGAGAGCCTGTAAGATGTGTGCCAAGGGTGCTCGAGAGTGCGTACTCGAGTTCGTGGAGTCAGCGTGTTCTTATCGCCCGATCAGGAGGGGGTTATAAATAGGTCCGATCGAGAAAACGATGCTTATCGGTGGAATGCATACACAAGTACGTCTGATCGATTTTCACTAGTGAAGTTTCAAAATGATCTTAATATCTTGTTAGGTACTTAACACTTTTTTATTGATTTAAATTGTATTATTATCCGAGCTATAGTTGTTTACCAAATATCAGAACAATCACTCGACAGGAAAGGGGGAATACTAAAGTATTTAGATCATTTTTTGTAATTTGTTAGTCAATATCGATCTGCAGGCCGGTGGCCCTCAGTTTGACGGCATTATTTTTTTCTAAAAGGTAATAAACTCAAGTACATATTATTGGTACATATGGTTCGATCCCAGGTTTTCCATGGCACACACCAATGACTTTTCGATGCTTTTCGAAGTTATGTGTGTATTTATCGCAGGTTTATAAGTGCCCAGTTAATGGCAATAGGCTCGCCACCTATTACATTGGGACCTAAACAAACCGGCGAAATGTGGGTGCTAGCACCTCTGCCTAACCCTTCGGGGATAAAGGCGTGAGTTTATGTTATGTTTACATATTATTTTTCATTAGTACGTATTGTATATTAGTTAATGTAATGGTGTAAAACGAAGAATGTGAATCTATTTATCTATTGCGCCTATCCACACTTCGAAGCAACTGGTAGAAACGTTTAATATTATCGCGTAATCATCAGGCACGTTCTACATATACTAAGATAATACCAAATCCACCGAGCATTTCTTTAATATCATCTAAGTGGCAGCGCAGCCTTTGACCCACCTGATGGAAAGTGGCTACAGTGGCTTATGGACGTGTGCAACACCAGAGGCGTCACATTCGTTCTACTGATCCTGTAGAAACCTAGGAAATGCCCTTATTGAAGAACCCCATATTACAGTCCGTCGGAAAAATCAAAGTAGGGAGTTCATTCCACATCTTTAGCGAGCGATGACTGAAAGACTTGAGAAAACAATTGCGTCACTTTTGTTATGATACTATAAACTATCTTCGACTTCCCTATATTTTGTGTAAAATATTATAAAGTGAAGTTATATTTTATAATAACGGGTGTTAGTGGATATAAACAATCTATATTTTCTTTTAATATTATCGTATTTCTATCATAACATTGTTCTTAAACTTTTAAATATAGACCAAATGTTTAGAAAAATTGTTCGGGTGTAGGTACAGGGTCCCTGGCCGACTGAAGTCGGTACGCTGTCTGATTGACAAACGAGCCAGACTGTCCTCTCGGGGCTGGGGGTCCGCGGCAGTTGAGGGAATAAGGAGTCAAATGAAGGAGTACCGACGTGTGGACCTCAAGCTAAACATTAGTCCCGATCTCGATACAATGAATCAAAGAATCAATTTCGTTTATTCAGTTTAGGCACATATAGAACACATGTGAACGTCAAAATTTTACAGTCATGTCAAGAAATTATAAATAGAATATTAAATAAAGTAAATAAATCATTTGAAAATGATTCTTTCGCTGGTTCGGTAAGTTTTTTCTACTGAGTTTCAGTTAACAATATTATCGTTTCTTTTTTTAGAACAAAAATGTTTTTGAAGTGAAAACTTCTTTAGCGATGTTGGATGGGTGTAAAATTTTAAGGAAGCGTCAGGATTAGTTGACCTTTGCACCGTAACCGACGACTGACGTCATACAAGAATAGGTAGAGACTATCTATTTTGCAATTTAAAATAGATGGCGTCGTAGCTTAAACGGTAAACACTTCGACTGTAAGTCCTTATAGTTTCAGATAGTATCGGGTTCAAACCACCTGGCCTTCCGAAACTTTTTGTGATTATTTTTTCTTTTTGTAATTTATTACTTTTTATGATTATTTTTTCTTTCTGTAATTTATTACTTTTTTTGATTATTTTTTCTTTTCATAATTTATTAATTTCTTCTGACAGAAAATTAGCAGAAAATAAGTGATAGGTTCTATGATTAGCGCTATATTATAGGTATGGTATGGTATGTTCTTTTTTATATTTTTCTATGTACCTATATAACGAAGAAAGAAAAAAAATGTTTTCACTTCTGCCGGCACTCCCAGAGTGCATCCCGTCTTTTTTTTTTATCAATTTAAATTGTGCGAGCAAGCAAAAATGCATTTTATCATAGAGGTATCCGTTTATTTTGTAGTATCCTTTCTTCATTAAACACTTTTTTACTTTTGTTTTAAACTTATTTAGTGGCATGTCAACCAGATCTTGAGGAATTTTATGAAATATTTTAATACTGTTACCTACAAGCGAATTACCAACCTTATGAAGTCTGAGTTTTGGTCCTACAAGTTTATTTTTATTTCTCGTATTATTATTGTGTACGTCAGAGTTTTTTTTGAAGAGATCTAGGTTCTTGCGTAAATATATTGGCAAGCAACTGCTTCAAAAAATGGGATTAATGTAGTGATGATGAAGAGTGTGGGAAAGTGACCGACCGTGGTGCAGGTAGGCAGTGTCTAGTTAGTGACGTTCGTGTGCAATACTACAACATATTTAGAATGCTGTTGGGGATGCCGAGGCGCTGCAGTGCCTCGGGCATGTTTGCAGAAATGCACACCGATGGCTTCCACGCCATCATGAGAAAAAGAGTCGCTTCTCTGCTGCAACGTTTCCGAACCAGCGCCAACGGCATTCTAAATGTGCTAGCGGATAGGGTAGACTGTCCGATCGTGATGCATTGGGTCGGAGTTCACGTGAGAAGCACGTGAGCTTCGGTCACGTGAAGCAATTATAATTACTTACTAACATAGATTTAAGCATTACTAACAAAACTATGGATTGTACATTATCCGAAATCAAATATTTATTATTATTCTCTTTATTCATTTTACAAACTTACAAATTATATTTTTAAACGATACGATGCGCGCCGTATCAAGGAGCACTGCCTTCTGCATCTGGCCCTTGATCGAACCGTCTAACCCGAGCCTCTTCAGGTGTTGGTCGAGGCTCTTTGCTATCAGTCCGTTGACTGACACGACTATCGGTACAATGATTGCTGAGTCAACATTCCACATGTCGACAACCTCGTGAGCCAAGTCTAAGTATTTGATCTGTTTATCTTTCTCAGCTTTCACAAGATTCTCGTCATGAGGAATGGTGAAATCGACAATCAATGCTCGGCGTTCGCATCGGTTTATCACCACAATGTCAGGCTTGTTGGCTACAACAGGCCTATCAGTGATGATAGATCGATCCCATTACAACGTGATATGACTATTTTCTAGAACTCTCTCAGGAACATACCTATAGTAAGGCACCTCAACTTCCACAAGGTTGTATTTCAGAGCAAGTCGCTGATGGATTATCCTGGCTACTTGATTATGTCTGTGCAAATACTCGCCGTTAGCAAGACGAGAACAACCGGAAGTAATATGTCTGAGGGATTCACCAGGTTGGTGACACGCTCGACAAATGTCAACTGTGCCATCCCTCATGATATACTTCCGGTACTTATTCGTCTTGATAACTTCGTCAGCAATTGCACAGACGAAACCTTCGGTTTCCCCAAAAAGGTCACCGAAACGTTGCCAGGATACAGATGCTAATAGGTCTACTTCGGGCCTGTGGAGGGCCCGATAGAACCTGCCATGTAGCTCCTTACTCTGCCATACCTCCCTGCGGCTATCAGTGCCAATAACTGTAGGCCTACGCCAGTTCCCCTTAGCCAAACCGAGCGGGGTGAGCCCGACATCCACGTTGACTACATCACGATGCATATCCACGTTGGACTTAAGAAAATAGTCTCTGAGATTGCACACCTCGCGATTATGAAGGGTCTTAGCATTTAAAAATCCTCGACCCCCACATTTCCGCGGGATGTACAATCTCATGACTGACGACCGTGGATGATGCATTCGAAATGCAGTCAACTGAGTCCGGACTTTCCTATCAATGGTATCGAGTTCAGTCTGAGTCCACTTGAGTATGCCAAAGGAGTACATCAAGAGTGGCATGACCCAACTGTTACAAGCACGCACCTTGTTACCATCTGATAAAAGACTGTTAAGTACCTTTTTCAGGCGGCCAAAGAAACGTTCCTGTAGCATTTGTTTCATGCCGGCCTCATTAATGCATAACGCCTGTGACATACCCAAGTACTTATAGGTCTCAGCTACGAGGAGTGATCTCAGGTTAGTGGAATCAGAGAGTTGTATACCCTCCGACTCCACCACCCGCCCTCGCTTTACATGAACGACTGCACATTTGTCCACAACAAACGCCATTTTGATGGAATTACTGAACGTTTCAGTTACCTTCAGTAAAACCATTAATTGAGAATTAGTGTGGGCAAATAACTTTAAGTCATCCATGTAAAGCAGGTGGGATACCATCTGACCCTCTTTTCGTAGCCTATAGCCTAACCCTGAATTCACTAGTAAAGTACTAAGTGGGTTCAGGGCTAAGCAGAACCAAAGGGGACTCAGACTGTCCCCTTGAAAAATACCCCGCTCTATTGTTATCGGCTCGCCACTATCCAAAGCCTGGCGACACCCTGGATAGAAAAGAACCGTTCTCCATTGCCCCATGCATGACTTTAAGAAGGTACATAGAGTTGCATTCACTTTATACAACTCCAGCACCCTCAAAAGCCATGTATGTGGCACGAAGTCAAACGCTTTCTTATAATCTATCCAACATGCCGTCAGGTCCTTACGGTTGCGGCGAGCTTGTTGGCTAATAGCCATATCAATGAGGAGGAGCTCCTTAGTACCCCGGGCCCCATTCCTACATCCATTCTGAGAGGCACATATAATAGAATTATTATTAATATGATTGTTAATTTTGATTCTCAGAATGGATGTAAGAAGTTTATAGATCGTTGGCAAACATGTAATCGGTCTATAATTATTGGGCTCCAGAGTACTACCAGTTTTATGGAGCAAATGGGTAACTCCTGTTGTCATAAAAGCTGGTAGCGTCCCAGATTCAACAGCAGATTGAAATTATTATTATTATTATACTAGTTAAAGTTAATGTAAATGTGTACAACTTAACCTTAACGTATACCTTAAACCTCATTGTTGTGGTTTTATGAAAATGAAAGTTTGATGAATGATTTATGTCCCTGAAGATTAAAGGTTTTCAACCTCCGTTGACAATCCTAGCCATGTGTATCTCCATAGCATATTATTATATTATATTATTAATATGTATTAATATGGTAATTTATGCTTGACACTCGTAATACTTAAACTTACTTGATAACATTGAACACATACCTGCCTAAAAGCATGAATTTTTTTTGTGGTTTTATTTTTCGAACAAAGTTTTAACGCTTGCTTTGCTCAAAAGAGTAAATCACTTTCCTTTCGAGATAGGGCTCTCCTAAATATTGTGACGTGCCCCTGGCACTAGTCTGTGATGGTTGTCTATTTTATTGTGTTATGTTTACCCGAAAATTACATGCCATAATCATCATATTCCCGAATTTCATTTGCCCGAATGTTCTGTTTGGCCGAAAAGACATATGACATACTTTCGATTGCCCGAAACTTAGATACCATAATATACGAATGCCATAAGTATTGTATTATTTGTCATATTTTTGATTGCCATACTAACTATTAGACATAATATTTAAACGCCATAATGATTATTAGACATAATATTTAAATGCCATAATAATTCGGGTAAACAATAGAGAACCTGCTAACCTGACTCAAATAGCAAGTAACCAAACTGCTTCTGGGTGGTTTTAAAAAATGTGCCCTAAAGTCTCGATTGCATCCATTTTCTTCTTATATAACAACCGTTACACACTCAATGTCGATGGCAAATTATGTTATAGCATGTGATAATTCGGGCATGTGATAATTCGGGCTTACAATGATTATGACAAATGATGTTATGGTAAGTGACTTTACGGAAAACAAAGCTTCTAGCATGTGAATATTATGGCAAATAAAATTCGGGCAAATGAATATTCTGTCATATAATATTATGGCTGATGACTATTATGGCAAATGATATTCGGTCAAATAAAATTCGGGCAAACGGCGGTATACCGTATGTGACATCACCGGTAGTGTCAAGAATATTGGTTGAAGCTAATGACCCTCTTTCCTGAGACTTTGCCTTCAACTTACCATCAGGTGAGGTGAAGTCAAATTGACGTGTCCTATATATAAAAAAAAAGAATCGCATATTGGTGTATTCGTAGTTTTATCTAAATTACAACAGTACCTATTCATTTTCCCTGCCCCAATCGAAATATTGGCAAGAACTAAATCAAAATAATATATGAATCTGTCAGTAAAATTGATAGTAGTTATTGATGTTAGATCCAAATAATTGCAACACTCAGATACACACCGTTTTATTGACAGTGTTTGAAAATTGAAATTACGTTTAAATTTATGTATAGGTACTATGATTGCAATCGCTTTCCATGTCATAGATGACATCGTTGATTATCTATGATAATGAAAATAAAATATTAACTTTTTGTTACATTGTCGTGACACACGATAATGTAAGTAATAAAAATTAAATATTAGTAGATAGCAAATATCCAATCATCTTCACAAACATTCACCTTTATTAATAGGATATACAAAAATCTAAAGAAAAAAACAACTCCCTACTTCCGCTAGTTAAAAAAAAATGTATAGATTTATAAGCCAACCATAAAAATATGTTTGATGGCTCTTCACCATCGAGTCAGCTCGTTATGCATTCATTGTGACTCGAGTGGGCTCACGACGCGCCGACACAGCTACTTCACCTTCTAATTATAGTCTATGTTTGACATTTTGTCTTCTCATATTTTCAGAAAAAAGTAAGTGGGGTATTTTTTTGTCCTGGTTCCAATTTTAAGTTGTATTTGCCTTTGGTACGGCTGCCTTCATTATCACGAGATGAAAAATAAAATACACAAAACAGACTTATGAGCACTGATTTATATAAGAAGGACTTGTTACCCCTAAAACTGTTATGTTTACTTTTAACTGATATTTTGAAGTAATTATCTACTTAGTATGCTATTCCTAAAGCTTAAGACATGTTCATGTTGCTCAGTTGATCAGATAATTCCCTCTATAAGGGATTGCTTCAAGTTTCATGCAGTATTTTTCCAATCTGAATAGATTCCGTTTACGTTGAGCATTGTATCATCATAATCATAATCAACCTATTTATAATAATTCTTGCAGTTATAAGGAGCGTATCACAGATAATCAACTTATTTATAATAATTCTTACAGTTTTAAGATGTAGTAACTCGTACCTAGTGGGAACGACAGTGTGAGGACGACCGGGAATGAACCCCTTTATCAACTGTACGCGTAGCTCAGTTGAACTGAGGTTGAACTCGCGAGTTCCTGAACGTTCACTTTTTCAAATCTAAATTGACTAATATAATCTGTAATGACTGATGTATGTAAGAAATGAATAAATAAATAAATAAAAAAGTGAAATACTCACAACTTTCCATCTGCAGCTTACATTCTTGAGTGTCATGCGGGTAGATTAAGAAATTCATAGCGCAAGACAGCCTCAGGGTCAGTTTCACCATATACAGGATTGCCTTCTCTTTTGAAAGCCACACGTAATGATTAGGTATGGTCATAGTTTGAAATGTAACCGATTTGGCATTCTTGAAGAAGGAGTCTGGTCGCCACATGTGTTTTAGCCAGTCTACTTCCAATAGCCTGGAAAATAAGTTTGGATTAGTGGGATGATTTATCACTTATCATATATAACTATATTACTTAGTCTTGTGCACTCTGAACGTGCACGGAGTCCAAAAGGTTGCAATTCCAAATTTCTTTATTTTTCCTTAATTTTTAGTAATTTTGAGGGGATAAAATATGGAGTGAGTGATTGAATTTGCACATTTCAATCGCTCACTCCCTATTTTACCCCCTCAAAATAAGGAGTGAGCGATTGAAATGTGCAAAAGGACTGAAACAAACAAAGGGGATTATGGATATACATGGGGCACACTAACTATTTGAATAACTACTGGGGAACTATTTGAATTTCGAATGTAATATTTTATGAAACGTTGCAACCTTCTAAGTAATAAAACAAAATTGGTGGAAAATCTTTTGTCAATTATTTTTTATTACACATCAAAGTTCTACGTAAAAGTTCTCTCTCTCCCCAAGAGTGTGCCGCTCGCCTTCAAAATGCTTTTGGGAGAGAAGCACCGTGAATTAGCTTCCCGAAAAGTACAACTCGTCACCCATCCTGCACATAGCCCCGACCTAGCACCCTGTGATTTCTGTATTTTCACCAAAATGCAAGATTTGATGATAGGTTTCACTTTTACCAACTCCGAAGAGGTGGCGATAGCGTTCAATCAGCACGTAGAAAACATGCATTCAGATTTGTGGTCCTCCTGTTTAAAAAAATGGTTCGATCGCATGAAAAAATATTTAAAATGTAAACGAAGTATTTTAATAATATTTTGGTTATAACTTGTTGTTGTTTTAAGTTACGCAAAACTTTTAGTGTGACCTACGTATACTCGAAGTATGTTTATATCAGTACCCCTAGCACGAACAACTATCGTAATCGTATCGTAAACATATTGAGAGAACGGAGCATTGCGATTGGCCGGCTTCACATACACATAGGTTCACAGTAGGCAGGCGGCCAACCGCACTGCTCCGTTCTCTCAATACGATTACGATACGATTACTGTAGTTGTTCGTGTTAGGGGTACTGGCAGCTAGTAGTACTTAAAACTGGCAGGCTGGCATGAAAGGTAATGACAGTCGAGTAAGCTCGTGAAGTATACAAGGATAAAGTCAAAAGCGGGCAATTGTCTCTGGCTACTCGGAGGGAAATAGGCGTGGGCATAATATATATGTAGATACATGCAGAGAATTCTTTAAGTGCAAAATACTGAAAAAGCACTTTCATGTAGTAACAAAATTGTACAAACCTGTATTCAGAAGTCATGTTTTCTGGCAATCGCAAGCGATGGTCTTTCCATGTTTGAGCAAAGAATATGTCTGCTGCGTATGTCTAAAACAAAATACATACATCGATACAACCAGTTGAATTTATCGAACCTGCGACCCTCTGTCCTAGAACTCGAGCATTTTACCATCACACCACAAGGTGCCCTTGTCCCGATTATTTGGGACCAGTGCAACATGTAACGTGTGGGATGTGTGAGGTCCCACAAAGACCTTAAAAGGTCACGCCGGTACCCTTACTGATTGACGGATGAGGTTCTGGCTCAGGTTTAGTAGCGGAGGTAGGAAAAGACGCTCTTCCCGTTCCAAACGAGCAGTCTGAATAGAGAAGTACCTCCGCTCTACAGAATCATCATCATATCAGCCACACACAGTCCACTGCTGAACATAGGCCTCTCCCATAGACTTCCAGAATGATCGGTCTAAAGCAGCCTGCATCCAGCGCTTCCCGGCGACCTTGATGAGGTCGTCCTTCCACCTACAGAATACCGCAGACATAATAACCACGTGTTGGGTTCCTGGCGGTGAGTAGAGTAGCCAGAGCTCACTGGAGAGTTTTGGTGCTGATTGTGGAAAGACCAAAGGCTTGTCCTGCTTCGCTTCTGCACTGACGGCCCAGAAACTCTCTGTTCTTACATCGGCAGCACGAATGTGACTCCCCTGGTGTTGTACACGTCTATAGGCCACGGTAACCACTTTCCATCAAATAGGCTTGTGTGCCTCCTAAATGGTATAAAATGTTGGTTTTATTTTTGTCGTTGGAAGGTCACACGGAATGCTCCAATGATAGAAGCTACCTTAAATCCCCCCATCCCTCTAAGAAACAATCTCACCATGGAAGTTTCGTCGATAGAGTCCAACCCCATTACTGTGACATGGAAGTCCACGATGGTGGGCTGATCGTTCACTTTTGGTGGCCTCATCTTGTCGTACATACGAGGGTCTTCTGGCAGCAGGTCCTGGAGAGTGAGGAGTGTAGTTCTGGACAAAGGAGAAAATTTTTTTTTGACAGAGTTGTAGCTACTATTAATTAACTTAAAGTTTTTGTTTTTAAGAACGCACTCATCTGTAGAAATACTAGTAGGATATGTTTTTTTTTGTATCCGGTAGCCCAGTTCTTGGGGCTTGTTTTAAGAATTTTATTTAACGCATAACAAATATTATTAGGTATACATAGATAAAATTATGCCTTTATTCCTGGAGGGTTAGGGAGAGGTGCATTAACACCTACAAGTGTATTCGGTCCCACGTAATAGTGGATGAGCGTTTTGCCGTACTATTGTTGACTCGAGTAATGCATCTGAGACTCTGGGTTGTATTTAACTGTCTGATTATAAACAGCCCCATCCGTTAGACACCGTGTATTAGGTAATTCTATGATCCATACTAATATTATAAATGTGAAAGTAATTTTATCTGTCTGTCTGTATGTTACGCTTTCACGCCTGAACCACTGAACCGATTTTGATGAAATTTGGTATAAGGGTAGATGAGAGCTTGAGAAAGGACATAGGCTATGTTTGGTCGCGATAACCGACATCCACGCGGGCAAAAGCTAGAAATTAATATAAATAGCATAGCATAAGTAAGTTTTATAAATGTGAATATAATATAAAATGTGTTGGATGTGTGTTCGTTAACTCTTTCACGCAAAATTGAGTAAACGAATCTGAGTAAATTTTTTAACCTGGTTAGATTATTAATCTGGACTTACACATAGGCACGGTAATACTATCTAAATAGGCTATTTTTATTTGGGTAGATAAGTATCATAAGTTTACTAGTCTTCTTCTTCTTGTATTCGAGTTCACCAGTAGGTATACAACGAACACTTTCCTCTGAGTAGCAGGAATAGGAAGGATCAAAGCACGGACCACAGAATATATTCAGTATTTTATTCAGTCATAGCTGTTGGCTGTACCAAATCATACAATGAATTATTTATTGGCATATTATCCCATGTCATGAAATCCATACAACAGATGGCTCCTGAAGAGTTCATTTATAAAAATAAAATATACACAAAAGCAAAAGAGAACCCTAAATAAATTTTATATAGGTATTTGCAAGGAGTATCTGGTTCTATTCATGCGAGACCATATCAATTTGAATGTTAAACAATAAAGGGGTCTATATTGTTATCATGGTGAAAAGAACAATGTAAATTTTGAAAACGAGGTGAGTATTCCATAAGTAAAGTCACCTTCAGAAGTTGCTGAACCCTAATAAATTTACAAACGATATATGTACGAGCGAGCTCATACATTACTTAGCCTTACATTTTACTTATGTGAGTGTACGTTATTATTACCTAATGCTGACATCGCGCCTTTGCGATGTCCTCATTTCAGTGGCAATTAAACAATGATCTAAGCTACACGCGTCACTCTTTTAATTATCTATTTACGCGATTCACCCCTTAGTGAGTCAAGACAACAACCTAACAACCCCTGTAGGGTATCACCCCTACAATATATAACAATGTACCTAACTACAATTTTCTTATTTTCATTGTTATATAAACTGTCTTAACGAAGCTATTTAGCATCTGAATGTTGTGTGCAAATGTAATTTAGCTTAATTAGTATAGTATAGTGTAATTAGCTTATTTAGCTTAAATAAACGCATTTTCTTTCTTTCTTTCTTCTTCTTTCTAATTGGATAGCAGGTTCAAAAAGTGTATTTGGAAATTCTATATTGATATTATGTAATCTGTTATCTGTTTTTGTACCTTATAAAATAAAATAAAATAAAATATGTGAGTATGGATGGATGCTTGTTACTCTTTCACTTAAACATATGAAACTACGATAATATACCTTTAATACATCAGAATAATACAGAGGCTATATACCATCAATCTACTACTCAAGGGAGCGGAGCGGTAATAATTAATGTCAACAAATCTGGCCGGCATATACAGAGATGTGACAGTGTCGTTTTTTCTGTTACTAAGCCACGGCGCTGTGCATCGCGCAATCGCGCGGACTTAGCGGTTCCCGGTGGAGCAGGCCGCCACAAATTATTTAAATACAAAAAAATTATCCGTTCAAAGGGTTGATTCATCGATCCCAGCTATTTGCCTAGCCGTTTAATTAAATGACTGAACACCATTCAGGCCGTTAATTGAATGGCGCCGTTTAGTTAACTGCCTAGGCAGTTAATTGGACGGCTGTTTAGGCTAGTTGGTGGCGACATATTAACAAATACTCGATTACATACCACGCCCTCTGCTTACTCCTTCGAGTGTTATACAGGTGTGAGTAGGTATTCAAAATAAAATACATATTTTCTCTTTGTCTCGTATGCATAAATTAATCAGCCAATGGTATTGGAACTTTGAGCAGGTGTAATTAACACTTGTGTAAGCTTGATAGCTGCATAATTTAATCAATTAACATTTCTTCACTATAAAACGATATTTGATAATTTAATGCTCTATCTACAGTATAAAAATAGCAATTGGTATGCTCAATTATTTCTACACTATCTTTACATATGTACTAGTAGTTCTCTGAGCGGTAGACCACGCGAGCAGCCATTACCACATTTTTCAGGTAACCGTTATCAAATCAAGTATCCTTAAAAAACTATTCATATCTTCTTATTTTTAACAGCCCTGGGAGTTTCACAAAATATAATGACGAACCGTATAAAAAAAACAAAACGTCAAAAGTAAAGTAAGCCACTTTGTCGAAACGGCGACTCTCACTCCGGCAATTACACCTTCGCATTACAGCTTCGTATACGCGGAGCGAGTTATAGACTTTCATAGAAACTACTAACCCCTGTTTTACATCTAATAGAGGGTTGATTTCTAAGGATACATTTTAAATACACCTCCACACCATCTAAGGAGCATATAATTTTAAATTTCCAGTCACTTACTTCAAAAATAAATAAACTTCTACTTCATATAAGCTTCCAAACACCGTTTACCCCCTTGGGGGTGACTCTTTTCTTTGTGGCACCATTAAAACCTGGAATTCCTCAGCACACGTGTTTCCCTCTTCCAGTCCCGGGTCCTTTAAGGCGCAAACAGTTTACCGGACGACGGCCGGACGATATAAATCTGTCAGTTATTCGCAATAACCCACACACTCACAGTTTCGTCAACGATTTTGGACTGACGACTAATAAGATCCGATAGTTTGTGGCCGCCGAACGATTCCGGACAGTTCTAGGCCGGACAGTCTTAGGCCGTAAGGGCGAACGAGCACACATTATCAGGCAGTCGGCCGGCGGCGGCGGCCTGTCGACCAATGTCTCGTGTCAGCATTTTTACGTAATAACCTCAGAATAACACAGTGAATTAATTTTATTCTTTTGTCTGAAGTAACATTATGATGACATGTACCTACATCACTAGTTTTTAGTAAGATTTTATTCATTTTATGTACATAATCGGCACATAGTCCGTAAGGTTCAAAATAGCTAACACCTATTTTTCACAATGATTAGCACGTACTTATATAAGAATAACGTAGTGCAAGCTATTTTGAACCTTATTGACATCACAACACATCTAGTTTTTTTTCTTATATTCGTGATTAGCGGCATTTATTTATGCGAAAAAACATGTAATTAAGAAAATGTCAATAAGGTCGAAAATCGCTTGCACTGATTCGTAGTCTCTATGTAACTGATATCAGACCATTACATATCACAAAACTGACAACAGGGAATTGCCGGCAGGTCAAAATCGCTTTAGTGTGTGGGCGCTATCGGCTATATTAGGACTGCAGGCCGCCGGACAGATCAGAAACTGCAAGCGGACTGCAGGCGGACTGTTAGTGAGTGGGCGCCTTTAAGCGGGGCGTGAAAAAGCATCTGAGGAGGCCATCAAGCTGAGTGCCACCACTGTTAACATGGCACGTGTATATAATGGTGACCCTCTTTCCTAAGAATTTGCCTTGTGCTTACCATCAGGCGAGATAAAGTCAAATTAACGGGTCCTACATAAAAAAAAATACCTTGTGAGGAACCTTCCTGCCAACTTTCAAGTTTGTAGATGTTATAGTTTCTGGGAGTTCGCTGTTTATCAGTGAGTGGTATTTCACTAATATAAATAGGCCTCCTGATAAACGACTGAACTGATTAGGGTGAAATTTTGTATGTATATTTCAATAGGTGCCTGGGTGGTTTCGAGATTACAATTTGCGGCTACAGCAAAAAAGCATATTAAGGGACTATTTATTATTTAGATTAAAGAGCAGAGCATTTTTTTGAAGAATACATTAAAAACGTCCTTCTTATAAAATAACTGTGTCCGCTGTTTAATACCTTTTTTTTTTTTTTTTTTTTTTTTTTTTTTTTTTACGTGCGGGAAATCCCCACGGATACCCGCCCCTCCGGAGCCGGAGGGGTGGGTTATGTCGGACTCGAACCGACTAAACCGCACGCCGTCTGTGGGTCGTGGTGCTAGGCCGAAGGTGAGGTTGCCGCTGTTTAATACCTATGTGTGGACTTCAATCTGAGTTTTATATTTCTGAAGGGGCACCGTAATATTTTTTCTAATATAAAAGTTGTCGCGTAATAAAATTGTCGTCAAAATTAGCTCGCCGTTCAACACAATCAGAAAGAAATGAAGATAGACAGGAATTATAAAAATTATGTTTTTGTTACTAGTATAAGTAATACACATAAATTATGCAATCATTAAAAATTTTTATTTTAATTTAAGGTAGAGTACCTACATCGATTTTATTATAGTATAAATCCATACTTTTGTGGCGATACCACATGTACCCAGCGACATCTAGCGACATCAAGTCGAATTACTACGATACTACAAATCCTGCATCGCGAAACTGTAGTTCCCGCGCTGGTACAATACAAATACAACATCCCAACGACAATCGTTGGGCCGCGGCCCGCCAGGCGTGATCACCTTGTCTGGTCGGAGGATCCTCCCTTTGTGTTGGAGGAACATCACATCCCGTTCCTTTACAGTGGTGACCCCGACGTGATCTGATCACGTAACTTTCGCTGAGCATATCAGCAGCATTCTCATCGTCACATCCCATTCACTTCTTCCGCATGAGCGGTAATCAAGTCTTCGACATCCAGCACCTTCGGCCCTTACAAGGGGGCATGCAGCGATCGCTGCAGCCTGGTTACCCTTCGGCCACGCCTGCATCTACGGCACACAGTACATGTTCATACGGTCACGTAAGAAGAGGACATCTCTCCCGTCTACGTAGTCACTAAGCCATTTCGCCCCAATACACGGGGAACTACCTCGCCTTATCGAGGATTCGCCCCGTCACTGCCGAGGACTCGCCTCAACTCACCGAGGATTCACCTCGCCTCACTGGCGGCTCGCCGAGGATTTATCTCGACGCTTCGAGCCCCAACTCACTAGGCGCTTCAACGCTCGTGCGGTCCATGGCCCTGTATGGGTGCCCCGTGTGGGCGGACACCCTGGGGGCCAGATTCCTGCCTCTGCTCCGTACGGCGCAGAGGACGATGGCCTCCAGGGCCATCAGGGGATACCGCACGATATCCTTCAAAGCGGCGAGTCTCCTGGCCGGATCGCCACCGTGGATCCTGGAAGCGAGGGCCCTTTCGGCACTATACCAGTTCCGAAAGGAGGCGCGGGAGCGGTGATTCGATCCCGAGCCCGAGGACATTCGGGCCGAGAAATCCCGGCTCCACCAGGTCATGGTGGCCGAGTGGGAGCGACGACTTGGGCAACCACGCGCAGGGCACGCCGTGATTGCGGCGGTAAGACCCATCATGGGGGAGTGGCTAGAGAGGCCACACGGGAGCCTCTCGTACCGTCAGACGCAGATGATAACCGGGCACGGTTACTTCGGGCGGTATCTGCATCTGATGGGTATTGAGCCAACGCCCGAGTGCCATCACTGCGACGCGAGCGTGGACTCGGGGCTGCACACGCTCACCGAGTGTCCGGCGTTTGAGACGCCGAGGCGTGAGCTTGTGCAGGCCCTGGGGGTGAGAGTGCTCACGCTCTCCACCCTGCTCGCGGCGATGGTCCGCTGCGCGGATGCGTGGGCGGCCAGCGCCTCTTTCTGCGAGCAAGTCATGCTCGCGAAGGAGACAGCAGAGCGGGCGCGGCGCGGTGAGCGAGAAAGACTCGCTGACATCGCTGCTCGCGCCCGAAGGCGGCTCGGGCGTCGGAGGGCGCTTACAGACCTCCGCCCCCATGAGCGCGGGCCTGAGGGTGACGGGTGGAGCCACCCGTCACCCTAGCAGAAGCAGGCCACGGCGGCGGCGCGCATCGTAGGACGATGCGCGCCTCCCCACACCGGGGTTGAGTCGGGGACGGCGTGGTCCCCACCTCCCGAGGAGGGCCAGACCGAAAGGGATGGCCCTGGGTCAGCCGGGGTGCGAGGGATATGTCGCAAGACAACCTCACCTTCGGCCTAGCACCACGACCCACAGACGGCGTGCGGTTTAGTCGGTTCGAGTCCGACATAACCTACCCCTCCGGCTCCGGAGGGGCGGGTATCCGGGGGGATTACCCGCACGTAAAAAAAAAAAAAAAAAAAAAAAGGTTCTACGCAGGACCGCAGCACCGCAGCACCGCACTTGCCCCGCACCTTCGGGACCAGCGGTAGTCCCGACTCACTGGGACTAGCGTGGATAACTGTTCCACCAATGGAATAAGCGCAGTCCAGATCCGACGAAACGGAACTACTCAAGACTGGCACTGGCATGCTCTCAAGAGAGCTAAGACAGCTGACTCATCGCAATCAACCTCCGGTCTTAAGGCACCCACTCACTAACAGTCCGCCTGCAGTCCACCTGCAGTTCCTGATCTGTCCGGCGGCCTGCAGTCCTAAGCCGATAGCGCCCACACACTAAAGCGATTTTGGCCTGCCGGCAATTCCCTGTTGTCAGTTTTGCGACCACACACTAGCAGTTGCGAGTCGTCAGTTTTAGGTCGTACGATCGCCTGCCGGTAATGGTCTGATATCAGTTACATATAGACTACGAAAAAGTGCAAGCGATTTTCGACCTTATTGACATTTTCTTAATTACATGTTTTTTCGCATAAATAAATGCTGCTGATCACGAAAATAAGAAAAAAAACTATATTTGTTTTGATGTCAATAAGGTTGAAACTAGCTTGCACTACGTTATTCTTATATAAGGACGTGCTAATCATTGTGAGAAATAGGTGTTACCATTTTGAATCTAATGGACTATGTGCATAAGAAATATAGACGATTATGTACAAAAAATGAATAAAATCTTAGTAAAAAATAGTGATGTAGGTACATGTCATCATAATGTTATTACTTCAGACAAAAGAATAAAATTAATTCACTGTTTTATTCTAAGTTTATTACGTAAAACAGCTGACACGAAACGTCGATCGACAGGTCGCCGTTCGACATAATTATGCTCGTTCGCCCTGACGGCCTAGGACTGTCCGGCTTAGAACTGTCCGGAATCGTTCGGCGGCCACACACTATCGGATCGTAGTAGTCGTCAGTCCAAAATCGTTAAGGAAACTGTTAGTGTGTAGGTTATTGCGATTAACTGACAGATTTATATCGTCCGGTAAACTGTTAGTGAGTGGGCGCCTTTAGAGGGGAGTGATGTGGCGATACCACATGTACCCAGCGCCATATAGCGACATCAAGTCGAATTACTACGATACTACAAATCCTGCATCGCGAAACTGAAGTTCCCGCGCTGGTACAATACAAATAGAACATCCCAACGACAATCGTTGGGCCGTGGCCCGCCAGGCGTGATCACCTTGCCTGGTCGGAGGATCCTCCCTTTGTGTTGGAGGAACATCACACCCCTCCTTCACACTTTCATATCCATACTAATACATACACCGGCAGAATTAGCGGCACATAAAAAAAGGGAAGAATTAATATATTTTTTTCGTAGCACTGGCCGGTTACATTACTCTTTTATCATTTTTTACATAACTTTTTTAGAAACGTCTTATTTGAATATGACAGTCTTGTATTTTTCAATCGTTTTTTTAAATTTTTCATTCATACATCTCCATTTCCATTTTCATAAAGTTCGTAGCTTCCATTTGAAAAACATTGTATTGCAGTTTTATGACACTTTAGTGTTTTCTCGCTAATTCATAAGTTACTAACATCTAAGCATGCCTGATTTAACGCTACCAGAAATCCAGACTATAGTGGTGGGTGGCACCTCCATCGCTGTCGGGAGCAGCTTGAAGTATCTCGGGCTCACTCTCGACAGTCGGTGGAGGTTCGCAGAGCATTTCCGGCAGCTGGCACCGAAGTTGCTAGCATTTGCTGGAATGCTCTCGCGTTTGCTGCCTAACAGCGGAGGACCGGGGTCTGCCTGCCGCCGTCTCTACGACGTGGTGGTGTGCTCCAAGGCGCTCTACGGGGCGCCCATCTGGGCGGAAGCCCTCTGCCCAGCCAATGTTGCGCTGCTGCGGCGACCGCAGCGCGCCATCGCGCAGAGGGCTGCACGAGCGTACCACACCGTCTCTTATGAGGCAGCGTATTTGATTGCGGGCAGTATCTCCTGGGATCTCGAGGCCAGCGTCCTGAAGAGGGTTTATGAGGAGGGCACCCTGATGCGGCGCGTTGCGGGTGGTAGGCCTGCTCCGGAAGAGATCGATCGCTGGAGACAGGAGGCGCGCGACGATCTCTTCCGGAAGTGGGCCGAAAGGTTAGCTACCACACGTAGCAGTGCGCTGCTCGTGGGGGCCGTGTGGCCCGTCCTACGGGAATGGGTGGAGAGGGGTCATAGGGGCCCCAACATACCACCTCACTCAACTTCTCACAGGTCGTGGCTGCTTCGCCAAGTACCTACCTGTGGGAGGTGGTGGGCGTGGAGTCGGAGCCCCGGTGCCGAAACTGCGCCAGCGGCGACCCCGACACGGCACACCACACTTTGGCCGTGTGACGCGTGGGACGGACAACGGACGGCCCTCACGAATACCATAGGTGCTGACCTCTCGCTGTCGGCCGTAGTTCCAGCTATGGCTGGCAGCGAACAGTGTTGGGCCGCCGTCGCCTCGTCTTCCAACGAGGTGATGGTGGCAAAGAGAGAGGCGCTGCGGGAACGGGAGCGAGCTGGGCTCACTCTTCCGCCCCGCAGGCCGCCGGCGGACGCTCGGCCCGAATGAGAGTGGCCACGGGTGGCGGGTCGGGGGACCCGCTGCCCTTATGCTGATGTGGCGGAATTAGCCCCGCCGTGTTCCTGGGGCACATTCTTAAGAGGAGGACAGGCCCCCACCATCTCGGCCCGAAAGCCGGGATGGTGGGGCCTCGAGAGGAGGGCCCGTTAAATAGGGCGGGCGTCCCTAGCCGAGTCGCGGTGAGCATTCTATCCCGCGGCTATAATATGTGGTCGACTGTAGCAAGCTACACGTATGAACTGGCTTTCACAGAGCGCGACCTCACCTCGCCGCATGGAAGGAATGTGCTGACATCGCGTCAACACTACGTCCGCTACAGTATTCCCCCGTTATTTTGAAAAAAAAATTACACAAAATGTTTGATATGAATAAAATAATCTATAACTAACAAGAGTTTCATCAAAAATAGTACATCATTATAAAGATCTTAAGCTATGCATCGCCTACGGTCTCCATGCGATTTTTGCTGACTTTCGCGCAATCGGACGCCGCCTCTGTGTTTACATAGCGCGTCCGGTGTCGCAACACTGCACCCTGTTGTAACATTTACTAGAAATTATAATACTACGCCATCCCAATGTGGGTCAGCGCAGAGACCTCCTATATCAACTTATATCTACTTATTCTATTCGCATTCATGCCTATTTAATGGTAGCTGTCGTGATGACCAGCTCTGCCATATTTAATTACACCCCTAGGTGATCCTCAGCGTCCATCACGACAGCGCTTGCAATTTTTTCCATTCATCACTACTCATCATACTTCGCGTTAGCATTCCTGTGACTTAAAACTTATATATATGTTCTAGGTGACGACTACTTTGGAGAGTGGAATGGTTCTGAGCCTGTCGGGGGCTCGATCAGCGTTAATTACTGCTGCTTCCGACATCTATTTTCATTCCAATTTTTTGTTCTTTTATTACATTTCTTGACCACGAAATAGGCTATGAATGCACTCATTACTGCTAGTATTACAATCAGAACTACGTTGAATTTTGATATTTGATACTGAATGTCTGAGCTGTTCGCTCCTTCTTGGGCAATTATGACCTGTTGTTTACTTTGATTTTTCCCATGGTTATATACATATATATGTTAACAGTGATGGAACGCGAATGGGTTGTTTCTGAACTAACATATTAGCAAATTAAGCAATTCCACAGTCCATTTACATTTTGTTATAACGTAACGTTATGTTGAAATACATAAGTGCACTGTTATAAGTTAAACCTTCCCGGCCGCCTGATGGCACGACCGCTGCGCGAGGTGCGAGTGTTAGCGCTTGCATAAGCGGATTCCGTAATTAAAATGCTTTTCTGAGTGGTTTTTTTTTGTGGTTTCTGTCTCCGATTCTGACTCGTTAGACCTATTTGATTTCTGGCTGATTGTTTTGCTACTATCCTGACTCTCCGTATTTTTATTAAAAACGCTGGTTTTACTCTGTCAATGGATACTTTGCTCATTCTATCTGGTAATTGGATGGTGAGGTTTTTATCCATCCGCATTATTACTTTATGCCTTCGTAAGGGAGTTGTAGTGATTGTTTTTTTACTTCCCTTCTTATAGATACATGACTAATTTTTTTTTGTTTCGGGATGTACGAAAATGGGTCTAGACGATCTTTGAGAGGTGGGCTTTGGCTTTAATGTACTAATTACTTCTTTTAGGTGTTGTACGTACTCATGTGAGTCGTTAAATTATCTGTCTGTGTTATCATAGAATTCCCCGGGTAATCTAATAGTGGAGCCGTAAACTAGCTGCGCTTCGTTTACGTTAGTGTCGCACCTCGGTGCTGCTCGCAATCCCAATGATACTGTTGGTAATTTCCTTAACCAATTTTCGTTGTCCAATTTAACTCTTAGTGCGGCCTTTGATGATCTATGCATTCTTTCGCACGCACCATTTGCTTGTGGGTGGCAGGCCGTTGTGCGAATCTTTTCTATACCCTAAAAATTTCACGAGGTGACTAAATATTTCGCTTTCGAACTGTCTACCCTGGTCACTCGTTAGCCTTAAGGGACTGCCGAAACGTGTAATAAAGTGTTTAAAAAGTGCCTGCTACTGATTTAGCTGAGATGTCTGTCATTGGAATACATTCTGGCCAGGCAGTGGCCTCCACTTTGTTTTATGCCTTCTGCTGATATTTCGTAGCCTAGGAATTTTATTCTTTGTCGGCCCAGACAACACTTGGTTATGTTGACGGTGATGCCGAATTCGTTGAAACGCTTGAAGACTTCCTCTAGGTTATGCTTGTGGGACTCTACGTCGGCACTGGCCACGATGATGTCGTCTGCAAAACAGAATAAGAAACCCAGCCCTTGCAGGACGCTGTGGTCCATGAACCTCTGGAACGTTTGCGAGGCCCCTTTTAGACCGTACGGCATGGCTGTAAATTCATACAAAGCCATTGTTGTGATGACTACTATCTTCTCGATGTCGTCCTCATGTATTGGTATGCAGTTGCAGGCCCTGTTGATGTCAAGGTTCGAAAAAATTTTTTAACCAGCTAAGAGACATGTAAAGTCCTGCAGTCGCGGTACTGGGTACCTATCTGGTTTGGTTATCGCATTTAACTTCCTATAATCCCCGCAGGGCCTAATGTTACCATCTTTTTTGGGTACTTCATGTAATGGACTGGCCCACGCACTTTTACTGGGTCTACACATTCCTAGGTCCATCATAAGCTGAAACTCACTTTTAACTTTCTTATATCTATCTGGTGGCAACAGGCGTGCACGAACATGCACCGGTGCACCAGTAGTTTCTATGTGATGACGCACGCTGTGTTTAGGGGCGCCTTTGACGGAGAAGCGTTTCGTTATGTTTGGATATTTTGATAAAATTTCTATGAACGATTGATCCTCGGATATGGTTTTGATTGTGGGTTGGTCAGAATCAGAGAATGACCCGATCGCCATTATGTTTGTTGCTGTATCGATTAATCTGCAGCCTCTAAGGTCTATTAACAATTTGTGCTTAACTAAAAAATCTGCGCCTAATATTGGTTGTTTTATGTCGGCTATGACAAATATCCACTTAAAATTTTGTCTTAATTTAAAGTCTAATTCTTTTGTTAATTGTCCATAGGTCTTAACTTTAGTACGGTTCGCTGCGAACTAGTTGGATTTACAATGTTCGCCATGCTTTGATATGTGCTTATCGCTCACTAGATTAGGCGGATAGACCGGTATGTTTGCGCCACTGTCTACAAGAAAAGAGGCACCTGTGTGCTGGTCCATGATGCTTAGGCGATGATTTACTTGCGGCCTGCATGATTCGCACCGCCGCGCTGTTAGTTTTCCGGCTTCTTCTTATTCCAGTTGCATGGTTCTACGCATTTGTTCGCCCGATGCCGGAACAGGAAGTGGTAGTCGCATAACCAGTCATGGTCTGCTGGAGTTCGCTTGCGAGATGGGCTGCGCCTCAGCGATCTTGCTCCGAATCCTCCGAATCTGCCTCTTCCTCTACCGCTGAATCTAGTTCTGGGCTGCTTGCTTTCTAATCCTCTTATCCTTTCTGTCAAGTTCTTGATTTCTGATATTAAATTTGCTGGTTCGCCTCCTGCAGCTGCATCTATTTTGCTGACTGTTTCTCGATGGACTTTTTTTATGCCACTTAGGCGGCAGACATGCACACGGCCCACCTCATGGGAAGTGGTTACCGTGGCCTATGGACGTTTGCAACACCAGGGGCATCACAATCGTGCTACCGACCCTGTAAATACCTTCTAATACCCTTCTTGAAGAACCCCATATTATAGTCGCTTGGGAAAACCGCGGCAGGAAGTTCATTCCGCAACCTGAGCGTGCGTGGGATGAAGTTCCTTTCAAAACGCAAGTTGCGCACCATTTCCGGTCGCAGTGTGTGAGGATGAATTCCCTGCCTATGGCGAGTGGTGCGATGATGCGGTGGGCATCATGTCAAACAATTCATCTGAGCACAAACCATTGTTTAGGCAGTAGACAGCGGTGGGCATCATGTCAAACAATTCATCTCAGCACAAACCATTGTTTAGGCGGTAGAACACATTCAGCGAGGAAAAGTCCCTTCTGAGGCTGAGAGGTAACACATCGCCTGTGAGTATGGGATTGTCGACGAGCCTCAACGCCCGTCTTTGCAATGCGTCGAAGGGGCCAAGCTGGTATGCAGGTGACAGCAGTACACCATGTGGGGCCGAATTTGTGCTTTATAAAGCAGAAGTCGTTGCCCCGCAGTGAAGTACTGCTTCGCCCTGTTGAGCACTCCAAGTTTCTTTGAGGCCAGCTTGACCTTGTCCTCCAAATGGTTGCGGAACTAAACGTCGCTTGAGATGTCGACACCTAGGATCCCAATACTCGAAGAGATGGAAAGTGGTGTGCCTCTTTGCCTAATTTAGATACAATTATCTGGTACCTCGATTCGTCAGATGCTTTTTGAGGGCTCAGTACTGCTTCGGCTTGGATGAACCACAGCTCGGGTTCGTCGCACCAGAAATCTGGAATGCTCGTCGTAACCGCTATGCTCGTGATCACCTGCTCTTCTGATTTTACTGCAGCCGCACTAACTCCGTCATTTGCCATTTTGTCACAATAAGTTCACCAGAACTCTACTCTGGTGGTGGTAGGTTATATAACCTACCAGCTCCCACTCGCGTGTTCGGGGTCACTACTTTGGAGGCTATGCCTATGCAGTTATGTGGGAGCGCTTCAATAAAAGATTACGTACACTATAAATGTTTATTACTGATCACAACCCTATTTTTTACTATAAACTGTAAACTAGTTAATCTAGGACACTTGATATTAACCTGGAATATCTATAAGTGGAGCGATTTTGTATGTGGCCAACTGTAGCAAGCTACACGTATGAACTGGCTTTCACAGAGCTCGGCCTCGCCGCATGGAAGGAATGTGCTGACATCGCGTCAACACTATGTCCGCTACAGAGGAGAAGAGGATAAGGTAGGAAAAGGTGTACTTCAAGGAGAGATGACCGTTTTCTACAGCTTCAAGTTCGTCGGAACACGAGACTTACGGCGGTGCAGGCCCGAAAAGCATTGGAGGAGGTTCGAGGAGTAAGAGTGAGTGAGCGGACAGTTCGCAGAAGTTTCGAGGAAGTTGGTATAGGCTCATTTATACCCGCCAAAGCACCAGAACTTGAGAGACACCACCGCACAAACCGACTATACTTTGCTTGTGAACATCGTCATTGCGACATTGACGAGTGGGGACAGGTTCTCTTTATTGATGAATGCAGAATTCTGTTAAATCAGATTGATGGAAGGCAGCGAATATGGAGACGCAAAGGAGAGCGTTATTTACAGTCTAATTTTGAAAATAAAGTGGCATATAGCGGCGGCTCAATTATGGTCT
Organism: Eilema caniola; assembly: GCA_949126895.1. Classification (NCBI taxonomy): domain Eukaryota; kingdom Metazoa; phylum Arthropoda; class Insecta; order Lepidoptera; family Erebidae; genus Eilema; species Eilema caniola. The sequence goes on along the minus strand of OX421488.1, from coordinate 3,930,261 downwards.
GTGGAGGGATATGTTTAGGAGCTCGCACGGCGTTAGTGGTAGTCGACGGCAGAAATGTGACTGCTGATAGTTATATCAGGGAGATTTTAGAGGAACATGTTGTGCCATTTGCCCCATTTATTGGTAACGACTTCAAGGATAATGCTCGGGCTCACAGTGCTCGCTCAGTACAGGCGTACCTAAACCATGTTGGTGTTACGGTGATGGAGGGGCCAGCATGATCCCCGAATATGAATTCGATTGAACATGATTGGAACTTGCTAAAAAGGAGTGAAATCAAGAATGCCGCCTCCTAACAATCTGGGAGAGCTGCGAAACACATTAGTTAAAGAATTGCAGACGTTGCCCGAAGAAATCATTGACAACATCATTCGCAGCATGCCCAGACGGATGACGGGGGACGGGGACGGGTAAGCACTCATTATTAAATATTCATTTAATTTTAAACCATCATAAAATCTAAAAATTTCAACTGTTTCTCTGTCACTACGAAATCTAAAATGCATTTTGTTTAGCTAAGATTTTTTAAATTAAACTTTAAGTATGATGTTGCAGAATAATGTCAAAACATGTAAATTTAACTGTTAATAAAGCTATTTTATACTGTCATTTTTTGTGTTCCGCTAATTCTGCGAGTGTGTATTATAAATGCGAAAGTAACTTTGTCTGTCTGTCTGTTACGCTTTCACGCCTAAACCACGGAACCGATCTTGATGAAATTCGGTACAGAGGTGGATTAGAGCTTGAGACATAGGCTTCATTAGCACATAAGCTACCTTTTATTCCGAGAAAGGGGAGTTTAAGGGGGGGGGGGGGGAATAGAGGGAAGGAAAGTTTGCATAAAAGTTTGCTTAAAAGTTTGTCATTTTTGAGGATATCTTGATGAAATTTGGTACAGAGGTGGATTATAGCTTAGGAATGGACAAAGTCGAGTAACAAGCCAAAATAGAGGCGAGTGCAAAATAGAGAGAGGCGAGTAGAGATGGTTATAAGGGCGAGTGGATAGGCGTGTAGAGGTCTAATAGAAAATTGAGTACAGGGGCAAGTAGATATGCGACCAGAGCAGCCAGTAGAGAGGCGGGTATAGAATCCAATAGAGGCGAGTGGAGAGAGTCAAGTAGAGAGATGAAAAGAGAAGCGAGTGGATAGGCGAGTAGGGAGGCCAATGGAGAGGCGAGTATAGAGGAGAGTACAGAGTCGAGTAGAGAGAAAAGTAGAGAAGCGAGTCGAGAGTAGAAAGTCGAGAAGAGAGTCGAATATACAGGGTGGAAGATTTTAACCAAACGTGGAGGGGAAGTACTCTAAATACTGGAGATAGCGAATTTCACTCAAAGGAAACATTCCTTTATTTTTTAAAAGAAACAATACTGCATTCAAGCATTTTTGAAAACTCGATTGCCATACCCAGTAAGCGAACCGACTAAAATTCCAAAAAGTAACATCCTGTATTTTTATGGCATCAAGCGATAGTGTCAATCATAAGGATAAAATCTGTCTAAGAAACATGGTAAATTAAATGAAAGGAAGTTCATAAAATCTTAACTTATAAACTCAGTGCCGGCAGATACAGCATTTTTGCTCAAGGTGTAATCAGAAACCTTATCAACAATAAAGTTATCTTTGAAGCCTAATATTTACTAAAGTGAGTAGATAGCGTCTCCCCGCCATAGGTGACTATTTTCTGAGGCATATTTTCCCAACCAATGACCATGGCTAATAATAATTTGACTAATGTAATACAGGACATTGACAATTTTGTGGTCTCAGAGACAATTACCTGCAATGTGCACGACTGTGGAAAAGTTTTCCCCACGCAACCAACATTAACAATTCTTACACAGAATATCCGGAGCATAAACTGCAACTTTCCGGGCTTTCAGCTTCTAATGACAAGAATGGGGATCGATTGTGACGTCGTAATTCTAACAGAGTGCAGGTTATCACAGGCTCCAACTATACCAACTCTCACTGGCTATATCTCCGCGGCGACAGCTTTAAATCCAATACAGAATGATGGAGTCGCTGTATATGTAAAGGAGCAGATTGCCTGTTGTATTGAGGAGGTGATTGTACAAGACTCTAACTGTCTACTCATTAAAATACCTGAAAATGATTTAGCAATATTAGCAATTTATCGGTCACCTAGCTATATAAATTTAGACCCCTTTCTAGCATCACTGGACAAAACCTTACGGGACCTTTCAAATTTTAAAAATATTATCATTATGGGTGACCTAAATATCGACCTAATCGCACAGAAACCTAACCTGTCTACTGAAGAATATCTGAGTTTAACTAGTTTCCATGGTCTACTGCCAGCCCATTACCTCATAACTCGCGATGCTAGTGGACGATGTATTGATCACGTTCTAGTAAAAACGAGGATCCCCTCTGTTACCATAGTCCCCCAGTCTACACTTACAGATCACAGGGCTGTAATTTTCTGCATGAAAATGAAACATACTGAAAAAGTTTCCCCTGTACCATGGACTAAAATAAATGAAGAGGGGTTAAGCAACCAAATTAAGAACATTGACTTCAACTATGTTTATCAGGTTGACGACTATGACCTTGCCATGGGCTACGTCATTGACCAGTTAAGAACGGCACTCGATAACAACACAACAACAGTTGTTCCTTCACGACGTAAAAAAACAATAAAACCGTGGATAACACAGGGCCTCTTGCGATGCATGCGTAACAGAGATAGACTACACAGGATGTCTAATGCCTCCCCAGATAACCTTATACTTAAAATCACCTACTGTCGCTATAGAAACTTTTGTACCTCTATCTTGCAAAAGATCAAACGCCAATATGAGAGGGATCTTATTGAGAAGGCTGGCAAAGACAATAAAAAAATATGGAATGCAATTAAAACAATCACAAACACCACCAAGAAAACAGCACACAACAGAGAGCTCCTTAAGCTATCTGACACTCCGCGGGGTTCTGTTAATGTTGTTAACGACTACTTCGCCAATGTGGGTAAGGGCCTCTCTGAGAGGATAGTAAATTCCTTGACAACTTTGCCAGACAATCTGCCTGTCATCAGAAGCCGTTTGAACTCTTTCGTACTTCTGACCACGGATGAAGAAGTGGCTCGTCTGATATCAGATCTCATACCCGACTGTTCCGTGGGCTGGGATGGCATCTTTAACAAGATATATGAAAGATCACAGGAATATTCTATTATATCTTTCTAGTCAGACGTTACTAGAAGTAGACGGGTCGCATCCAGTTTATTAAGATTACGCTAAATTACTAAACAATAGTAGTGTGTAAATAGAAGTGAATAGGGATTAAAGTTGTCTGTAATTTGTGTCGTTAAAAATATAATATTTCTCTTGAAGCGGTTTTAATACGACGAGTGGGGTGCCCGCCCACCTCAACCCTGCGGTAAGAGATAGTCGTCATAATTGCTGTCTCCTTCTTACATAGCGAGTATTCCGAGTGAAGAAATATAACAATATTCATCGACATGTTTAAATGTGCTGCGTGTAATACCCACATTAAGAATAATGCATGCATAAAGTGCGTTCAATGTAATAAAAAGTATCATGCGCTGTGTGTAAACATTCCATATGATGACACTCAAAATCAGCAAGCCCCGAGCAACTGGCTTTGCCCTCAGTGTCTCAGTAAACAACCTAAATCTGATAACTCTAATACGCCGATACGCTCGTCGATAACTACAGCTATGGCAGATATAACATCCAACGTTACACAACGTAAAGGTAACCAAAATAAGCTGGAACCCTTACACTTAGGCGCAAGTCAATCTGTGGACTCCTTGCGCTCTGAAGTAAGGGATATCATACGGGAAGAGTTGCGAAATGCTTTGTATGATGCTGTGGGGACACTAACGAACACTTTCACATCAAACCTTAAAGAAATAACTGAAGAAATAAGGGAGTTTAAGTTATCTTTGAATTTCTTAAGCAGCGAGTTCGAGGAACTTAAGAATAATAACACTTTAAATCGAAATGCAGTAAACGAAATGAGGAAGGAGAATGAGTTAATAAGGTCAGAACTGAGTGATGTGAAAGGGCGATATAATCAAATAGACCAGCTATTGCGTGCCACTAATATTGAAATTCAGTGTGTCCCGGAAAATAAGTTAGAAAATGTGATAGAAATCGTTAAAAAACTAGGTCGTACTGTAAATATCATGATCAGCGACAATGAGATACATTATTGTTCAAGGATTGCGAAAATAAACCCGACTAGTACCCGTCCACGGTCTATATTAACTAAATTCAACTCACCCCGAACCCGTGACAATTTTCTATTTGCAATTATTGATTATAATAAGAAAAATCCGCAAGATAGATTAAATACGCATGACCTAGGATTCACGAAACATGCAAGGACGCCGGTATTTGTGGTGGAAAATTTGTCACCGGATAACAAGAACCTGCATGCCGCCGCCCGTATACGTGCCAAGGAGTTAAAATACAAGTTTATATGGGTCCGAAATGGCCGTGTCTACATGAGGAAATCAGAAACTACGGAGAAAATATACATCCGTAACGTTGATAATAGGTTGAACAAAATTACATAATTAATAAAATATTTATTTGTTTTTTGCCTACAAACAATACACAACATGTCCATAACATATAAGCATTAGTTTTCGATCTGTTTATGATATTTTGCACTTTTAAGGTTACAATTCTGCCATGTTACAAAAAAAATATCTTAATAGTTACAGAGATGTTTAGTAAACAACAAAGAAAAACTAAGTTTCTCATTTATAATGTAAGTGGAACTATACCTAAAAACTGTCCTGCTGTAATTTTTTATGTATCGAACTTATATTGCAATTGTAAAAATACACCAGATTATTATTATTATTTAGTAGTTAAATATATGCTAACCACGCAATATAGCTTGCTTCTTTTGTATTACATACTCTTAGATTTACTGATGAGTTACAATACATCATGACTGCGATTTATGTGATACACTTACAATCTAACAGTTATACCTGCAATTGTAAAAATGGACCAGATTATTATTATTATTTAGTAGTTAAAAATACACTAACTACGCAATATTGCTTGCTTTTTCCTTACACATGCTTGGTTTTGCGGATGAGATACGTCATGACTGCGATTTGTGTGATGCACTTGGAATCTAACAGTTATACCTGCATACAATGTGAATATGGCCCGTCATACTTATATAACAGACCATACATAACAATTAGAATAATCATGTACTACTTAGGCCCGTTATATAGTATATTTATTGTGACTGACGGTTTTTTCTGTGTAATTCCGTGGATATTCGGAGTAGCTACTCGTATAGGTTATGCAAACGAATACGTAGCCTGTGAGATAGTAAGGTGCATATTACAGTTGTATTTCGTTTACTTGTGTTGTTTACTTTTGTCTTATCCATTACATTGTATAAGCGATGGCAAATAAGGAGTTAAATTTTTATTACCAAAATGTTGGAGGCATGAGGACTAAGTTATTGGCTGCATTTAATAGTATTGCACGTAGTAATTATGATGTTATATTTATCACGGAAACTTGGTTACAAGATGATGTCTTGGATTCCGAAATATGTGATGACAGGTATTTAATATATCGTCAAGACCGTAATCTGCATTTGACAGGTAAAGAAAATGGTGGAGGCGTTATGATGTGCGTGAACCGTCAATTTGATAGTTCTAGTCGTCGCGATTTCTTGTGTAATGGTGCTGAGATATTGCAAGTCACGCTATCATTCGCAGGAGTTGGTGTGGTGAGAGATTTACACATTATACTAATATATATTCCTCCTAATGTATCCAGCATCCCGTCACAACTAGGCTCCATTGAACAAGCTGTAAACTATATACAGACAACACTTAAAAATCATGACTATATACTAATAGGTGATTTTAATCTACCATGTCTGTCTTGGTCGGATGAAGGTTTTTCTGTAATAAAAAACATGAATAACTGTACCTTAGAATTTCGTACTGCAGCTGCTAGCTTTGCAGATGCCTTAAGCACACAGGGTTTCATACAATATAATCTTATTAGAAATCATATTAATAGGTCTTTAGACTTATGTTTTTCAACGACACCTATATTTATCACTAGAAGCGATGATCCTTTACTCCAAGAAGTTACTAATCACCCCGCCTTAAGTTTAGTGACTACTGAATTTTTTACCTCACCCCTAGTTGAAGTATATATACCACGACCCAACTATTTCAGAGGCGATTATGAGCGACTTAATATTTTGACGAAATAGACTGGGATAAGAGATTAACAACAGTCACAGTGGATGAGGCAGTAGATGCTTTTTACAGGGAAATATAACTGGGTGTAGAGCGTTTTGTCCCATTAATAAATAAACCTAATATACAACGCTACCTCACTTGGTATAGTCGTAGTCTAATTAAAATTATTAAATAGAAAAATAAAATGCATACAAAGTGGAAAAAATATGGAAACCCCCGCGACTACCAAGAATTCTCAATGCTGCGTGCGAGACAAAATAGTGCTCAAAAAGAATGCTTTCGGAACTATGTTAGGCGTACAGAGGATAGTATCATTCGTTCCCCCAAATATTTTTGGACCTACGTTAAAAGTAAAAGAGGAGGCAGGCAATATCCAAAAACATTTGTGCTAAATGATGAGACCTTTAAGGATGGGCATAGTATATGCACGGTGTTTAACAAATATTTCCACAGTGTCTTTACAAAGCCATCCACATGCCCTAATACCGGAACAGGACCTACATACACGTCTGATGTTTTGTACGATTCGATCCATAGCTTATCGTACTTAAATGTCACTAAAAACGCAGTTCTAAGCTTCCTACGTACGTTAGATATATCAAAAGGACCCGGCAAGGATGGTCTACCTGCAGTATTCTTACGCAGATGTGCCGATAGCTTGGCGCACCCTATTACTCTTTTATTTAATAAGTCTTTAGTTGAGTGTGTATATCCATCTAAATGGAAGGCTGCTCACATAGTTCCGGTGCATAAGAAGGGTGCCAGATCAGACGTAAAAAACTATCGTCCTATATCGATCCTTAATACGCTTGGCAAAGTGTTTGAAAAATAGTTCATAAGAGCATCTACCCCATAATATCAAATGGTGTAGGCCATAATCAACATGGTTTCATTAAAAGAAGATCAAAGGTATCTAATTTAGCTGTGTTCAGTAATTATGTTTTAAACAATATGGAGTTAAGTGGACAGGTTGATGTGATCTATACGGATTTTGAAAAAGCTTTCGACCGTGTGGATCACAACATCCTGCTCGCAAAGTTAGAAAAACTCGGAATTCATGGGGATTTACTAAGGTGGATAAACTCATATTTATCGAATAGGTCCCAAGCTGTGGTTGTTGGTGGTTTTAGATCGGATTTTGTGAATATTCCCTCTGGTGTTCCCCAGGGATCCCTCTTGGGACCGCTGTTCTATTGTGCTTATCTATATGATATACAGTCATGTTTTAAATGCGCTGAACACCTCTTATATGCGGATGATATGAAAATATACATGTGTGTTAAATCAAGACAGGATTGTGAACTCATCCAGCAGGACCTTAACTCATTACAACAGTATTATTTACAAAATAATATTACTGTCAATGTTTCTAAGTGCCAAATCATAAGTTTTAGCCGCTCATTAAACCCAGTTAAATATCCCTATAGATTTGATAATAATATAATAGAAAGGGTTGAAGTGGTCAAAGATCTTGGAGTCATGTTAGATTCTAAATTATTATTTTCTCAGCACATTGATACAATTATTAACAAAGCATCCCGAAACCTTGGCTTTATAAGACGCACTTGTGAACCCTTCAGAAACTGCCACAGTTTGAAAATAGTATATTATGCTTATGTCCGCAGTATCTTGGACTATTGCAGTCCTATCTGGTCACCACAATATCATGTCTATATTGAAAGAATAGAAAGTATACAGAAAAGGTTCGTAAGATTCCTTAACTTCAAATGCAAAAAGCGCCATCAATCTTACTCCTCAGACTGTAGACACTATAATCTTCTCTCTCTCTGTGACAGACGCGTGATGTTGGATATGTTACTACTGTATGATATCATGCGAGGCGGGTTAGATAGTTGTGATCTTCTCGAAACAGTTGAATTCTGTACAAGAAAATACCGTACTAGACATGCTCCTCTATTTATTATCCCTCATCACCGTACCAACTACGGCAAAAATGCTGTCATGACGCGTTTACCTCGCACTAATGGTGAGAGGTTTGAAAACCTTGACATATTTCATCTATCAAAAAAGTCGTATCGCACCCAAGTCATGATGATTCTCAAAGGTAAAACTTGATATGTGACTATTTGTAATATGTATGTTCTCTTTTACCTTCATTGTACAATTTTCTTTTATTTAATTTTTAGTTCTAGGTACAACTAACTACATCTAGTTTATGCATCATTATGAATGTCATGAAACTCATTGTTAGCTTAAGTAATATGTAAATGTAAAAAAAAGACCACTAAAAATAAGCTGTAGAGTTTCTTATAATAAATAAATAAAAAAAATAAAAAATATCCTAGCACCACACTTGACGTATATCTTCAATATGTGTCTAACTCAAGGGATTTTTCCTAAATATCTCTTCATTTTCATTCTATTTTATTATTCTTCATTCATCCTATTTTCAAGGGTGGGGACAGGACAAATGTAAATAACTACAGGCCAATATCTATATTACCATCAATCTCGAAAATCCTTGAAAAACTTATAAATAATAGACTTGTGGAATATCTGGAAGCCAAAGGTATTCTATCAGAGCAACAATTCGGCTTCCGCAGAGGTAAATCGAATGATGACGCAGTTAGTTGTTTTGTTGACTTTGTGGCTTCAAATTTAGATAAAGGCAATAAATGTCTATCTATATTCCTAGATTTGTCAAAGGCTTTTGACACGGTCTCTGTCCCCAACCTGACTAAAAAATTAGAAAAAAATGGCATTAGAGGACAACAGTTGAAGCTTGTGCAGTCCTGTCTATCCCACAGGACACAATTTGTCAAAGTGGGACCATATGAGAGCGCAGACCTTCCTGCGTCTTTTGGCGTTCCTCAGGGAAGTATCATCGGACCAACGCTCTTCTTGATATATATCAATGACCTCCTACGCGTTGACACATTTAAAGGGAAACTTATTTCCTATGCTGATGATACTGCCCTCATATTCACTGGAAGAACCTGGGATGAAACCTATATTTCTGCCCAAAAAGGTTTTGATATGGTTGAGAAATGGCTGCATGCGAATGTCCTCACCCTTAACGCAGAAAAAACCAAATACCTCACCTTCTCAATTTGTGACTGCATACCACATATTATTGTTTTTATGTCTATTTGTTTCCCGTTTTAGAATGTAACTTAATTGGGTACACATCACATCAGAAACCTTATCAACAATAAAGTTATCTTTTAAGCCTAATATTTATTAAGGTGAGTAGATACTAAATGACTGTACTTTGTTTCCCGTTTTAGAATGTAACTTAATTGGGTAACTGCACTATGTACCTAGTTAGGGTAGGTATTTGTTAGCTTGATTGAAAACTTCCACGCGGTGTACACGGGGCAACGGGGAAGGCGAGAGAATTACCGTATGGTAGTGAATTCCTTTTTCTTCTTTATCTAAGCGTTAATCCCAGTCGCATCCGACGCTTTCAGCTCGGAGAAACTGGGGTTCACTTTACTAGTGCGGGTTTGGCTTAGCTTCGATATTTTCCGTAAAGCGACTGCTATCTAGCATCCACTACCCAAAGTTTGTATCGAAGCATTGCAGTTAAACCAGTTTTTGTACTTTTTAGGACTCCAACGACAGTAACTACTGCCATAGATATTCGTATGGCAACTGAGACGCCCTGAGACGGCGTGCGGTTTGAGTCGGTTTGAGTAAGATGGACCCCTCCCCCCCGACCTGACGCCTACTGACAAGCGGCGGTATTCGCCACGAAAAAGAGTAATTTTATTTAATATCGAGCGATGAGCCTTTGAGTTTAAGTGCTTTATTTTGTGAAATTTCATTTATAAGTTTAGATTTCAAAAATGTCCTTTAATTTAACTTAACTTGTTTATTAGAGAGATTTCATCCTTATGATTGACCCTATCGATGGATAACATAAAAATAAAAATTGTTATTTTTTCAGATTTTAGTCGGTTCGATTATCGGGAGCGGCAAGCGAATTTTCGAAAAATTTTGAATGCCTTTTTATTTCTATAAAAAAATAAGTTTCCTTTGAGTGAAATTCGCTATCTCCAGTGTTTAGAGTACTTCCTCTCCAGGTAAGGTTAAAATCTTCCACCCTGTGGAGGCGAGTAGAAAGTCGAGAACAGAGGCAAGTAAATAGTCGAGGACAAAGTTGAGTAGAGAGGCGAATTTAATGCTCAATACAGTCGTTTCAACACTAAGCGATAACCGACATTCACGCATGCGGAGCCGCGGGCAACAGCTAGTGTATAATAAATAAGTGACTGGCGTAATGACTTGAGTGTATTATTGGATATTGGACGTAAGGAACCCCAATACCCTTTACATAGATACATAACTTTAACACAATACATGGATACACTTTCTTACATTTACAACCAGTTAATAAGTACGAAATGGTTGCAAACACACGTGTTTGTAACTGATATTTTATTATTATATTGTAGAACTAGGGCATTACAAACAGAATTTGAGACACTTATACGTCAAGTGAAAAATATGGGTGATATATATTTATGGAGACAGGTATGTTTCTTTTTGGACTTTTTCTTGTTTAATTTGATTTTATCTCCTTGTGAAACAACAAGTGGTGTTTGCACCGATCCGATCTACCTAAAATGAAGATAATTTTGCCTTGCTTCATCGTGATTTAAGACGTATATGGTGTCTAAAGAATAATACTTAATAGAAAACTAGCTGACCCGGCGAACTTTGTTTCGCCTTATAGGCAGGCCATAAATGAGCAGACTATTGATTTTATCAAGGTCAATTTTTTATTTGGAAAATTAATGTAAATTAAAAAAGGAAGTATTTTAATTATTTTTATTGGCCATGTATTTCAGTGCATGGGTTTCACTCTTTAGTGAAGCACCTTGTGATACACGACATTCTTCATTTTATTATCAGGTGCAAGAACAAATAACGCAGATGGTCTCCTGACCCGTAAACATGCCACATACAATTGACCATGGGAAAAACATAAATTTTCTAGATTTACATCTCAAACTTTTAAGGACTTGTGAATTGTTGATGGTCATTGCGAATGCAAAACGGATCTGAAATTAAAGTCTCAAACTCAAACGGCATGTCGGTTGGGATCATCGGGATCCTTGAAATGAGAACTTCCTCACCTTCGAATTTACCTTTAAGTATCGTCGCGTAAATCACATTGTTCATCAATTTACATACCACCAAACGCGTTCCGTTGCACAGTTTTGGTTAGTTTATGTTTCGAAGTATGATTACTACGCAGCTAACCTTAAATCGTAAATTGTGCGATGGTAACATCCTAGTTGTTTAAAAATTCAATTGGATCGTTGGTGGCTTCATCTTTATTTGTTACACAGTCAATTGATTTGAAAGAATGCAGTGTTCCAATGATCTCATTCTGAATTATGAAGATTGGGTCATCTACATCTTAATTCTTAGCCGCCAAAATTGCTCGCTCTCTCAAACATTCATTATTTTTATGGTTTGTAATGATGTTTGGGAATACTTTGTTAATGAGTTCGTCTTTTGATGAGACAAAGTTACAGAAATTCTAAGGAAATGAAATTAATCCGCTCTATTCGACGACAGGTACTCGACCATTACCGATAGTTAGTAATTACTCAGAGAAATCTTCAGTAGATGTATAGTTCAGCAATGGAACTCTCATGTTTGTTTTGAGCTGAAGTTTCTTAACATAGTACATAGATTCAATGATTTCAGGCAAGCGTTTATTTCGTCTACAGCAGTTGACCTTGGAATTACTGGCAGTGTTTGGCGAAAATCTCCAGACAGTAAAATCATTGCGCCTCCAAAATATCTCGAGTTATTGCGTAGATCTTGCAATGTTCGGTGAAGTGCTTCCAATGCACGTTTATGCGCCATTGTGCATTCGTCCCAGATGATGATTTTCGATGCTGATAAAACTTTGGCCATTGCGGAGTGTTGTGCAATATTAATATTACATGTTGAAGATTTAATGCTGAATGAACCGTACGGCATCCTTCTAACAATGTGGCTGCTAATCCAGAAAAAGCAACTGCAACCGTAAAGTTGGATCTCGCACGAACAGTGGTTAAAATTACTGACATGAGGAATGTTTCACCAGTTCCACTAGGGGCATCCAGGATATATAACCCTCCATAACCATCATCAACTGCCTTCATTTATGTTTAGTAGACTTCCTTTTTCTCTGTCTAATATATTTATTCTTCATCTTATTTATTCGTGTTCTATCTATTATAACTTACTTATATCCAATCTTGTTATATTTACATCTATTCTAATCTTATCCAAACATCTATCTCAACTTTCACATCTCGGCTACTTGCAACCGTCTTTCATTCGTCATCTTTAAGGGCCGGCTGATCGATCCGTACAGGACGACAGGCTGGATGGTGTTTTAACAAGATAATGTGCTGATTATTATTTGTAATGCAAATAATAAATTATTAGCGTAGGTAGGCATACAATACAGCGTATTCAAGATAATCATGTAAATGCAAGGAGATAATGAATGAATGTAAATGTATCATGTAATAAAATAAATATAAATTGGGTGGATGGGTAGACTTAAAGTTAAAGATATACGTATGTATTTAAATATGTATGAAGGAATACCTACAAACTACCCCAACAGTTTGGCGAAGGTAATTTTTATGAACATTTATTTATTAAACATAACATAAACTCACGCCTATATCCCCGAAGGGGTAGACAGAGGTGCTAGCACCCATATTTCGACAGTTTATGTTTAGGTCCCAATGTAATAGGTGGCGAGCCTATTGCCAATTAACCAAGCACTTATAAACCTGCAATAAATGCACACATAACTTCGAAAAGCATCGAAAAGTCATTGGTGTGTGCCATGGTAAAACCTGGGATCGAACCCGAGACCTCGTCCCAGCTGTCCGTTACCCATACCACTAGGCTACCTTGGTATACTTTTACGGTTATTTATTATTATTGAAATAAAAAAGCTCATATATTTTCCAGGTGTTTATTCTGATGGCAAATTTACTCATCCTTCTAAGCGGCGGTATCATGCTGGCGTTTCCCTCAGTATTACTGCCCGCACTTTTGTTGGAAAACAACACTGATATAAAAGTGACGACGGACCAAGCATCTTGGATAAGTGAGTATCAATACAAATATAATGATATTACCTGGAGATCGGCAAAGTTAGTAACCTCCTGACAATGAACTCAGGCCATGTTAACAATATTTTCAGGACCTCGGTTCTGCTATTTTATGTCATAGCAAAATCAGTATCATTCAATTAATACTGCAAAAAATTTCAAACGTTAAAAATACATGAAAATGGATCATTAGATTTTTTTCACCAAGTTCGTCGATACATTTTTAACATTACATTTAACGAACGATTACATTGACCTTGAATACATTTTTTATTTACCTGCCACTTGAGTGCGAGCAACTGATGGATTGGTGGCTACCACAAATAGTGACCGTGGCCTATACACGTGTGCAACACCAGTGCCTTCACACTCAAGCTGCCGACATTGTAGTAATCTTCTAATGTCCTTCTTGATGAACTTCATATTGTAATTACTTCTCTTTAGGGTTTAATTTAAACAGTTATACTATTCTTTTTCAACAAGGGGAGGGCCCTGGTCAAAGAAAGTATAACTATTAGGTCCTTACGTATGAAATTGGCGTTTTGTACGGGAGGAATAAAAAGTCGATTTTTTTTTGTAAAATATATTTAATTAATCAAAGTGTGCACCGTTGTTATCTATGCACTTTTGCCATCTTATGGGTAGTTCATTGATCCCTTTACTATAAAAACCATGGGGGCGAGAATCAATAAACTCTTTGAAGGCGGTTTGGACTGTTGCATCGGAGTGGATTTTTTTCCTTGTAAGAAGTTGTCCAAATTCCAGAAGAAATGGTAATCTGTTGGAGCAAGGTCCGGGGAGTACGGTGGATGTCGCAGACATTCCAATTGTAGCTCAGCTAACTTAGTGGTTGTTTGTTGTGCAGTGTGTGGTCTTGCGTTGTCGTGAAGCAGCAGTGGCCTAGAGCGATTGACCAATCTCGGTTGTTTAACAGCTAGTTCTTCCTTCATGGTTTGCAGTTGTTGACAATAAATATCTGCCGTAATCGTTTGGCCAGATTTAAGAAAGTTGTAGTGAACGACACCGGCGCTAGTCCACCAAACACTTACAAGTAACTTTTTCTGAGTCAATTTTCGTTTAGGGCAGGATTTGGCTGCGTCTCCAGGGTTCAGCTTCAATACAATATCCACTTTTCATCACAAGTAATGATTCGATTTAAAATCCCTTCATTATTGTGTCGGTTGAGCAAAGTAAAACAGCAGGCGACCCGTGTTTGCAAGTTCGATTCACTCAATTCATGAGGTACCTATCGTTCGAGTTTTTTTACTTTCCCGATTTGCTTCAAGTGGATTAATACAGTTTCGTCACTTATCCCGAAGCCTGCTGCTATCTCTGAAGTGCTTTGTGATGGATCCGCTTCCACAATAGCCTTTAATTCTTCGTTTTTCACTTTGATCTCCGGCCGTCCACGGGGTTGGTTCTTAAGGTCGAAATTTCCAGAACGACAACGTTGAAACCAAAAACGTACCGTGCTGTCTTTAGCGACACCAGCGCCGTACACATCAATAATTCTTCGAGCTGTTTCTGCAGCACTGGTGCCACGGTAGAACTCGTACTCGTAAATATACCGATATTTCATGTTTTCCATTGCGCAGTAATAAGTGACGCCAAAGAAAAAATAATGAGGAAAATAACAAATGAATGACTGTATTCCAAAGAAAAAAAAACCAACTAAATGAATTTATTAATTTGAATTTGGAATTCTTAACCAAAGAGGAGATATTTCAAATCAAATTGATCAGTACGACAAAACGCTAATTTCATACGTAAGGACCTAATATTTTACTGTGCTGTTTACTACCAACTCATGTTTCTCGTTTTTTTACGTGCGGGAAATCCCCATGGATACCCCCCACTTCGGAGCCGAAGGGGGAGGTTATGTCGGACTCGAACCGACTAAACCGCACGCCGTCTGTGGGTCGATGTGCTAGTTCGGAGGTGAGGTTGTCTCGTGACATATCCCTCGCACCCCGGCTGACCCAGGGCCATTCCTCTCGGTCTGGCCCTCCTCGGGAGGGGGGACCATGCGGTCCCCGACTCGCCCCCGATATGGGGGGCCCCATTGTCCTACGATGCGCGCCGCCGCTGTGGCCTGCTTCTGCTAGGGTGACGAGCGGCTCCACCCGTCACCCTCAGGCCCGCGCTCATGGGAGGCGGAGGTCGATATGCGCCTTCTGACGCCCGAGCCGCCTTCGAACGCGGCCAGCGATGACCGCGAGTCTTTCTCACTCGCTACGCCGCGCCCTCTCTGCTGTCTCCTTCACGAGCATGAACTGCTCGCAGAAGCAGGCGCTGGCCGCCCACGCATCCGCGCAGCGAACCATCGCCTTGAGCAGGGTGGAGAACATGAGCAGTCTCACCCCCAGGGCGAGAGTAAAAAAAAAACCCTAACTAGCTACATCACTTACTAAATATGCCTTGCATAACGGTTCGTTCGGAGATGCGTTTTAATTAAAACTATTTTATAAGCATTTATGAAACGTTTGGTAACTTAGGATAGGTGAAACCAGAATCATAAAAAATAAGATGCGCTGTGCAGGTTATGCATAAAATAGCTATAATTATATTGCTTCCCTAAACTTACAAATACGTGAGCTGCATCAGTCCTTGGTATAAAATTTATATCACTTTAATCTTTACTTTTCATTCACAGATACAAGTAATGGTATCGGCAGCATCTTTGGGTTCTTCATGCTGCCACCTATCATGCAAATATTTGGTCGAAAAGCCGTCCATATAGTGAACGGTTTCATTCTCATCATCGGCTGGATTATATTCTCACTGGCTTACAGCGTCACAGCACTTATTTCTGCAAGAGCCATTCAAGGTCTTGACATGGGTGGTTTTTATATACAATCTATAATTATCAGTGAATACATAGATCCTAAAAGAAGAGGCTACTTCATGATCTCCAAGAAAGCAGCAACAACCATTAGTGTTATTTTGTGCCGCAGTTTATCTCTTATTTGGAACTGGCGGCAAATAGCAATATTTGCAATAATTCCTGCAATACTAGCAGTTGTGTTGACGTTATTCTGGCCAGAAAGTCCTTTCTTTTTGGCTATGAAAGGTCGTTACACGGAAAGTGAAAAATCGTTCATCTGGCTCCATGGTAGTTTCAACATGCAAGAATTACACCTATTACATTATGCCCAACAACAGAATACAAAGAAACAGGGTACAGAAAAGTGGTACAAGTGTCTGTTTAAAAAAGACTTTATGAAACCGTTTGTAGCAATATCTCTTTTAACATTTATTATAGAATTTAGCGGTAAACATTTTTTTCCGGTTTACGCAGTACAGATGATAACGGAACTAGTAGAGGATAAATCAATAGCAATATATGCCTCAATAGGTGCTGATTTATTCACGTTAGTGGCATTCATATGCTGTTCTTTCATTATGCGTTACTTCAAAAGACGAACAGTTCTGTTTTGGTTTGGTGTTATAACTGTTGCCTTAATGCTTTTGATCTGTTTTGTTATAGTTTTTAAACCATCTACTGCGACATGGTTGGCACCGGTGTTAATTGTTTTACATAATTTTACAGTTAATTGTAGTATTATACCTGTATGTTATACATGTTTAAGCGAATTATTTCCATTGGAATACAAAGGATGGGGTAACACTATAGCAGGGATGGTTTTTGTGTGCTCGTACACACTGATGTTGAAAATTACACCACTTATAATGGAGAGTACTGGTGTAGGTGGTGTCTATGCAATATATGGTGTAATTATAGGCGGATGTTTGTTAGTGCTACATGGTATTCTGCCAGAAACTAAAGATAAAACTTTGATAGAAATTGAAAACAATATTAAAGGTGTCGTTTTGTCACATCATGATGTAATGTTAGCGAAAAATATGCCTGAAATAAGTTGAAATATTTCTTGTTTGTTTGTGTTGAAAAGAAACCTCAGTATTCTAATAAACACCAAATTAACTCCGCGTAGACTTATCTGATTTGATCTAAGAAAATGTGTATTCTTTTATTTTAATTTTGTAACTATTGAACTATATCAGACAGTTCACTTTTTGTTATATTTCATCTTTAATTACTTAGCCATCACTAACTGTGACACATCTGTAGGTATATAAAATTAATCCATTGATGCCTATTGATTTCACTAATGAAAAGATCCAACAGTGTTTGGTCGGTTCACTTTTGGCATCTGATATCCTTCACTCTCGCTCCGAATAAATTGAAATGAAAGGTCTGAATACTAATTGATTGAGTAAGTATTTCATTTAGTCTCGATGTCATATGTCACGTTGATTTGTTTCTGTGTTTAAGTTTAAATTAATTTCACGATGACGCAAGACCTCTTTCGACGACTTATTGAATCAATTCTACAAAGCCGTGTGAACATAGATTTAAATTGAAAAATTGAATTGAAATATCAAGCAATTGCCTGATTCAACATCAAACGTGTGAACCGTCTGATATCAGCTTTAGCGGTAATCCGAGTCGCATCCGTAGCTTTCGCCTTGGAGTCTGGGGTCAACAGTCTAACTGCGAATTAGACCGAATTTAGATACTTTCCGAGACACGACTGTCATCTGATCTTCACAACCCAATGGCGATATCGTCGCACTGCAGCTAGACCAGTTGTTGAACTTTTTATGTTGCCAACTAACCGTAACGTCTACCACAGATGTTTGTATGGCATCTGGCACCAACGGCTTAATGTGCTCTCTGTGGTACGGCCAGACCAATACAATTCCCCGTATTCGTGTATACAAATATATGCACAGAGCGAGGGTCGAACCCGCGCCTCCTACGTAGAGGACGCGTTTACTACCGCCACGCCACAGAGGCTGGCACGTAATGACTCAAGTGTATTATTGGATATCGGATAAAATCACGCTCTAAAATATTTAACAAGAAAATATCAAGCGTAGCCGTGGTGGTATGCCACTATTCCTAGAATGTATCCTTTTGTCAGAGTAAGTTGCATACGACCATGACTAGCTTTGATTCGCTTTTTAGAGTGTTTTTTTTTACGTGCGGTATATCCCCACGGATATCCCCCCTTCGGAGCCGAAGGGGGAGGTTATATCGGACTCGAACCGACTAAACCACTCGCCGTCTGTGGGTCGATGTGCTAGGCCGAAGGTGAGTTTGTCTCGTGACATATCCCTCGCACCCCGACTGACCCAGGGGCATTCCTCTCGGTCTGGCCCTCCTCGGGAGTGGGGACCACGCGGACTCGCCCCCGGTATGGGGGCTTTTTAAAGCGTAATTTTTCAGTAGTCGTGTTAAAGTTTTAAATTTTCTTTTTAATTTAGGCGCTTACATTATTTTGTGGGGAACAACAGCTTATAGTTGATCGATTCATAAGGTGGCAGATTTAGCTTTTGTCCGTATCATTAACGGTTTGTTAGTTCCGGTCTAGAGGACGCATTTCTTTACCGATTTGCACCAAACTTGGCAACTAACTTGATTTGAAACTCAACTCTTGTCAGTTTTTTTGAGAGGAGGAAAGATGGTGGAGAACAGGGGAGAAGTTTGCTGTCGTTTGTTTGGGTGAAGTTTGGAGACAGGTATGTTTATTCTTGCTTTTTTATATTTCCGATTTTCTTTCTCGCTCTAATAACATCTAGATCGGATCGGAGTGTAAACATTTTCTCCGATTCGACATACTCCATTCGGTTAGGTACCTGAGTAAACGTAAATATATATTACTAGCTGTCGCCCGCGGTTCCGCACGCGTGGATGTCGGTTATCGCGAATCAGGGTTTGAAAAATAGATGGCCGATTCTCAGACCTACCCGATATGCCCACAAAATTTCATCAAAATCGGTCAAGCCGTTTCGGAGGAGTATGGCAACGAAAACTGTGACACGAGAATTTTATATATTAGATGTAATATTATATTTAAAAGCTCAGATTATTAATATTTTTCTGTTTAGAAAATTATTGTTAGACTAAAAATCTAAATAAAACCAGTTGTAAATCAGCTATTTACCCCTTTTTTTTACGTGCGGGAAGTCCGTACGGATACCTACCCCTCCGCAGCCGGAGGGGGAGGTTATGTCGGACTCGAACCTACTAAACCGCACGCCGTCTCTGGGTCGTACTGCTAGGCCGAAGGTGAGGTTGTCATGCGACATATCCCTCGCACCCCGGCTGACCCAGGGCCATCCCTCTCGGTCTGGCCTGCTTCTGCTAGGGTGACGGGCGGCTCCACGTTTTTGTTTGATGAAATAGAATGACGAATATATTGGATTTGACGTATATGACAGTCGTTAACGCATGTCAAATACGTCAAATCCCATACATTCTTCATTCTATTCCATCAAACGCCGGCTAGCGAATTGCCACTTGTCTAGAGGGGCAGATTGACGAATTCTCTAATGAGAATTTGGAGGCTATGCCTATGCAGTTATGAGGGAGCGCTTCAATAAAAGATTACGTACACTATAAATGTTTATTATTGATCAAAACCCTATTTTTACTATAAACTGTAAACTAGTTAATCTAGAACACTTGATATTAACCTGGAATATCTATAAGTGGAGTGAGTTTATATGTGGCCGACTGTAGCAAGCTACACGTGTGAACTGGCTTTCACAGAGCGCGGCCTCACCTCGCCACATGGAAGGAATGTGCTGACATCGCGTCAACACTACGTCCGCTACAGTATTCCCCCGATATTTTGAAAAAAAGAATTACACAAAATTTTTGAGATGAAAAAAATAACCTAAAACTAACAAGAGTTTCATCAAAAACAGTACATCATTATAAAGTTCTTAAGCTATGCATCGCCTACGGTCTCTATGCGATTTTTGCTGAGTTTCGCGCAATCGGACGCCGCCTCTGTGTTTACATAGCGCGTCCGGTGTCGCAACACTGCGCCCTGTTGTAACATTTGATACAAATTATAATACTACGCCTGCCCACATGTGGGTTAGCAGAGACCTCCTATATCAACTTATATCTACTTATTCTATTCGCATTCATGCCTTTTTAATGGTAGCTGTCGTGATGACCCGCTCTGCTATATTTAATTACATCCCTAGGGGATCCTCAGCGTCCATCACGACAGCGCCTGCAATTTCTTCCATTCATCACTACTCATCATACTTCGCGCTAGCATTCCTGTGACTTTTAAAACTTACATATATGGTTTAGGTGACGACTACTTTGGAGAGTGGAATTGTTCTGGGCCTGTCGGGGGCTCGATCACCGTTAATTACTGCTGCTTCCGACATCTGTTTCCTTATCCAATTTTTCGTTCTTTTATTACATTTCTTGAACACGAAATACTCATTACTGCTAGTATTACAATCAGAACTACGTTGAATTTTGATATTTGGTACTGAATGTCTGAGCTGTTCGCTCCTTCTTGAGCAATTATGACCTGTTGTTTACTTTGATTTTTCCCATGGTTATATACATCTATATGTTAACAGTGATGGAACGCGAATGGGTTGTTTCTGAACTACCATATCAGCAAATTAAGCAATTCCACAGTCCATTTACATTTTGTTATTACGTAACGTTATGCACTGTTATAAGTTAAACCTTACCGGCCGCCTGATGGCTCGACCTCTGCGCGAGGTGCGAGTGTTAGCGCTTGCATAAACGGATTCCTTAATAATTAAAATGCTTTTCTGAGTGGTATTTTATGTGGTTTCTGTTTCCGATGGCGACTCGTTAGACCTATTTGATTTCGGGCTGATTATTTTGCTACTATCCTGACTATCCGTATTTATTAAAAATGCTGGTTTTACTCTGTCAATGGATACGTTGCACATTCTATCTGGTACTTGGATGGTGAGGGTTTTATCCGTTCGCATTATTACCTTATACGGGCCTTCGTAAGGGGGTTGTAGTGATTGTTTTTTTACTTCCCTTCTGAGAAATACATGACTAAATTTTTTTAGTTCGTGATGTAAGAAAATGGGTCTAGGTGATCTTTGAGAGGTGGGCTTTGGCTTTAATTTACTAATTACTTCTTTAAGTTGTTGTACGTACTCCTGTGAGTCGTAAAATTATCCGTCTGTGTTATCATAGAATTCCCTAGGTAATTTAATAGTGGAGCCGTAAACTAGCTGCGCTGCGTTTACGTTAGTGTCACACCTCGGTGCTGCTCGCAATCCCAATAATACTGTTGGTAATTCACTTAACCAATTTTCGTTGTCCAATTTAGCTCTTAGTGCGGCCTTTAATGATCTATGCATTCTTTCGCACGTATCGTTTGCTTGTGGGTGGTAGGCCGTTGTGCGAATCTTTTCTATGCCTAAAATTTCATGAGGTGACTAAATATTTCGCTTTCGAACTGTCTACTTGGGTCCCTCGTTAGCCTTAAGGGACTGCCGAAACGTGTGATCCAGTGTTCAAAAACTACCTGGGCTACTGATTTAGCTGAGATATCTGTCATTGGAATACATTCTGGCCAGGCGGTGGTCCTGTCTGTCATAGTTAACAAAAATCTGTTACCCTTCTTTGAGCTGGGCAGGGGCCCTACTATGTCGATATGCATGTGCTCAAAGCGATCGCACTCGGGAAATTCCCTGAGTGCCGATGTCGTGTGACGGTGGACTTTAGCTTTTTGGCACCTAACATATTTGCGTGCCCACCTACCAATGTCTTTGTTCATACCTGCCCAGAAAAACCTATCTGTAACCATGCGCCTAAATGTTCTAATACCCGGATGGCTGAGGTTGTGTATTGATTCGATAGCTGCCTTGCGGCATTCTACGGGAAGGTACGAGCATGCCTTATCGGTTGAGGTCTCACAGAGGATATTGCTCTCCGGCCCGGTACCGTTCAGTTTTGCCTATTTAAAGCACAAGCTTCTATTGTTATCGTTAAGTAAGAATTCTGAGAGCTTCTTATCTGTTTCCTGTGCCTGGGCGAGTTCTGTTAAATTAATGCCCGTGTGCATGTTATTGTTTCAATACGCGATAGCGTATCCAGTACGACATTGTCCTTACCTTGAACATGTACTATTTTGTTCGTGAATTCGCTGATGAACATGATTTGTCTCGTTCTCCTAGGGGTTTCTATTTCACTACCTACTTTGCTAAATAAATACTCTAGTAGTTTGTGGTCGGTATAAACCACGAGTTCTCGGCCCTCAACGAGTTTTACTGAAGTGAATGATTGATAGATATAGCCCCAGGAGTTCTCTATCATAGGTACTTTCTTTGCGCTTCAGTCAGGCGCTTGGAGAAAAAGCCTAAAGGATGCCATCTGTTACTTACCCGTTGGTGCAAGACCGCTACCCCGCTGCTGTCTGTTGCGTCAGTCATCAAGGCTTATGGGGAATCTGGTACTGGGTGCGCTAGTAATGTCGCGTTCTGTAGGCTTACCTTGCTTTCTTCGAATTTTTGTGTCGCCGCTTCTGTCCATTGTATGATTGTTTTGTCCTTACGCTTTGAGTTATGAAGATCCATTTCCGCCTGCCTTTGCGCTGCTTTGCTTTGCTTGCTTAAAAAATTAACATGCCTTTAGTTCTCCACTGTTTTGGGCCTTGGGTAATTTTTTATGGCCTCCACTTTGTCATGCAGAGGTTTTATGTCTTCTGCTGATACTTCGTAGCCTAGGAATTTTATTCTTTGTCGGCCCAGACAACACTTGGATATGTTGATAGTGATGCCGAATTCGTTGTAACGCTTGAAGACTTCCTCTAGGTTATACTTGTGGGACTCTACGTCGGCGTTGGCCACGATGATGTCGTCTGCAAAACAGAATAAGAAATCCAGCCCTTGCAGGACGCTGTGGTCCATGAGCCTCTGGAACGTTTGCGAGGCCCCTTTTAGACCGTACCGCATGGCTGTGAATTCATACAAACCCATTGGTGTGACTACTACTGTCTTCTCGATGTCGTCCTCATGCCTTGGTATGCACTTGTAGGCCCTGTTGATGTCGAGGCTCGAAAATATTTTTTAACCTGTCCTGCAGTCGCTGTACTGGGTACCTATCTGGTTTGGTTATCGCATTTAGCTTCCTATATTCCCCGCAGGGCATAATGGTATCATCTTTTTTGGGGACTACATGTAATGGACTGGCCCACGCACTTTTACTGGGTCTACACATTCCTAGGTCCATCATAAGCTGAAACTCCCTTTTAACTTTCTTATGTCTATCTGGTGGCAACGGGCGTGCAGTAGTTTCTATGTGATGACGCACGCCGTGTTTAGGGGCGCCTTTGACGGAGAAGGGTTTCGTTATGTTTGGATATTTTGATCAAATTTCTATGAAGGGTTGATCGTCGGATATGGTTTTGATTGTGGGTTGGTTAGAATCAGAGAATGACCCGATCGCCATTATGTTTGTTGCTGTGTAGCTTTTTTAGTTACGCACAAATTGTTAATGGACCTTAGTCCATTAACAATTTGTGCGTAACTAAAAAAGCTGCGCCTAATATTAGTTGTTTTACGTCGGCTATGACAAATATCCACTTAAAATTATGTCTTAATTTAAAGTCTAATTCTTTTGTTAACTGTCCATAGGTCTTAACTTTAGTACCGTTCGCCGAAAACTAGTTGTATTTACAATTTTGCTTGTGCTTGTGCTTATCGCTCACTAGATTACGCGGATAGACCGATATGTTTGCATCACTGTCTACAAGATAACTGTGTGCTGGTCCATGAGCTCAGGTGATGATTTACTTGCGGCCTGCATGACTCGCCCATTTCATGCACCGCTGTTACTTTTCCGACTTCTTCTTATTCCAGTTGCATGGTTCCACGCATTTGTTCGCCCGATGCCGGAACAGGAAGTGGTAGTCGCATAACCAGTCATGGTCTGCTGGAGTTCGCTTGCGAGATGGGCTACGCCTCGGCGATCTTGCTCCGAATCCTCCGAATCTGCCTCTTCCTCTACCGGTGAATCTAGGTCTGGGCTGCCTGCTTTCTAATCCTCTTATCCTCTCTGTCAGGTTCTTGATTTCTGCTATTAAATTTGCTGGTTTGCCTTCTGCACCTGCATCTATTTTGCTGACTGTTTCTCGATGGGCTTTTTTTATGCCACTTAGGCACGCGGCAAGCACATGGCCCACCTCATGGGAAGTGGTTACCATGGCCTATGGACGTTTGCAACTCCAGGGGCATCACACTCGTACAACCGACCCTGTAGATACCTTCTAATACCCTTCTTGAAGAACCCCATATTGTAGTCGCTTGGGAAAACCACGGCAGGAAGTTCATTCCATAACCTAAGCGTGCGTGGGATGAAGTTCCTTTCAAAACGCACAGTGCGCACCATTTCCAGTCGCAGTGTGCATTTGTGTGCATTGCATTTTGGGGATGAATTCCCTGCCTATGGCGAGTGGTGCGATGATAGAATGCAGCGGTGGGCATCATGTCAAACAATTCATCTGAGCACAAACCATTGTTTAGGCGGTAGAACACATACAGCGAGGCAAAGTCCCCTCTGAGGCTGAGAGGTTCCACATCGCCTGTGAGTATGGGATTGTCGAAGAGCCTCATCGCCCGTCTTTGCAATGAGTCGAAGGGGCCAAGCTGGTATGCAGGCGCTCCGGCAAAAAGGTGACAGCAGTACTCCATGTGGGGACGAATTTGTGCTTCATAAAGCAGAAGTCGTTGCCCCGCCGTGAAGTACTGCTTCGCCCTGTTGACGGTCATTCTCACGATATGGTGTTCTCAGGCTAATTACCGTAGCCATTTTTTTTCTTCGTTTATTGCAGGCATTATATATGTTATATGATCCTTACTAAGCTCTATTGTTAATATATCTAAGTGGCGCTATACAGATGTAAGTACCTTTCGAGTTATTATTATTTCTTTTTTTTACTTGAAACGGTAATTAGAATTAGTATTTTTGACGACTACGGTAATTATTTATTTGTGTAAATATTAAATAAGACAAAAGAAAAACAACAATTTAAAGAAAGTTGCAATATTTAAGGTATTTTTACGATGCGACTGGATTAGAATAAAATATAATATGAGGATTATTATGTTTTATTGCTCACAAATGAATGAATATGACTATATAATATTAAAACAATATTGTTTTAAAGTACCTTTGTTGCCGACGTGGTGCTACAGGGGATGGAGCTTTTCATTCCGCCCTCTGCAGTTCCTGTTGGTGGCGAATCACAACCCTGGTTTGGTGGTTCTTGCAAAGAGGCTTCTTGCCGTAAGCAAGAGTCTTACAAAGCCTGGGTAGATGCAGCGGCAGTTCGGGACGCTAACACTAGCGAATTTAAAAAGAAGTTTAACTTTGCATCCAGATCCTTCAAAAGAGATATTACCAGAGCAAAAGCACTGCACATTGGTAGAATTGGCGAGAAATTGGAGCGCCTCCCTTCGGGATCTCGTGCGTTCTGGTCTCTTGCCAAAGCTATTCAAGGAAATTTCTGCACTCCGTCTTTTCCACCTTTGCACATGAGTGACGATACAATGTATCGTTGTCCACGACGCAAAAGACAAAGCCGATCTCCTGGGTAAACTCTTTGCGTCCAACTCGTCTCTGGATGACCGGGGATGCGCACCGCCGACTATATCGCGGTGCGAGAGCTGTATGCCGGATATCTGGCTCAACCAAAGCTCAGTGCGTAAAGCACTTCGTTCTCTCGAAACTCATAAGTCGACTAGGCCCGATGGAATCCCTGCGATTGTGCTGAAGATGTGCGCCCCTGAGTTGGCACCAGATTTTACGCGTCTTTTTCGCCTCTTTAACTTTTCTGGCATCGTCCCGACTTCTTGGAAGTCAGCCTTGGTGCATCCGATCCTTAAAAAAGGCGACCGCTCGATTCCGTCCAATTACAGGCCAATAGCCATAACCTCTTTGCACTCAAAGATAATGGAGTCCATTATCAACTGCCAGCTCCTTCGGTACCTAGAGGACGACCAGTTGCTTAGTGACCGACAATACGGTTGCCGTAAAGATCTTCTAGTCTACCTGACACATTTGACACACTGACACCTCTCCAGTGAGCTCTGGCTACCCTAATCACCGTCGGGAACACAACACAAGGTTATAACCGCAGTATTCTGTAGGGCGAAGGTACTTCCCCAGTCGGACTGCTCAGTTAGGACGGGAGATACCGTCGTGTCCTACCTTCTACGTATTGCCGTATTCCGGGCACTATTATTGACTCGAGCCATGCATCTAAGACTGAGTCTGGGCTGTACATATCTGTCTGATGTTAACGTACTGTAAATACTTTTGACCAGATAAACCATCATCATCAACAACCATGCGGTAATTGTGTACGGCAATTGGGCACAGGCGATCGAGGCAAAACGTGAAGCATTGGCCGTTAGCTTGAATTTGACGAAGGCCTTCGATCGCGTCTGGCACGGGGCACTTCTTTCGAAGCTACCATCCTATGGGCTTCCCGAGAAATTGTGTGTATGGACCAGTAGCTTCCTAGTAGACAGAAGCATTAAGGTCGTAGTTGACGGTGAATGCTCTGAATCCATGTCTGTGAATGTCGGTGGCCCCCAAGGCTGTGTGTTGTCACCTGCTGCAAAAATGCTGCAAATCAGCGGCAGCCATTGCTATGCTGATGATAGTACGGGTAATGCTGCTTACTCCGGCCGCTCCAATATCTCTCGAGAAAACGTCATTGAGAGCCGAAACAATCTTGTGTCCGAAATTGAGACTTCCTTAAAAGAAGTATCTGAATGGGGTCGAACCTAGTCCGATTTAACCCGACCAAGACACACAAGTTTACGCGTTTACGGCAAAAAAGCTAGAATTTGTCGTGTCACCACGTTTTGAGAGCTCTCCCCTGACTGCCACAGCTTGTCTAGGAATACTTGGCGTCGACATCTCCAGTTTCGCGGCCATTTAGAGGATAAGGCCAAATTAGCCTAAAAGAAGCTCGGTGTGCTCAACAGATCAAGACAGTATTTCACACCGGCCTACCGCCTTCAGCTCTATAAGGCACAGGTTCGCCCTCACATGGAATACTGTTCTCGTCTATGTGCAGGGGCACCTACCACTAGCTTGCCCCTCTGGACCGCATCCAACGACAAGCGACTCGAATTGTCGACTGCCGTACTCCGGATCGGCTTGACCCCTTGGCGCTGCGTAGAGATGTAGCTTCGCTCTGCATTTTCTATCGCATGTACAACGGTGAGTGCTCTGGGGAATTGTTCGGATTTAATCCCTGCCGCATCTTTCCGCCATCGCCCTACGCGACAACATTTTCATCCTCACCACTTGGATGGTTGGCAGTCCTCAACTGTGCGTTTCTCCAGAAACTTCCGCCTCGCACAGCTAAACTGTGGAATGAACTGTCGCCTGCGGTATTTCCGGACCGATACGACCTTCAAACCTTCAAGAAAAGGGCGTACTCCCACCTTAAAGGCCGGCAACGCATTTTCTAGTGTTTCAGGTGTCCATGAGCGGCAGTGATCGCTTACCATCAGGCGATCCGACTGCTTATTTGCCTCCTATGTCATAAAAAAAACTCGTGGCGTACAAATTATGTGAAATATAAGTTAACTGTCATAAGATTATGCATATTACTGTAAATTCCAATTATTTTTAGATTATTTCTTCATTGTATCTTGTCAAATATTAATGATATTAAATCCATAAAATTTAATGTCAAATTCCAATACTTATTTTCAATAACATTCATATTAATTCAGTCATTTAATTTTTTACATCTATGTCATAAATTATCATTTAAAAAATCATCAATGTCATAATAACATTTTGAAATTAGTATGTCTTTTAATTCTTTTCTAAACAAATTATAACTTAAGTGCATTTGGTATTTTATTATAGATTTTAGGGGCTAAACAGAACATACTTTTCCACATAAGTGCTGTTTTGGCACTCCGAATGCGTAACCTGGTATTGTCACGTCTGCTACGTTGAACACCATTCGAAAGTCGTGGGAACAAATGAGAGTTTTGCTTAACAAATAGGGCCATTTCAAAAATATATAAAGACGGAAGTGTTAATATTCCATGCCTGATGAAGTATGGTCTACAGCTATCGGTGATTTTGAGTCCAAACATTACTCTTATACATCTCTTCTGAGCTAAAAACGCAATCTCTCTGTCAGTAGAACGGCCCCAAAATATTAGGGGTTAAAGTATGCAATTGCCGATTTGTACTGACAAATTGAAATTCGTTTTTTTTTTTAATTTAACGTATTTATTTAATCAAAATAATTACCATTATTATCTGTACATTGCTGCCATCTAGTAAGAAGGTCATTTATGCCTTTGCGATAGAACTCTGGTGATCTAGATTCGACAAACTGTGTGAAAGCATTTTGTACTGCCTCCTGAGAAGAAAACTTTTTATCACATAGAAAATTGTCCAAATCACGAAAAAAATGGTAGTCTGTTGGAGCAAGGTCTGGCGAATACGGAGGGTGACGGATAGTTTCTAATTGCAGTTCCTGTATAGTTAAAACGGTTTCTCGTGCTGTATGAGGTCTCGCGTTATCATGGAGCAATAATGGTGAAGATCGATTCATGAGTCGGGGCTGTTTCACTGCTAGTTTTGCTATCATTGTTCGGAGTTCGGCACAGTAGACATCTGCCGTTATTGCTTGACCAGATCGTAGAAAGCTATAGTGAATAACACCATGCTGAGACCACCAAACAGTTACCATTACCTTTTTATTGGTAAGCTTTGCTTTAGGACACTGTTGTGGCGTTTCACCTGGGGTCAGCCATTGCATTTTTCGCTTACGGTTATCGTAAAGAATCCACTTTTCATCACATGTCACAATTCGATCCAATATTCCTTCATTTCTGTATCGATTCAACAAGGCAACACAAGTTTCAACACGCATTTCTTTCTGCAGATCAGTCAAATCATGAGGTACCCATTTTTCACATTTTTTTATTTTATTGATTTGACGCAAATGAGTCAATATTGTTGGTAAGGTAACGTTAAACCATGCAGCTAATTCCTGGGTAGTTTGGCTCGGATCGGCTTCCACCATGTCTTTCAATTCATTGTTATTCACCTGTGTGGACGGCCTTCCTCGTGGTTCGTTCTTCAAATCAAAGTTTCCATCACGAAAGCGTTTAAACCAAAATCGCACGGTGCGTTCATTAGCAGTCCCCTCTCCAAACGCAACATTGATATTGCGAGCTGTTTCTGCCGCGTTAGTTCCGCGTCGGAACTCGTATTCAAAAATCACTCGAATTTTCGAAGTATCCATCTTTCTTGTCTAAGCTGAATAAAAAAAAAACAACTGAAAGTCGATAATCGAATGTTGCACATTTTTAAATGAAGAACTACATGGTACCATGTGGAAAAAGTTTCACTCAAAAATCTCAAACCATGAAGGTTCTATGTCAATTCGAAGTACCTATTACAATGAAACGGCAATTTCATACTTTAACCCCTATTATTATTCCGTACCTTAATATAGATGCTACAAGACCATGATATGCAGTGAGCAGTGTATCCGTACTAACTGTTGGAGCAAGTTTATAAAGTGCATATGAGGCACTGCTAATTTTTTTACGTAACGCTTCGATATGATCTTTCCAGCTAAGTTGTCGGTCAATAATAATACCTAAAAAATTTTATTTGTTTACACTCGTCAATTACATGGTCATTATATTTAATATTTATTTTTGATGTCGATTCTTGCCTTGGGCTGAAGTGCATTATTTTTGTTTTAGAAAAATTTATTCTTAAATTATTATTATCCATCCATGTAATTATAGAACTAAGGGAGCTTTTAATTTCCGATTCATATTGGTCAATTTGTTTACATTCTATAGCTAATGTGCTATCATCGGCAAAAAGTGTCATATGATGGTTTGTTATCTTAGGTAAGTCATTTATGTATATTATAAAGAGTAAAGGTCCTAGTACACTACCCTGGGGTACCCCAAATGTTAAGTCGCGTTCCATGGACGTGTATATTTTTTCAATTTTGGTCTCAGAATCAATTCTTGATATTGCGACCTTTTGTTTTCTATTAGAAATATATGATTCCAGTAGTTTTAAAATATTTCCTCTGATACCGTAGGCCTCCAGCTTTGCCAGTAAGATCTTATGATTCACACAATCAAATGCCTGCGTCATATCACAGTATACCTATAGCTGACACTGGATTTCTTATGATGACATTTTACATAATTATAAAAAATATGGATTTTTTATAATTATGTTTAAGAACTTATATATGGCCATATTTATAGTCTTACCTTTTATGAAACCTGTTTGTTCATTGCATAAAATGTTATTTCTTTCAAAGTAAGAATACACGGTCTGGTATATGAACTTTTCAAATATTTTAGATATAACAGAGATAAGAGCTATTGGTCTATAATTCTGCATGAACTCTTTGTTTTCCTTTTTGTACAATGGTTTGACAATTACCATCTTTAATTTATCTGGGAAGACACCGTGAGTTATACATAGATTTAGGATATGACTTAAATGGTTACATATTAAATCACCTGTAAACTTTATGACTCTTGTAGATATTTCATCACTGCCTACGCTATTAGTATTCTTAAGATTTTTTATAATATTCAGTAAATCCATTGGCAGACTTGGAGGCATGAACATTGAATTGTTTGGACAGTTTATATTGGACGTGACTTTATTATCTGTCCTTGTTATTGGTACTATTTTTTCTATGAAAGGATCATTTGCAATCTCCTCTGGTTGGATAATAGTCAAGTTGTCAATTCTAATTTTACAGCCTTCGTGGCGTGGCGGTAGTGAACGCGGCCGCTACGCAGGAGGCGCGGGTTCGATCCCCGCTCAGTGCAAATATTTGTATGCATGAATATGGGTATTTGCATTGGTCTGGCTGTTTCGATGTATAATATGTATGTATTTACAAAAAAAAAAAGTATCTATGTATGTTTATCCGCATTCTAGATTCCATAACACAAGCTAGTTAGGCTATGCTTACCGTGGATCTAGATAGCGTTGTGTGAAATGTTGTGGAATATTTATTTATTTATTTAATTTTATTAATTGTATTTTTAGGTAGATTTAGTTTTGAGTTTTGGATTATTTGCCATGTCATTTTAGTTTTATTTTGAGATTTTTTTAGGCGATTATTGTTTTGTGCCTTTTTTGTGAGACCTATAATTTTTTGGTCGTATAATTAATTTTATTAGTAATAGTAGGTTTGCACCTATATTTCCAAAGTAATTGTCTTTTTTCCGACTACAAAGTTTGATACCACGCGATACCCATTTAGGCCTCTTTCTAACCGGTATTTTTAAAAGTCTAGAAGGAAAACAAGTCATAAAACATTTTGAATTTTTCTATAAATAGATTATACGCTTCATTGGGGTTATCTACGTAATAAACATCAGAAAAAGATAGGTTTTTAAGACATTCCCGAAATTTTTCCATATTTTCTTCACTATAATCCCTTTGTATTACGCGCCAATATTTAACTAAAAGCTTATGTGGTACAGGGCACTATAGCAGCTGAGCAGTGTGATCAGACATTCCAAATTCTATCACTTCCGTCTTACACGATTGCTTAAAATTATGCGCATAATTATCAATACATGTTCCGCTTCGCATTCTTGTTGTTTGTTTTATAGCTAAAGATAAGACAAAGCTTTCCAAAAGACCCCTCAATTCCAGTACATCACGATTGTTTTTTAAATTGTCGATATTTAGATCACCGGCTATTATTACATTATTAAAATCCTTATTACATATCATAAATAATGTTTGTTCTAACTTTTTGAAAAATGTTGTCAAATTATTTTTATCTGGTATTCTATAAAGACATAAAACTACAATTTTATAATTAATTAATTCTATTGCACAACATTCATACATTTCATTCATTGCAAATTGCTTTATTTATGTTAATTCCCTGAATAGGTAGCCTTTTTTAACTAGTATACATACTCCACCCCGTTCTTATCGTTACGACTGTAGCAAGCCCCAAGATTGTAATTTGGAATGTATAGGTGATCCTCATACCCTGACATCATAAAGTGTTCGGAGATACATAAAACATCAACAGATTTGTTTTTGTCTGACAATTCCTCCAGGTGGATTGTTAATATGTCTGATTTATTGATTAATCCTGCAATGTTCTGATGCAATACATTAGGTACTTGGAGACGAAAAAAATCATCGCTCTGAGAAACATTTACCTGAGCTTTGAGGGCTCAGTACTGCTCCGGCTTGGATGAACCACAGCTCGGGTTCGTCGCACCAGAAGTCTGGAATGCGCGTCGTAACCGCTATGCTCGTGATCACCTGCTCTTCTGATTTTACTGCAGCCGCACTAACTCCGTTATTTGCCATTTTGTCACAATAAGTTCACCAGAGCTCTACAGGTTCACAAATGTTCGATATCGCGAGGTTACATAACTTACCAGCTCCCACTCGCGTGTTCGGGGTCACCACTTTGGAGGCTATGACTATGCAGTTATGTGGGAGCGCTTCAATAAAAGATTACGTACATTATAAATGTTTATTACTGATCACAACCCTATTTCTTACTATAGAACTGTAAGCTAGTTAATCTAGAACACTTGATATTAACCTGGAATATCTATAAGTGGAGCGACTTTATATGTGGCCGACTGTAGCAAGCTACACGTATGAACTGGCTTTCATAGAGCTCGGCCTCACCTCGCCGCATAGAAGGAATGTGCTGACATCGTGTCAACACTACGTCCGCTACAGAGGAGAAGAGGACAAGGTAGGAAAAGGTGTACTTCAAGGAGAGATGACCGTTTTCTACAACTTCAAGTTCGTCGGAACACGAGACTTACGGCGGTGCAGGCCCGAAATGCATTGGAGGAGGTTCGAGGAGTAAGAGTGAGTGAGCAGACAGTTCGCAGAAGTTTCGAGGAAGTTGGTATAGGCTCATTTATACCCGCCAAAGCACCAGAACTTGAGAGACACCACCGCACAAACCGACTATACTTTGCTTGTGAACATCGTCATTGCGACATTGACGAGTGGGGACAGGTTCTCTTTATTGAATTCAGAGTGCAGAATTCTGTTAAATCAGATTGATGGAAGGCACCAAATATGGAGACGCAAAGGAGAGCGTTATTTACAGTCTAATTTTAAAAATAAAGTGGCATATGGCGGCGGCTCAATTAGGGTCTGTGGAGGGATATGTTTAGGAGCTCGCACGGAGTTAGTGGGAGTCGACGGCAGAAATGTGACTGCTGATTGGTATATCAGGGAAATTTTAGAGGAACATGTTGTGCCATTTGCCCCATTTATTGGTAACGACTTCAAGGATAATGCTCGTTCTCACAGTGCTCGCTCAGTACAGGCGTACCTAAACTATGTTGGTTTTACGGTGATGGAGTGGCTAGCATGATCCCCGAATATGAATCCGATTGAACACGTTTGGGACTTGTTAAAGAGGAGTGAAATCAAGAATGCCACCTCCTAACAATCTGGGCGAGCTGCGAAACACATTAGTTGAAGAATTGCAGACGTTGCCCCAAGAAATCATTGACAACATCATTCGCAGCATGCCCAGACGGGGACGGGTAAACACTCGTTATTAAACATTCATTTAATTTTAAACCATCATAAAATCTAAAAATTTCAACTGTTTCTCTGTCACGACGAAATCTAAAATGCATTTTGTTTAGCTAAGTTTTTTTAAATTAAACTTTAAATATGGTGTTGCAGAATAATGTCAAAACATGTAAATTTAACTGTTGTTTCATGTTACATTATTATTTGTTTAAAAATAAAGCTAACTATTTTATACTGTCCTTTTTTTTTGGTTCCGCTAATTCTGCCGGTGTGTGTATTATAAATGCGAAAGTAACTTTGTCTGTCTGTCTGTTACGCTTTCACGCCTAAACCACGGATCTTGATGTAATTCGGTACAGAGGTGGATTAGAGCTTGAAACACGGGCTTTATTAGGACATAGATTACCTTTAATTCCGAGAAAGGGGGGTTTAAGGGGGAAAAAGAGGGAATGAAAGTTTGCATAAAAGTTTGTCATTTTTGAGGATATCTTGATGAAATTTGTTACAGAGATGGATTATAGCTTAGGAATGGACAAAGTCGAGTAACAAGCCAAAATAGAGGCGAGTGCAGAATAGAGAGAG
The DNA here is from genome assembly GCA_949126895.1 of Eilema caniola. NCBI lineage: Eukaryota > Metazoa > Arthropoda > Insecta > Lepidoptera > Erebidae > Eilema > Eilema caniola. The sequence continues at coordinate 3,895,928 of OX421488.1, read as the reverse complement.
GCGAGTAGAGATGGTTATAAGGGCGAGTGGATAGGCGTGTAGAGGTCAAATAGAAAATCGAGTACAGGGGCAAGTAGATATGCGCCCAGAGCAGCCAGTAGAGAGGCGGGTATAGAATCCAATAAAGGCGACTGGAGAGAGTCAAGTAGAGAGATGAAAAGAGAAGAGAGTGGATAGGCGAGTAGAGAGGCCAATGGAGAGGCGAGTATAGAAGAGAGTACAGAGTCGAGTAGAGAGAGGAGTAGAGAAGTGAGTCGAGAGTAGAAAGTCGAGAAGAGAGTCGAATATACAGGGTGGAAGATTTTAACCTAACGTGGAGGGGAAGTACTCTAAATACTGGAGATAGCGAATTTTACTCAAAGGAAACATTCCTTTATTTTTAAAAAGAAACTAAACTGCATTCAAGCATTTTTGAAAACTCGCTTGCCATACCCGGAAATCGAACCGACTAAAATTCCAAAAAGTAACATCCTGTATTTTTATGGCATCAAATGATAGTATTAGGGGTTAAAGTATGAAATTGCCGATTTGTACTGACAAATTGAAATTCGTTTTTTTTTAATTTAACGTATTTATTTAATCAAAATAATTACCATTATTATCTATACATTGCTGCCATCTAGTAGGAAGGTCATTTATACCTTTGCGATAGAACTCTGGTGATTTAGATTCGACAAACTGTGTGAAAGCATTTTGTACTGCCTCCTGAGAAGAAAACTTTTTATCACATAGAAAATTGTCCAAATCACAAAAAAATGGTAGTCTGTTGGAGCAAGGTCTGGCGAATACGGAGGGTGACGGATAGTTTCTAATTGCAGTTCCTGTAGAGTTAAAACGGTTTCTCGTGCTGTATGAGGTCTCGCGTTATCATGGAGCAATAATGGTGAAGATCGATTCATCGATCGATTACAATGAAACGGCAATTTCATACTTTAACCTCTATTATCAATCATAAGGATAAAATCTGTCTAAGAAACATGGTTAATTAAATGAAAGGAAGTTCATAAAATCTTAACTTATAAACTCAGTGCCGGCAGATACAGCATTTTTGCTCAAGGTGACATCAGAAACCTTATCAACAATAAAGTTATCTTTGAAGCCTAATATTTATTAAAGTGAGTAGATACTAAATGACTGAACTTTGTTTCCCGTTTTAGAATGTAACTAAATTGGGTAACTGCACTATGTACCTAGTTAGGTTAGGTAATTATTTGTTAGCTTGATTGGAAAATTCCACGCGGTGTACACTGGGCAACGGGGAAGGCGAGAGAATTACCGTATGGTAGTGAATCCCTTTTTCTTCTTTATCTAAGCGTTAATCCCAGTCGCATCCGACGCTTTCAGCTCGGAGAAACTGGGGTTCACTTTACTAGTGCGTGTTTGGCTTAGCTTCGATATTTTCCGTAAAGCGACTGCTATCTAGCATCCACTACCCAAAGTTGATATCGAAGCATTGCAGTTAAACCAGTTTTTGTACTTTTTAGGACTCCAACGACAGTAACTACTGCCATAGATATTCGTATGGCAACTGAGACGCCCTGAGACGGCGTTCGGTTTGAGTACGATGGACCCCTCCCCCCCGACCTGACGCCTACTGACAAGCGGCGGTATCCGCCACGAAAAAAAGTAATTTTATTTAATATCGAGCGATGAGCCTTTAAGTGCTTTATTTTGTGAAATTTCATTTATAAGTTTAGATTTCAAAAATATCCTTTAATTTAACTTAACTTGTTTATTAGAGAGATTTCATCCTTATGATTGACCCTATCGATGGATAACATAAAAATACAAATTGTTATTTTTTTCAGATTTTAGTCGGTTCGATTACTGGGAGCGGCAAGCGAATTTTCGAAAAACTTTGAATGCCATTTTATTTCTTTAAAAAATAAAGGAATGTTTCCTTTGAATGAAATTCGCTATCTCCAGTATTTAGAGTACTTCCTCTCCAGGTAAGGTTAAAATCTTCCACCCTGTAGAGGCGAGTAGAAAGTCGAGAACAGAGGCAAGTAAATAGTCGAGGACAAAGTTGAGTAGAGAGGCGACTCAATACCGTTGTTCCAGTACTAAGCGATAACCGACATTCACGCGGGTGCAGCCGCGGGCAATAGCTAGTGTATAATAAATAAGTGACTGACGTTAATGACTTGAGTGTATTATTGGATATTGGACGTAAGGAACCCCAATACCCTTTACATAGATACATAACTTAAACACAATACATAGATACAATTGCTTACATTTACAACCAGTTAATAAGTACGAAATGGTTGTAAACACACGTGTTTGTAACTGATATTTTATTATTATATTGTAGAACTAGGGCATTACAAACAGAATTTGAGACACTTATACGTCGTGTGAAAAATATGGGTGATATATATTTATGGAGACAGGTATGTTTCTTTTTGGACTTTTTCTTATGTAATTTGATTTTATCTCCTTGTGAAACAACAAGTGTGTAGGTGTTTGCACCGATCCGATCTACCTAAAAGGAAGATAATTTTGTCTTGCTTCGGTCGTGATTTAAGACTTATTTGGTGTCTAAAGAATACTACTTTATAGAAAACTAGCTGACCCGGCGAACTTTGTTTCGCCTTAGAGGCCATAAATGAGCAGACTTTTGATTTTATCAAGGCCAATTTTTTATTTGGATAATTAATGTAAATTAAAAAAGGAAGTATTTTAATTATTTTTATTGGCCATGTATTTCAGTGCATGGGATTCACTCTTTAGTGAAGCACCTTGTGATACACGATATTCTTCGTTTTATTATCAAGTGCAAGAACAAATAACGCAGATGGTCATCCGACCCGTGAACATGCCACATACAATTGACCATGGGTAAAACATCCATTTTCTAGATTTAGACCTCAAACTTTTAAGGATTGGCCTTGTGATTTGTTGATGGTCATTGCGAATGCAAGACGGATCGGAAATTGAAGTCCTTTAAACTCAAACGGCATGTCGGTTGGGATCATCGGGATCCTTGGAATGAGAACTTCCTCACCTTCGAATTTACCTTTGAGTATCGTCGCGTAAATCACATTGTTCATAAATTTACATACCACCAAACGCGTTACGTTGCACAGTTTTGGTTAGTTTTCTTTTTCGATGTATGATTACTACGCAGCTAACCTTTTATCGTAAATTGTGCGGTGGTAAGCCCGGCACATCCTAGTTGTTTAAAAATTCAATTGAATCGTTGGTGGCTTCATCTTTATTTGTTACACAGTCAATAGATTTGAAAGAATGCATCGTAAGATTAGGTCATCTACATCTTAATTCTTAGCCGCCAAAATTGCTCGCTCTTAGATGATTTGAGGCAAGCGTTTATTTCGTCTACAGCAGTTGATCTTGGAATTACTGGCAGTGTTTGGCGAAAATCTCCAGACAGTAAAATCATTGCACCTCCAAAATATCTCGAGTTATTGCGTAGATCTTTCAATGTTCGGTGAAGTGCTTCCAATGCACGTTTATGCGCCATTGTGCATTCGTCCCAGATGATGATTTTCGATGCTGATAAAACTTTGGCCATTGCGGAGTGTTAAGCAATATTACATGTTGGTTCTTCAATAATTTGAAGATTTAACGGTTTTTTTAATGCTGAATGAACCATACGGCATCCTTCTAACAATGTGGCTGCTATTCCAGAAAAAGCAACTGCAACCGCAAAGTTGGATCTCGCACGAACAGTGGTTAAAATTACTGACATTAGGAATGTCTTACCAGTTCCACTAGGGGCATCCAGGATATATAAACCACCATAACCATCATCAACTGCCTTCATTTATGTTTAATAAACTTCCTTTTGGTTTTTTTTATACGATTTTTAACAAATGAACGGCCTGACTGTTTTTTTACTGATAAATTGCTTTCAGTTGCGTTTTGTTATTCCATACCAATTGCGTTTTGTTATAACACGTTTTATGTTAAGTCCCACGTTCTAAGCCGTTCTTGAGTTATAAATAGTGTAACTAACACGACTTTCTTTTATATATATGATAAAGTTCAGTAGGTAGTTTATTTAACATACTCTCTACTTTTATGTATCTATACTATCATAAAATGTTCTAATTGTGTCTGTACATTGGAGACACTTAAAATAATTAGGTTATGCTATATTAACAAATTATATTTCTTGCTTTAAGGAATTATAATATATATTCTAAATTGATGTCTTGAAAAAATGCTGTGGTGAAGTTAGTTACACCGTTTCTTTTGCACCAGTGTCTGGAAGCGGTGTTAAACTTAACTCAAGTAGAATAATTTATCCCATAAAAATAACAATGATCCATGTAATACTAAGTCGGTTTTTAATTTATTCAGTCTCAACTTAAGGGACTTTATGTCTTAACTTGTTACGTAATTGTTTAATCTAACAACATTTTATAGTGACTATATCAATATGATTTTTTAACGCTTTAAATAATATATGAAAACGTAATATAATATACCTCTTACGTAATACATATATAAATTACATAGCATAGTGCGCTGTTGTTTAAAAAATTAAAGATTTAAATTTTCTCTCTGTTTAAAACTTTAAGTAAATTTATCATTTTGTACATGTGATAAACAAAAAATTAAATCTCATTTTTTTAGTCTTTGGCCAATGCGCGCGCATAAAAATACTACTTAATTGTTCCCGCGTGTCCGCCAGTACCAAAAAGTTTCGCAATTCGTTTTTACTGTTTAAATTAAAGTTATTTATTAATTATTATGTCTACAAGTGCTAGTTATGAAGAAAACGATTTATGTATCTAGTACACCGCCCGATATAATAGTACATTACTACAGAGGCCGGGATGAAAGGGGTTGCCGGCCCAAGACATATAGACGGCCGAGCGAAGCGAGGCCGGATAGGTCTGAGGCAGGCAACCCCATATATCCCGCCGAGGTATGTATAGTGCTTTTCTCAAACATGCCAACGAAATAAACAACAAAAAAATTAAAGATATATTTTTTTTTAATACGCATAGTGGCAGAGTGTCGATGCCTTTGCCACAAATTTATGTGAAATCGAAATTAAAAAAGAGGACTTTGCCGGCCTAGGCCTGCAAGGTTTGTATGAAATTCCATTGCCGGCCTCTGGTCCTAGCCGCGCCTGAAACGTCATACTTCGCAGCCTATTAAGAGGAACGTAATGTCAATATTTCATTGCATGTTTGAGAAAACACATATACTGTACAACGTCCGATATATGACGTGATTGATGTGAAGTCCATAACGTTATGGAATGTTTACTACCTGAAAACTGCAAGGGTAAATATATATTTTAGGATTACCTTATTTACAAATGTATTGAAAAACGTCTTTTACGACGTTTAAGACGTCGTTACTCGCGTATTTTGTTGATTACCGTCTTTGAGTCTCACCAACTTTACACACTCGTACCTACTATAATCTACTATTTAGTAACCTGTGAGTAACCTTGAATGAAAAAAAATCAGATAGTATTGTTCATTCGTTTTACTTATTTAACTTTAATAACTAGGTATCAGTTATTCGCATAAAATGGTATAGTAGCTCGCTGTTTCATGAATTATTTACAGCTTTTATTACCCGACTGCCGATAAGGATTTTACCTGTATTTTTTATAATTGGATTACATAATTGTCTTTATTTTAGGTCTAAAAGGATGTGGATGCATATGGAACTGGATAACTACAAGGGGAGAGGAATCCCCTTGTAGCCATCCACTTCCATAGTTGATGCTTTTTATACGACATTATTTCGACACGCTATAATATGTACGAATCAGGTCAAACGATTTCCTCTTAAATTTTTCGTAGTTGGTGCTGCTTACGAATTTTGTCTAATATATTTATTCTTCGTCTTCTTTATTCTTGTTCTATCTATTTTAACTTACTTATATCCAATGTTGTTATATTTACATCTATTCTAATCTTATCCAAACATCCATCTCAACTTTCACATCTCGGCTACTTGCAACCGTCTTTCATTCGTCATCTTTAAGGGCCGGCTGATCGATCCGTACAGGACGACAGGCTGGATGGTGTTTTAACAAGATAATGTGCTGATTATTATTTGTAATGCAAATAATAAATTATTAGCGTAGGTAGGTATACAATACAGCGTATTCAAGATAATCATGTAAATGCTAGGAGAAAATGAATGAATTTAAATGTATCATGTAATAAAATAAATATAAATTGGGTGAATGGGTAGACTTAAAGTTAAAGATATACGTATGTATTTAAATATGTGTGAAGGAATGCCTACAATCTGCCCCAGCAGTTTGGCGAAGACAATTTTTTTGAACATTTATTTATTAAACATAACATAAACTCACGCCTATATCCCCGAAGGGGTAGACAGAGGTGCTAGCACCCACATTACGCCAGTTTATGTTTAGGTCCCAATGTAATAGGTGGCGAGCCTATTGCCATTAACCAAGCACTTATAAACCTGCAATATGCACACATAACTTCGAAAAGCATCGAAAAGTCATTGGTGTGTGCCATGGTAAAACCTGGGATCGAACCAGAGACTTCGTCTCAGCAGTCCATAAAACATACCACTAGGCTATTGTGGTATACTTTTACGGTTATTTATTATAATTGAAATAAAAAAGCTCATATCTTTTCTAGGTGTTTATTCTGGTGACAAATTTACTCATCCTTATAAGCGGCGGTATCATGCAGGCGTTTCCCTCGGTATTACTTCCCGCACTTTCATTGGAAAACAACACTGATATAAAAGTGACGACGGACCAAGCATCTTGGATAAGTGAGTATGAATACAAATGTAATAAAATTACCTGGAGATCGGCAAAGTTAGTGACCTCCTGACAATGAACTCAGGCCATGTTAACAATGTATTCAGGACCTCGGTTCTGCTATTTTATGTCATAGCAAAATCACCATCATTCAATGAATACTGCAAAAAATTTCAAACTTTAAAAATACATTTAGATTTAAAGTTTAAAATTAAATGAAAATTGATCATTAGATTTTTTTCACCAAGTTCGTCGATACATTTTTAACCTTACATTTACCGAACGATTACATTGACCTTAAATATTTTTTTATTTACCTACCTATTGAGTGGCAGGCAACTGATGGATTGGTGGCTACCACAAATAGTTACCGTGGCCTATACACGTGTGCAACATCAGTGCCTCTAGACAAGTGGTAATTCGCTAGCTGGCGTTTGGTGGAATAGAATGACGAATATATGGGACTTGACGTATATGACAGTCGTTAACGCATGTCAAATACGTCAAATCCCATACATTCGTCATTCTATTCCATCAAACGCTGGTTAGCGAATTGCCACTTGTCTAGAGGGGCAGGGCCTTCACACTCAAGCTGCCGACACTTTAGTAATCAATGTCCTTCTTTAATTGAATTTTCATATTGTAATTACTTCTCTTTAGGGTTTAATTTAATCAGCTATACTTTTCTTTGTAACCAAGGGGAGGGCCTTGGTCAAAGAGATTAGTATAACTATTTTACTGTGCTGCTTACTACCAACTCATGATTCTCGGTCAAACATCTTGGTATTGCCGCAAGATCAGTAAATACTCACAGATTTGTAAATATTTTTTCAATGAGCAATATCTTAACTATGAAGTTTTTTTAGGCGCAAATTAAACTAATGTGTATTAAGGAGGTGCATGGAATCATTAAAAATTTCTTTTTTTTTATTGTTCTATAATACTAATAAACATTGATTCTATGTAAAGTGGCCTACTTCGCTCGGAGATGCGTTTTAGTTGAAACTATTTTATAAGCATTTATTAAACGTTTGGTAACTTAGGATAGGGGAAACCTTCATAAAAAATAAGATGCGCTGTGCAAGTTATGCATAAAATAGCTATAATTATATTGCTTCCCTAAACTTATAAATACGTGAGCTGCATCAGTCCTTGGTATAAAATTTATTTCACTTTAATCTCTACTTTTTATTCACAGATACAAGTAATGGTATCGGCAGCATCTTTGGGTTCTTCATGCTGCCACCTATCATGCAAATATTTGGTCGAAAAGCCGTCCATATAGTTAACGGTTTCATTCTCATCATCGGCTGGATTATATTCGCACTGGCTTACAGCGTCACAGCACTTATTTCTGCAAGAGCCATCCAAGGTCTTGACATGGGTGGTTTTTATATACAATCTATAATTATCAGTGAATACATAGATCCTAAAAGAAGAGGCTACTTCATGATCTCCAAGAAAGCAGCAATAACCATTGGTGTAATTTTGTGCCGCAGTTTATCTCTTATTTGGAACTGGCGGCAAATAGCAATATTTGCAATAATTCCTGCAACACTAGCAATTGTGTTTACGTTATTCTGGCCAGAAAGTCCTTTCTTTTTGGCTATGAAAGGTCGTTACACGGAAAGTGAAAAGTCGTTCATCTGGCTCCATGGTGGTTTCAACATGCAAGAATTACACCTATTACATTATGCCCAACTACAGAATACAAAGAAACAGGGTACAAAAAAGTGGTACAAGTGTCTATTTAAAAAAGACTTTATGAAACCGTTGGTAGCAATATGTCTTTTAACATTTATTATAGAATTTAGTGGTAAACATTTTTTTCCGGTTTACGCAGTACAGATGATAACGGAACTAGTAGAGGATAAATCAATAGCAATATATGCCTCAATAGGTGCTGATTTATTCACGTTAGTGGCATTTATATGCTGTTCTTTCATTTTGCGTTACTTCAGTAGACGAACAGTTCTGTTTTGGTTTGGTGTTATAACTGTTGCCTTAATGCTATTAACCTGTTTCGTTGCAGTTTTTAAGTCATCGACTGCGACATGGCTGGCACCGGTGTTAATTGTTTTACATAATTTTACAGTTAATAGTAGTATTATACCTGTATGTTATACATGTTTAAGCGAATTATTTCCATTGGAATACAAAGGATGGGGTAACACTATAGCAGGGATGGTTTTTGTTTTCTCGTACACACTGATGTTGAAAATTACACCACTTTTAATGGAGAGTATTGGTGTAGGAGGTGTCTACGCAATATATGGTACAATTATAGCCGGATGTTTGTTAGTGCTATATGGTATTCTGCCAGAAACTAAAGATAAAACTTTGATAGAAATTGAAAACAATATTAAAGGTGTCGTTTTGTCATATCATGATGTAATGTTAGCGAAAAATATGCCTGAAATAAGTTGAAATATTTCTTGTAAAGTAACCTCCTGTTTGTGTTGAAAAGTAACCTCAGTATTCTAATAAACACCAAATTAACTTCGTGTAGACTTATCGGATTTGATCTAAGATAACGTGTATTCCTTTCTTTAAATGGCGATACAGGAATTTTGTAACTACTTAACTATATCAGACAGTTCACTTTTTATTATATTTCGTCTTTTATTACTTATCCATCTGTACATAAAATAATTAATCCATTGGTGCCTATTGATCTCACTAATGAAAACATCCAACAGTATTTGAACGGTTCACTTTTGGCATCCGATATCCTTCACTCTCGCTTCGATTAAATTAAAATGAAAGGTCTGAGTACTAATTGATCATTTTCAAGTATTTCATTTTGTCTCGAGTCATGCAGCCGACGGATGTCATATTATGTCACGTTGTTTTTTTTTCTGTGTAGCTATAAATCTAAATAAAGCCACTCGTAAATCAGTTATTTACCGTAGTTTGTTTGTTGAATATGTGTTTTTATAAGAAGTCACTACAAATGTATATACCTTTAGTTAAATAATAACCGAATAGTACTATTAGCTATTCTGTGGTAAAGGTAAGAGTATAAGTGTTTTTACACTAATCCGATATCCGATATCGGTGTCGTTTGCTCGAAAGCACAGACTAGATAGGGATGATAGGAGTAAAATAAAAAAAAAGTGCAAGCAATTTTCGACCTTATTGACATGACATGGTATCGGTTTTTTTCTTTTATTCGTGATTGGCGAAATTTAGTCAATTAAAGCGAAAGGACATATAACTCTGAAAACGTCCTTGCGGTCGAAAATTGCTTGCAGTTGCTGTTTTAGTCTCTTTGTGTTCCGATATCGGGCCGGATAGTGTGAAAGAGAGATGATACATATCTCATACATTTGACTTCCTCCGATATCGGATGTCGAATATCGGATATCAGATAAGTGTGAAAACGATCTAACGCGACTTCCTCTTGTTCCGATTGATCTTTTACTCAGAATATTTATGTGTATGAATATGAGGAACGTAGTTTCTCGCAAATGTGACTAAATAGGTTCAGTCCATGGAAATCTTAATTTTTATTGGGTTTTGCGTGCATTTGTCAGAGGATTTTTTTTATATAGGACACGTCAATTTGACTTTACCTCGCCTGATGGTAAGCTGAAGCCAAAGTTTCAGGAAAGAGGGCCACCATCTTATATACACGTGCCATGTTAACAACACACATGATCTGGTTGGGCTCCGCCAAACAACCCACGCGGGAAGAGCCACGAGGGAAGGTATGACTTCATGCCCCCCGCGTCTCCCTTCCCACCCCCATTTGGTCACCCGTTTTTCTTAAGAGAAATTTGACTATGGCATCTCCGCTACTTAATCATATTCTGTCCTCCGTGGTATTCCTTAAGTAAAGTCACCTTCAGAAGTTACTGATAAATTTACAAACGATCTTTACATTGAAATAGGTATGTGAATCCTGCTTGTAAATGCGAAAGCTTGTGAGTATGGATGTTTGTTACTCTTTCACGTAAAAACTACTGAATGGATTTTGATGAAACTTTACAATAATATAGCTTATACATCAGAATAATACATAGGCTATATACCATCACGCTACTACTCAAGGGAGCGGAGCAGTAATAATTAATGTCAACAAATTCGGCGGGTATATACAGAGAAGTGACAGTGTCGTTATTTCTGTTGCTAAGTCACGGCGCTGTGCATCGCGCAAGCGCGCGGACTTAGCGGTTGGCGGTCGAGCAGGCCGCCATATATTATTTGAATACAAAAAAAAGACGGGTTGCACTCTGGGAGTGCCGGCAGAAGTGAAAACATTTTCTTTTTTCTTTCTTCGTTATATACATAGAAAAAGATAAAAAAGAACATACCTACCATATCATACCTATAATATAGCGCTAATCATAGAACCTATCACTTATTAATGTAATAAATTATAATAAGAAAAAACAATACAAAAAATCCCTGAAGGCCAGGTGGTTGGAACCCGATACTATCTGAAACTATAAGGTTTACAGTCGAAGTGCTTACCGTTTAAGCTGCGACGCTATCTATCGTAACTTGCAAAATAGATAGTCTGTACCTAATCTTGTATGACGTCAGTCGTCGGTTACGGTTCAAAGGTCAACTAATCCTGACGCTTCCTTAACATTTTACACCCATTCAACGCCGCTAAAGAAGTTTTCACTTCAAAAAACCCGCTCAAAGGGTTGATACCTGGTATAGGGATGGATAAAGCTTAGGAACGGACGTAGGCGCCCTTTTATCGCGATAGAAGGAGTTAAAGGGGGAGGGAGAAGAATAGGGGATGTTTGTAATTTGTAATGTAATTTTTGAAGATATCCTGATGAAATTTGGTATAGAGGTGAATTAGAGCTTGGGAACACTACGCGATAAGCAACATCCACGCGGGCAGCAGCTGGTAATAGTACATTACTACAGAGGCCGGGATGAAAGGGGTTGCCGGCCGAAGACATATAGACGGCCGAGCGAAGCGAGGCCGGATAGGTCTGAGGCAGGCAACCCCATATATCCCGCCGAGGTATGTATAGTGCTTTTCTCAAACATGCCAACGAAATAAACAACAAAAAAATTAAAGATATATTTTTTTTTTAATACGCATAGTGGCAGAGTGTCGATGCCTTTGCCACAAATTTATGTGAAATCGAAATTAAAAAAGAGGACTTTGCCGGCCTAGGCCTGCAAGGTTTGTATGAAATTCCATTGCCGGCCTCTGGTCCTAGCCGCGCCTGAAACGTCATACTTCGCAGCCTATTAAGAGGAACGTAATGTCAATATTTCATTGCATGTTTGAGAAAATATTATTTTTGTAATTTTGTGAAGTCTCTAATTTATTTTATGTAAAGCCTTGGTAGCTTGAAATGTGTTGAACTAATACTAACCTACTGAGAAAGGCAACCTTTCTTCTTTTTTTCTTTCTCTATTCGTCTCTTATATAGCGAGTGTGCATACGTTAAGGAAAATATTTAAAAATCTTGCCAGCTATAGGTGTGAAAGGATGTATGTGTCGCCGCCAACTAGCTTAATCAGCCGTCCAATTAAATGTCTAGGCAGTTAACTAAACGGCGCCATTCAATTAACAGACTGAATGATAATCAGCCATCTCGGTAATTGCATCATTTAATAACCTGGCTGGTTAATGCTTAGGCCAATAGGAAAATTACATTCATACATACATATACTTACACCTGTAAATCCCCAAGGGGGTAGACAGAGGTGTATTCACAGAAAATAAGTGATAGATTTATTGTGATAGCTGCGCAATCCGACTTGGTTAGGTTCGATTAGAAGGCTGCCGCATTAAGCCTTAAGCCATGGTTATTTTTATAACCATGCAGAAATAAGTCATTTTTCTGTTTTTGAACACCATTCAGGCCGTTATTCGAATAGCGCCGTTTAGTTAACTGCCTAGGCAGTTAAATAAACGGCTGTTTAGGCTAGTTGGTGGCGACATATTAACAAATACTCGATTACATACCACGGCCTCTGCTTACTCCTTCGAGTGTTATACAGATGTGAGTAGGTATTCAAAATAAAATATATATTTTCTCTTTGTCTCGTATGCATAAATTAATCAGCCAATCGTAATGGAACTTTGAGCAGGTGTAATTAACACTTGTGTAAGCTTGATAGCTGCATAATTTAATCAATTAACATTTCTTCACTATAAAACGATATTTGATAATTTAATGCTCTATCTACAGTATAAAAATAGCAATTGGTATGCTAAATTATTTCTACACTGTCTTTAAATATGTACTAGTAGTTCTCTAAGCGGTAGACCACGCGAGCAGCCATTACCACATTTTTCAGGTAACCGTTATCAAATCAAGTATCCTTAAAAACGATTCATATCTGCTTATTTTAAACAGCCCTGGGAGGTTCACAAAAAGTAACGACGATCCGTTTAAAAAAAACAAAACGTCAAACGGAGACTCTCGCTTCGTCAATTACAGCTTCGTACACGCGGAGCGTGTTATAAACTTGCATAGAAACTACTTTTCCCTGTTTTAACTCCAAAAGAGGGTTGATTTTTAAGGATACATTTTACCACCTCCAAACCATCTAAGGAGCATTTAAATTTAAATTTTTAGTCTCTTACTTCAAAAACAAATAAACTTCTACTTCATATAAGCTTCCAAATTCCGTTCACCCCCTTGGGGGTGACTCTTTCCTTTGTCGCACCATTAAGACCTGGAATTCCTTGCCAGCACACGTGTTTCCCTCTTCCTACAGTCCCGGGTCCTTTAAGTGGATCGTGAAAAAGCATCTGATGAGGCCGTCAAGCTGAGTGCCACCACTGTTAACATGGCACATGTATATAATGGTGGCCCGTGGCCCTCTTTCCCGAGACTTTGCCTTCAGCTTACCATCAGGCGAAATAAAGTCAAATTGACGTGTCCTATTTGAAAAAAAATACACCCTGTGAGGAACCTTCCTGCCAACTTTTAAGTTTGTAGATGTTATAGTTTCTGAGAGTTCGCTGTTTATCAGTGAGTGGTATTTCGCTAATATAAATAGGCCTCCTGATAAACGACTGAACTGATTAGGGTGAAATTTTGTATGTATATTTCAATAGGTGCCTGGGTGGTTTCGAGATTACAAATTGGCTTGCGGCTACAGCAAAAAAAGCATACTACGGGACCATTTATTATTTAGATTATAGAGGAGAGCATTTTTGTTTGCTATTTTTGTTAAGAATACATTACAAACGTTCTTCTCATAAAATAACTGTGTCCGCTATTTAATACCTATGTGTGGACTTCAATCTGAGTTTTATTTTTCTGAAGGGGCACCGTAATATTTTTCCTAATATAAAAGTTGTCGCGTAATAAAATTGTCGTCAAAATTAGCTCGTCGTTCAACACAATCAGACAGAAATAAAGATAGACAGGAATCATAAAAAATATGTTTTTGTTACTAGTATAATCATTAAACAGTGGTCTTAAGGAGGTAGCTCTTCACGACCACTGTTTAATGGAGGAGTAATACACATAAATTATGCAATCATTAAAAATTGATATTTTAATTTTATAGGCAGAGTACCTACATCGATTTTATAATAGTATAAATCCATACTTTCATATCCATACTACACACACCGGCAGAATTAGCGGCACATAAAAAAAGGGAAGAATTAATATATTTTTTTCGTAGCACTGGCCGGTTACATTACTCTTTTATTATTTTTTACTTACCTTTTTTAAAAACGTCTCATTTGAAAATGGAAGATAAGACAACAGTAATTTTTTTTTCAATCGTTTGTTTTAATTTTTCATTCATACATCTCTATCGACTGCTTGAAGTAGATTTTCCATTTTCATAAAGTTCGTAACTTCCATTTGAAAAACATTGTATTGCAGCTTTATGACACTATAGTGTTTTCTCGCTAATTCATAAGTTACGAACATCTAAGTATGCCTGATTTAACGCTACCAGAAATCATAAGAGCAAATGAAATGAGAAGAAATGGTTGGGTACAAGAAATCGATAGCCACAAGACTTCGTCGATCGATATCAACGATTCATCGTAGCATCAAACGGTACAGATTGACGAATTCTCTAGTGAGAATTTTGGAGGCTATGCCTATGCAGTTATGAGGGAGCGCTTCAATAAAAGATTACGTACACTATAAATGTTTATTACTGATCACAACCCTATTTCTTACTATAGAACTGTAAACTAGTTAATCTAGAACACTTGATATTAACCTGGAATATCTATAAGTGGAGCGAGTTTATATGTGGCCGACTGTAGAAAGCTACACGTATGAACTGGCTTTCACAGAGCGCGGCCTCACCTCGCCGCATGGAAGGAATGTGCTGACATCGCGTCAATACTACGTCCGCTACAGTATTCCTCCGTAATAAATAAATAAATAAAATTCATTTATTTCAGGTTTTTATCACCCATAATCAAAAAAAAAGTCACAATTAAAATATACAAAGAACCAATTTCAAGAAAAAAAAAAAGAATAACATATACATAAAACACAATACACTAAACACACTAATAAACAAAATACAACTTCTGCTGGACCACAAATAGCAACATTTATCTCCGCAAAAAAGAAGGAACTCCAGCTTTAAGAATTTCTTCTGAAGTAGACCTCTCTAACTTAAAAACAAAGGCATGACTAATAATTTTGCATTTGTTTCTGATACTTTCAATTTTAACTTTTTCTTTATTATTCCCCATTTTTGGGTGTGCGTTATTTTATAGGCAATTGTTTAATATAATTTCGTATTACAGAAAATGTTTCACATAATTTCGTTTCATAGAATAATCAATATACAGAATACTTACTTTAAAGAATTTTAAATCATTGAATTTTGTTTCATATAAAGTTAAACATTAGAATAATCATTTCATAGAATATCAAATCAAATATTCTTAATCATTATATTGTTTATTTAATAGAAAATTTATTACAAAGAAAACATATTATCAAAGTGACAGTTTCTAAACGTTTCAATTCATAAAATGCATACCCTCATTTAAATGGGACATTTTTTTACAAACTAAACAATTGATGCGTCTACAAGGGCGACGGAGCCCCGCTACGCAGGGCTCCTACTTCTGGGTGGTTTATAAAAAAATAACCGTAAATAGTCGGGGTAATCTGAGTCGGGGTGTTAACTATGATGACGTTTTATTAATAATTTAATAACAAAATGATTTTATTATATTTTACAGAAGAATTCAAACAAACAGTTAAAATAAATGTGATTTGGAACATTATAAAGGTGGTTTAATATTCTTTAAAAAGATATATATATATATATAAGTTTGTTAAACTAAAATATGATTAAAAATTCGTTCAATTGTGTTTCTGTGAAATATGTTTCATTGTAGTAAATAGTTTTTGAAACAATAATATTCGAAATAAAAATATAAGAACCAAATATTATATGAAACATTTTCTGTGAAATGAAATTCTATGAAATTTCTTTCTACGAAATAAGGGGCTCCCCCCATTTTTACTGTTTTATTATTGATTATTGTTTTTTATTGTGTTATCAACTCGAATCATATTGCATATTTTATATTATCTATTATCTATTATCTAATTATCTATTATTTGTTTTGTATCAATATCCGGAATCCATCTTGAGTCAAGCACCTGTCTTTCTACCTGTTGTCAACGTATTTCCGGTCTTCTCTCCGTATTTAGCGCCCTCTATAGTGACTTTTTGGTATTAAGCGCTCTTGGCGGGGGACGACCGCCATTAATGTCATTATAGCGTCGTTTTTCGCGCCGTCTGGTTGTCAGCGTACATTAAAATACTTTGCGAAAAATCTTTATTAAGTATTAATTTATGATAATTTTAATTTCGATTATTTTCTATTTGAAATTAAATTCTCTCCGTTGGCCACTAGAATGGCAAGTCAAAGTAATATAGCCCCCGGGGCTGTTATAGAAAATTCCGGTTCCAAAAAACGTTCGCGTTCTTTGTCTTCGAGTAGTGAGGGTGATAGCAGCTCTTCGATATGCAGTGGAACGAGCGGAGGAAGGCGTAAGTTGAGAAAGCACGCCGAAACTGTGAGTCGTGAACAATTTGACTTTTTATCACAACAAGTGGCTTTTTTGACTGATCTAATTTCAAATAATTACTCTGATGTGTCTAATACAACTACTCAACCTGTTAACAGTGTATCAGTTACTGAAAACGATTTAAATTTACGAGAGCCTGGGGTAGTGTATAAAAATAATCGGCTTCAAATATTGTCGGAATTGAGTACGATTGTTAAAGAACCTATTTATCCAAGTGCAAATCCTAATTTTGTTACAAAATTAGCCCAATTACAACGTTTTGATTGCGAAAATTGGAATGCGATAAGATTTTCCGAGGCACAGAAAAAATATTTAGCTACCCCCGGGTTTGTGGAACTTAAGACTACAGTCCGTCAAATCTAAGAAGTACCGTTTGACAGTTCTGACAATTGAATTATAGGGATGGGATGAAAAAATCGATTACTATAATATCCGAACTTTAAGAGATCGATTACTATAATATCCGAATTTTAAGAAATCAATTGTTATAATTAAATAAAAGAAATGTTTAGGATATTTTTTTATTCACTACTAGTACTAGTATCGTCGTCTTCGTCATTATCGTCATTTAAATTAATGACCAGTTGATTGTCCATTACATTATCAAAGTGTACGTCTCTTTCGAAGTCGTCCATTATTATTTTCTTTGTTTTTTGTACTACTTTACTCCAATCTTCCTGTGTAACTTGGGCACATGCTTCCTTTAATAAACCTTCCATTTTCTTGACACTGAAGGGTGGTTTTGTGTTGTGTCTTGCTGCATAACCTGTAAAACAATAATGTAACTATTTGATAGCAGACGAAAACCATTGTTTAAATTATAAATGTTAGAAGTACTCGTGTTATTATTATAATATTATAAAATATTACCTTTAACTTGGGCCCAAATCAGTTCAATGGCATTATATTGGCAATGGTACGGAGGAAGTCGTATGACTTTGTGCCCGTGCTCTTCGGCCAATTGGTCAATTACATATGTCGGTTTTGGTGGTTTATGCAATTTCACTAACTGTAATAATTCAGCTTTTAATAGTGACATGTCGGCATCCACTCCTTTTCTTTGCAGCCATGCCACCAAATCTGCTTTCTTATTGGCTGACGTAGGTGCTTTATCAATTTGCACAGAGTGGTATGGGGCATTATCCATTATAATTGTGCTGTTAGGAGGGATATTCTGTAATAAATTTAAGAACCACTCTCGGAACCTTACTGCGTCCATTTCTTCATGATACTCTTTAGTGCTTTTGGATTGTAAAGCTAATAAAGAGTTTTCCACGAAGCCTGTAGACGCTGACCCAGCATGGCATATTATGAGGCGTCCACCTTTTCCTATCGGCACCTTCGAGCACGAAGCTTCAGAATCATCAGTCCATGTTTTCGGCACAGAATGGTTGGAATTTAGCCAAGTTTCGTCCAAAAATATTACATTATCCCAGTTTATAATTTGTTTAACTTCGCGCAGGAATGTTAGTCGCTGCATAATTATGTCATGTCGCTCCATAACAATATTTCGTTTGTCAACTTTTTTGTATCTGAAGCCAATTCCTGTTATTACCGTTCTCAACGACTCTATGCTTCCCTTAGCCCGGCATCTTTTAAAGTTGCACATAACTTTGCCAATGTTGGAAATTCGCCTCTTGTAAAATACCCGTATATATGGTTTCTAATAGCATGACTATCGAATTCATCGATGCCTGTCACAGGTTTATTTCTTTTTCGTTTTTTCGGTGTGTGAAGTACGTTACTGTCACTCCCCGAAGGCCCATATTTTTCACTTAATATTTTGCCAACGGTGCGGCTACCAATACCGAGAGCTTCACCGACGCGATCCCGAACTTGTGTAACTGGCAGTAGAAGTCCACCATTTTTAGATTCAGGCTCAAAATACTCGTGTAATTTCACCACCAATTCACGAGCCTGGCTGTTCAAAGTACGTCCTCTTTTCGACATTATTAATAAACACTTGCTTAGTTCGGAGTCCAGTATAAATATTGCCAAGGTAAACGGATAAAGAATGATCAGTCCAGAAAAGTAATAGCCAAGTCACAAATTGTAAAACACAAACGAGAAAGCAAGTACGCGCACAGTCAGCTTCCAAGATGGCGAGAGACTGCTGACGCCGAACCGACCGAGCGGAGCGGACCGCGTGCGCTTGTAGTTGGCAGTGTTGCCAGAAAAAAAAAATTGTAGAGACTTGGACACCTGCGATTTTGCCTATTGACCTAAAAATAATTAAATTAATTTATTTTAGGGTATCTGTGTATTCAGTGCATTATGCGGTCGCGCAGTAACGTCGTTAATTTATGACATCAGGCAACAACATTTTTGTGAATGGGTTCTACATACCTTATTTTTATTAGTTTTAGACGTAGAAATAAGACTTAGAAGAAAAAATTGTAATTGTAAAATCAATGGATGTGCTTGTTAAAAATTTGTTTATTTCTCTGTAATATGCAAACCCATACTATCATACACAAAAATAAATGTAAAAAACACTATCCCTGACTCCATTTACTATTTCGACAGCGTTAGCGCGAGAAACCCCGACTTATTTGGGCGCGAAAATCAAAAATCGACAAATCGCTTTCGACAACTTTTTAAAGAAGCAAATATATTTGATTTATAAATACGTATTTTTGGTGAATGGATTTTATCTCATATTTTACGATTACATAACTATTTAGTTATGTAATCGTAATATGTGAGATAAATCCCATTCACATGAAAAAATAATTGTTTGGTTGTCAAGTGTAATTTGTAAATAATACATTCGATTTTTCGTATATGTAAACGATTTTTTTGCATACAAGTGTATCCGAAGAGTCGCAACACTACGTGCAGTGACCTAACTACGTAACTTTGTAATGCGGTCAAGAATATAACTATTAGAAATTATTTACTGTGTAAATATGTGTTATTTTGCTTTGTTTGAAAGTTTTCAATTACATTTAGATATTAAGAATTGTACATTTTTAGATACAATAATGAAATCTTTCTAAATTCATGGTTTTATGAAAAAGGTTATCGAAACTGAATAATGTACGTATGAACAAAGTTGTTTCGGTTTGAAAAATATGAAACGTCAAACGGTACCTCTTAGATTTGATGGACTGTAATGACGAATTGAAACGTTTTGAATCAGCAATGCTAAAGGAAGATTCTCGGTCATATTTATTAGAACGTTCCTTTGCTGGTTTAACTAATGCGTTACTTTGTCAAAAAGCAGAATTACAAACTACTTTACAAACGTTGGTAGATTGGTCTAATCAATCAAAAGAAATTTTAACTCCTAGATCGTTATTCGAAAAGATCGAATCTTTGTTTTCAAAAGAATCTGCCTATAGCAAAGTGACGGATGACTTATTACAAATAGTGTGCGGTAGAAGAGCAGATTTTATTCACGTACGTCGCGAGGCTTTACTTCGTCAAATTGGTGAAAGATTTCACCGCGATGTGCTACACAAAATTCCCCCTAGCGCAAATTACCTATTTAACGAAGAGTCTATTCAAATCTACCTTCAAAAAATTGGGGGGGTGGATAAACTAGTCTCAACAACTGAGCGAGTGGACCAACCTCAACTCGTGAACTACTATCGGAAGCCAAATGCTTCAACCAGTCATAATGCAAATAATGGGTTTTTTCGTGGGAACAAGCAGATTCAAAAGAGAAAGCCATCAAGTTCAGCGCGAAATAAATCTCACCCAACTACCCACAACCGTCGCGACAAAACCAAAGAAAAGAAATCGCAGGCGACTTCTTCAAGAAAGAAATATCACGAATGACTACCAGATATTTCGAGGCGGCTGTCTAAAACGATTTCTGAGTGTTTGGAGCAATTTAGGTGCACCAGAAAAAATATGCAAGTTTTTAAGCGGGATACTCATACCATTCAGTCTAAAGCCGCCTCTTATATTTCCAAACTCCACAATCTTACAACGCTATCGAACCAAAATATCTCCAGACATGACTACACAGATGAAAATTATGTTGGAGCTGGGGATACTCGAACATGCAGAGCGAGATCCGAGTTACCTATCAACGTTCTTCCTAATACCAAAACTAGACGGTTCCTTTCGACCCATTTTCAATTTGAAGCGACTGAATCAATTCGTGATAACAAAGCCCTTCCAATTATTCAGCCACTTTCGGGTACCAACTTTCTTACAACCTCTAGACTGGATGACAAAAGTAGACTTGAGCCAGGCATATTTTCACATACCAATAGCACAGCAACATCGAAGGTTCCTAAGGCTCAATTACCATTCGGACCCAAACAAACACCAATTACTCCAGATGACGTGTTTGCCGTTTGGCCTAGCTTCTGCACCGAGAACGTTTGCTTCAATCACAAATTGGGTGGTAGAATTTCTAAGAGGTTACCATATCAGATGTGTAGTTTATTTAGACGATTTTCTTATAACAAACCAGTCCAAACAGCAGTTACAAGAAGACATAGCATTTGCCATCAAAATTCTAAAATTACTGGGCTGGACTCTCAATTTCGAGAAGTCTGTGCTTGCTCCGACTCAATGCCTCGAGTTTCTTGGCATAACTTGGGACACAAAACGCAACGCAAAGTCCCTGTCAGAGCAGAAGTGCTTATCGCTACGCAGAGCACTTCAGCAACAGCTCCAGAAAAGCAAATGGTCCCTCAAACAGTATCAAACTCTAATGGGGAGACTCAATTATGCTTCGTTTGTGACTCGGAGAGGCCGGCTTCACTGTCGTACACTGCAATACTACAGTCGACAGCTGCCAAAGGAAAACCCTTATCATCTCGTGAGTATTCCTCAACCAGTACGCACCGAGATGGAATGGTGGTACCAGGCCATAGGGGCGTCTATGCCGATACATGTCAAGTCGGTGACTCACTTGCTAACTACGGACGCGTCCGACATAGGATGGGGTGCACAACTCGACGACATGAAGATTATGGGATCCTGGATGAAACGCCAGCAATCTTGGCATGCAAATCAAAAAGAGATGTTTGCAGTTCACGCAGCAATACAACAAGAGCAACAGCGGTTAGAAAAAACTGTGGTACTTCTGCAAACCGACAATCGGACAGTAGTATCCTATATAAACAAGGAAGGCGGAACGATGTCCAAAAAATTATTGAAACAAACACGACTTCTACTCGAGGTGTTGGACAGAAGGGATATACATCTGATAGCGCATTACTTTCCAGGCCGATTCAATATCGAAGTAGACGCTCTCTCTCGTCAAAAGAGTTGTCCCGAATGGCATTTAATATCAAGAGCAACAAGGCAAAAGTGTTCTGGAGAGCAGATGTTCAGAGCAGAGCGCGGTGCCCGGCTTATTTAATTCCCAATCTAGATCATGTCCTGTACGACACTCAAACGGGGATCCACCCACCACAAGTTCAAGACCTTCAATTAGAAGCATGGCTGATTTCGGGTGGCAGGATATGTTGACGGAGTGGACCGAGCAAGAGAGAAATCTACTAATGACCAGCTGGAGAGGTTCAACAATTAATACTTACAGACCTGCATGGACCAGATGGGTCAAGTGGTGCGACTCTAATTCGGTAAACTATAAATACCCACGCCCAGAGCAGGTAGCTCGTTATCTAGCTCACCTTCATACCGTAGTAGGACTAGCATATAAAACTATATTGGTTCATAAGTCGGTAATTTCAACGTTTACGCATTTAACTTCTAAAATTGATTTATCTTCTAATTTCTTTGTCAAACATATGTTAAAAGCAATTGCCGTTGCACGAGAGAAACCAGCCAAACCACCAGTTTGGAATCCTAAGTTGTTATTGCAATACATGAGTACGTACGATGTGGATGAAAACAGTATATATCAGGTGTCAAGACATACAGCAACCCTTTTATTACTATCATCTAGTCGTCGAGTTCATGATCTAACATTGTTACGGATTGATAAAGACAGCTGGATAAATGAGGAGACAAGTATTGTATTATGGCCAGCATTTGGTTCAAAAACGGATAGTATCACTCATAGACAGTCCGGCTGGAGGCTTAGAGAACATCCCGATAAAAAATTAAATGCAGTTTTCTGGCTCAGGCAATTGTTACAAGTAACGGCTAATCGTAGACAAAATATATTAAACTTATTTATCACAGCTATAGGTGAGGTTAAACCGGCGTCTAGAACTGTGATCGGTGGATGGGTGAAATCGCTCTTGAAGGCTGCTGGCATCGATGCTACTCCCGGGTCGGTAAGATCAGCAGTAGCTTCACTAAATTTCGTGGAAAATTTTCCCATAGATCAAATTCTTGCAACAGGGAACTGGAAAATGATTCATACCTTCCAAAACTATTATCAAAGAGAATTGAAAGATATTACAATAAACCCTAATAGTTCAGTATCGTTATCAAATTACTTTGATGCTGTGAATTGAAATGATTGTGTAAGAATAATATTGTTTAATTAAATTTACTGTTTAATGCATATAGAAGTATTACTCGATTATAATATATATATACATTAGTTGAAAAGGTAATGAGTTCTTACTTATTCAATGGCTTACCATACCTACACATTATAGCATCGTGGATTAAGCGCACCAGGAGATAACAAACACATCACTCAAGATGGATTCCGGATATTGATACAAAACAAATAATAGAGAGTTTTACCATAAAATAAAACTTACCTATTATTTTTTCATCAATATCCGGAATCCAGGTAAGGCCTACCTGGTGCATCATGAGTGCAATAATGACATTAATGGCGGTCGTCCCGCGCCAAGAGCGCTTAATACCAAAAAGTCACTATAGAGGGCGCTAAATACGGAGAGAAGACCGGAAATACGTTGACAACAGGTAGAAAGACAGGTGCTTGACTCAAGATGGATTCCGGATATTGATGAAAAAATAAAAAGGTAAGTTTTATTTTATGGTAAAACTCTCTATTTTGAAAGGGTTACTAATTTCCACAAACAAACACACTACACGAACACAATCACTAATTTTACTATATCATTTTTGATTATTTACAATGTTTTCTTGATGGTAAAGGGTTCTAAAGACATACCTCGCATTGAAACTTCCTGTCATCAGTTCTATTTATTGGTCAAGCCATTACTGTATACTCTAGATGGGTGATTTGGCTGATGTTGCCGATGAGCTGGAGGCTATTAGTGTTTCCACATCGGTTCTGTGTGATCCAATGGAGAGTTCGCAGCACATTTGCAACACCAAAAAATCTCTAAACGTGCTTCACATGAATATATGTAGTGTGAACAAGCATTTTGATGAATTGGTTGTTCTTCTAAATTCTACAGGTATTTCGTGTGACGTTATAGTATTATCGGAGAGTTGGTTGAGTAAAGTAGATAATCTACCGACACTGCACGGCTACATCAGCTATCAATCTACTTTTGCGAATCAGAACGCGGGGGTCTGTATTTTTGTGCGGGATAACCTAATCCATACCGTATATCAGCCCCCATTCAGGGATGCCGACTGCCTTGTGCTCACGAGTGGAGAGGTCGCAATTGTTGCTATGTATCGCTCCACGTCATTTACGGACACAGACAATTTCTTAACAAGTCTCAATGATATTCTAAATTCTCTACGTGCATATAAAACTGTAGCGGTTGTAGGAGACATTAATATCGAGATACAGCCTGATTGGTTAGTGCCTGCATCTGAGGATTACCTTCATGTTTGTAGCTCGCACGGACTTCTACCCGCTCATGTTATATGAACACGAAATGGTGCCTGTTTGGACCATATTATGCTAAAAACACAAAGACCTGCGGCGACTCTGGTATGGAAAACCCATATTACCGATCATCTCCCAATGTTGTTAAGCCTAGACTCAAACAATATCATGAAAAAACCTAAATGCTATACCCAGCGAACCGACTTGCCTGCAGTGATCACTGAATTATCAACCCACGATTTTTCATTTTTATATGAAATCAAAGATGCAAATCAGGCAGCTGAATCTTTCGTGTCGATTGTCTCTCAAGTTTTACAGCAACAGCAACCAAAAGGATCAAAATATCTCATCGAAAGAAAATTATTTACCCCTGGATTACGACTGGGCTTTTGAGATGCATATAGCATCGGGACACTACATCAAAAAGCAAAGTCAGACCCTGTAAATATTGTACTTACCTACAAGCGCTATAGAAATTATTGCAATAACTTGTTGCAAAAGTTAAAATCCGAGTATAAACGCTCCCAATTCCAGAATGCGAAGGGAAATATTAGAGCTACTAGGCAGGTTGTCAGGACTATTGCTGATACTGTTCGGCCAAAAGTGCCACCAAATGAACTCCTAAACTCCTTGTGCGGCACTGCGAACTCCATTAATAAGTACTTTGTTGATATAGGTAAGTCTCTGGCAGCCAAAATACAAACAAACACATGGAGAAAAACAGCCTATAAATCATTTGCTATTCCGTATAGCAACCTAGGTAATTCAATGGCTCTACCTGAAATCACCGCCTCAGAATTGGACTCAATAATTTTCAGTCTGTAAGACAATTGTGCCATGGGATGCGACGGCATTCCCTCATCATTGTTAAAATCTATGCACCAACATCTCAATTCACCATTGAGGTATATTATTAATTTATCTCTTTCCACAGGTATTTTTCCAGATGTATTTAAAAAAGCTCTTGTATGTCCAGTCCATAAGAGTGGAGACAGAGGCCAAGTTGTCAACTACCGCCCTATCTCAGTTCTGACTACAATATCAAAAATCTTCGAAAAATATATTAACACAAAGTTGATAGACTACCGAAACCATTATAACATAATTGCCCATAATCAATATGGGTTTGTTAGGGGAAAGTCCACGGAGGACGCTGTGATGGACCTTACAGAGACTGTGATAGGAAACTTTGATGAGAAGCTTAGGACATTAGCCATTTTCCTTGACCTCTCAAAGGCATTTGACACGGTTTCTGTTCCTATTCTGCTGGACAAAATGGAGACAATGGGCATTAGAGGAATTGTTCTTGATGTATTTCGAAGCTATCTGACAGGAAGGTCTCAGTGCGTGAGGATTGGTGGCCATGTTCGCGATGAAGAAGTCATTACTATCGGTGTTCCACAAGGTAGCGTATTGGGGCCAACTCTCTTCATAATATACATCAATGACCTGTGTCGATTAAACATCCCAAACTGTAAAATGGTTACCTATGCAGATGACACGGCATTGATTTTTCATGGGGAGAGCTGGAATTTTGCCTACAACAACGCCGAAAAAGCACTCTTTACGGTCAGGTCTTGGCTGACTGCTAATCTCCTCACATTAAATGTCGATAAAACTGGATATATTAATTTTTTTCCGCCTCCGGTATCAGTGCTCCAGGAGGCGTTTTCTCTTAAGGCCCACATCTGTGATCCAGTTAGTGGAGATTGTGGTTGTCCCTCTCTAAATCAGCTGCCCTACACAAAATACCTGGGTGTATATATAGATGCAAACTTTCGCTGGAATAAACAGATAGAGACCATGACTTCACGCGTCAGAAAACTCATATTATGTGGTTAAAAAGCTGAAATCTTCTGCTGATGAAAGCATCCTAAAATTGATTTATTACACATTATGTCAATCTATAATGGCTTACTGCATTGCGGTGTGGGGTGGAGTTGGCCCTACCAGTATGCTTAAGTTAGAAAAGAAAGAGCACAGAGAGCTGTTTTTATGGTATTAACAGGCAAACCGCGAAGATATCGCACAACGCAACTATACAAAGAATGCTCTGTGATGACTGTGAGACAGCTTTTGTGTTCCAAACCACTATGCGCAGACATGCAATGCTATCGTATGTACCCATTGTCAAGCGTAGAAAGGACCGTATCTGCGCGATAAAACCGCATAGAACAGCCCTAGCAGGTGGAAGCTTCTCAATATATAGTTGTCGTCTTTATAACCGAATCAATAAAATCATCTACATTTATCCACAACCATCCAAGGAGTGTAAATTTTCCTTAAAACGATGGCTCCTGACCTTGGACTATCAGGAAACTGAAGCTATCCTCGAAATATTAGTTTAACGTCCCCATTAAGCTATACCTACACACAACACTATCTGCCGCACTCACTGACTAACACGCTTGCACTCATCAACATGCACTCACTTACCAACTCGCTCTCACTCACTAACACACACGCACTCACCAGCAACACGTCCTGACTCACAACGGTATTGATAACCTAAAATAATGAATACAAAAACATTTAAGTAATTATTTTGAATTACTTTTTTACTCGAGTGTTCAATTTATTATAGTATGAAATGATTGGTACCTAATATTTTAATCATGAAAATTGTAAAATTAACTGTGTCTCTAAACGCAGGCACCTGTGATACAATGTTTAATTACATTAGTACAGGGAGCCAATGTTCCACAATCTATGTTATGTTATCTGTTACCAAGTAAATAAATGAAAAAATGAAATGAACACTGCGCCCTGTTGTAACATTTAATACAAATTATAATACAACGCCTGCCCACATGTGGGTCAGCAGAGACCTCCTATATCAACTTATTCTATTCGCATTCATGCGTATTTAATGGTAGCTGTCGTGATGACCCGCTCTGCTATATTTAATTGCATCCCTAGAGGATCCTCAGCGTCCATCACGACGACGAATTTCTTCCATTCATCACTACTCATCATACTTCGCGTTAGCATTCCTGTGACTTTTAAAACTTATATATATGGTCTAGGTGACGACTACTTTGGAGAGTGGAATTGTTCTGGGCCTATCGGGGGCTCGATCAGCGTTAATTACTGCTGCTTCCGACATCTGTTTGCTTATCCAATATTTTGTTCTTTTATTACATTTCTTGAACACGAAATAGGCTATGAATGTACTCATTACTGCTAGTATTACAATCAGAACTACGTTGAATTTTGATATTTGGTACTGATTGTCTGAGCTGTTCGCTCCTTCTTGAGCAATTATGACCTGTTGTTTACTTTGATTTCTCCCATGGTTATATACATATACACTCGAGAGCAATGAATCCGGGTCACTCAAAGAATCCAAAAAATCTCGGAAAGTAAGAATGCTAGGTTAATGCAATAAATTGTATTTAATAGACAATTTAATACTCCTTAAATGAAAGTATTAAAACTTCTTAGTTATTGTAAAGTTATATCATAAAAAAATCAAATTTGAAAAGGGAACACTGTCGAAGATGGAACTACGAAATTACAGGATTTGTTTTTGCTTTTGTTTGTAATCTGTCATTTATGTTGGTACATAAACCAGGTTGATAGTGCTCAATATTCATTATTCAAGCTGAAATCATGTCGCTTACACATGAAGAATGCACCAGAATACTTACATTGGTGGAAACCGGCCGGAGTCAGCGCGATACAGCCAGGACTGTCGGTGTGTCGCTGTCAACAGTACAAAGGGTTCTCCGACGTTACGAAGAAACTGGTTCTAACCTACGCAGACCAGGAACGGGCAGAACTAGGTGTACCACAGCACGAGAAGACCGATACTTGGTGAACACCATGCTTCGAAATCGCTTTCTCACAGGAACTGAACTCACAAATCAGTTTCGACGCCTCGGAGGAAGTAACCCAAGTGCATGGACAGTAAGACGTCGGCTTGCTGAATCTAACTTAAAACCCCTTAGACCTGCAAACGGCCCTAAACTGGAGCGTGGCCATCGTATTTCAAGACTAAGATATGCCCAGAACCACGTAAATTGGAGTATTGAAGATTGGTCGAAAGTTATGTTCTCCGACGAATCAAAATTTATGCTCTACAAGCACGATGGAAGACACAGAGTGTATAGAAGACCAGGGGAAAGATTCAAGCAAGCATGCATCGAAGAAAAAGTAGCCTACGGTGGTGGGTCTGTACTTGTGTGGGCCGGAATTTCCTCTGAAAGTCGCACAGAGCTGGTGATCATAGAAAACGGCTCTTTAACTAGCGTAAGATATGTGGAAGAAATCCTCAACGAACACGTTGGTCCATTTATGGTCAATTTGGGTGAGGATGCTATATTTATGCATGACAATGCCCGACCTCATACAGGTAGGATTGTGAATGACTACCTTCAAGAGATGAACATTACTTGTATGGAGTGGCCAGCGCGCAGCCCGGATATCAACCCGATCGAGCATGCTTGGGACGAGCTAGGGAGATGCGTAAAACAACGAAAGCCTCCCCCAATCACGCTTCCTGAGCTCAAAATTGCTCTCACAGAGGAATGGGAGAATATTCCCCAAAATCGTATAAGGAACTTGGTGTACAGCATGCCAAACCGCGTAAACGCAGTAATGGAAGCACGAGGAGGTAATACGAAGTATTGAAATTCAAGAAAATCGTCATAAAGTTCAAAAATTTCATGTTTCCTATTTTTGTTTTAAGGAGAGATCAGCAGTTTTTTTTCTTTATGTAATTTTGTGTAAATAAAATGTATGGTGACTCATATTTTTTTAACTTTCATTTAAGGAGTAATAAATTGTCTATTAAATACAATTTATTGAATTAACCTAGCATTCTTACTTTCCGAGATTTTTTGGATTCTTTGAGTGACCCGGATTCATTGCTCTCGAGTGTATATGTTAACAGTGATGGAACGCGAATGGGTTGTTTCTGAACTAACATATCAGTAAATTAAGCAATTCCACAGTCCATTTACATTTTGTTATTACGTAACGTTATGTTGAAATACATTAGTGCACTGTTATAAGTTAAACCTTACCGGCCGCGTGATGGCACGACCGCTGCGCGAGGTGCGAGTGTTAGCGTTTTCATAAGCGGATTCCTGAATTAATATGCTTTACTGAGTGGTATTTTATGTGGTTTCTTTTTCCGATTCTGACTCGTTAGATCTATTTGATTTCTGGCTGATTGTTTTGCTACTATCCTGACTCTCCGTATTTATTAAAAACGCTGGTTTTACTCTGTCAATGGATACTTTGCTCATTCTAGCTGGTAATTGGATGGTGAGGTTTTTATCTGTTCGCATTATTACTTTAGCCGGCCTTCGTAAGGGAGTTGTAGTGATTGTTTTTTTACTTCCCTTCTGATAAATACATGACTAATTTTTTTAGTTCGGGATGTACGAAAATGGGTCTAGATGATCTTTGAGAGGTGGGCTTTGGCTTTAATGTACTAATTACTTCTTTTAGGTGTTGTACGTACTCATGTGAGTCGTTAAATTATCTGTCTGTGTTATCATAGAATTCCCCGGGTAATCTAATAGTGGAGCCGTAAACTAGCTGCGCTTCGTTTACGTTAGTGTTGCACCTCGGTGCTGCTCGCAATCCCAATGATACTGTTGGTAATTTCCTTAACCAATTATCGTTGTCCAATTTAACTCTTAGTGCGGCCTTTGATGATCTATGCATTCTTTCGCACGCACCATTTGCTTGTGGGTGGCAGGCCACTGTGCGAATCTTTTCTATACCCTAAAAATTTCATGAGGTGACTAAATATTTCGCTTTCGAACTGTCTACCCTGGTCACTCGTTAGCCTTAAGGGACTGCCGAAACGTGTAATAAAGTGTTTAAAAACTGCCTGGGCTACTGATTTAGCTGAGATGTCTGTCATTGGAATACATTCTGGCCAGGCGGTGGCCCTGTCTATCATAGTAAACAAAAATCTGTGACCCTTCTTTGAGCTAGGCAGGGGCCCTATTATGTCGATATGGATGTACTCAAAGCGATCGCACTCGGGAAATTCCCTGAGTGCCGAAGTCGTGTGACGGTGGACTTTAGCTTTTTGGCACCTAACACATGAGCGTGCCCACCTACCAATGTCTTTGTTCATATCTGCCCAGAAAAACCTATCTGTAACCATGCGCCTAGATGTTCTAATACCCGGATGGCTGAGGTTGTGTATTGGTTCGAATGCTGCTTTGCGGAATTCTACGGGAAGGTACGAGCGGGCCTCATCGGTTGAGGTCTCACAGAGGATATTGTTCTCCGGTCCGGTGCCGTTCAGTTTTACCTTTTTAAAGCACAAAAACTCTAGGCATGTTAATTTTCTAAAGTGCCCTGTAGAAAATTAACATGCCTAGAGTTCTCCACTGTTTTGGGCCTTGGGTAGTTTTTTATGGTCTCCACTTTGTTTTATGCCCTCTGCTGATACTTCGTAGCCTAGGAATTTTAGTCTTTGTCGGCCCAGACAACACTTGGATATGTTGATGGTGATGCCGAATTCGTTGAAACGCTTGAAGATTTCCTCTAGGTTATGCTTGTGGGACTCTACGTCGGCGCTGGCCACGATGATGTCGTCTGCAAAACAGAATAAAAAACCCAGCCCTTGCAGGATGCTGTGGTCTATGAACCTCTGGAACGTTAGCGAGGCCCCTTTTAGACCGTACGGCATGGCTGTGAATTCATACAAAGCCATTGGTGTGATGACTACTGTCTTCTCGATGTCGTCCTCATGCATTGGTATGCAGTTGTAGGTCCTGTTGATCTCAAGGTTCGAAAATTTTTTTTAACCTGCTAAGAGACATGTAAAGTCCTGCAGTCGCGGTACTGGGTACCTATCTGGTTTGGGTTATCGCATTTAACTTCCTATAATCCCCGCAGGGCCTAATGTTACCATCTTTTTTGGGTACTATATGTAATGGACTGGCCCACGCACTTTTGCTGGGTCTACATATTCCTAGGTCCATCATAAGCTGAAACTCACTTTTAACTTTCTTATATCTATCTGGTGGCAACGGGCGTGCACGAGCATGCACCGGTGCACCAGTAGTTTCTATGTGATGACGCACGCTGTGTTTAGGGGCGGCTTTGACGGAGAAGCGTTTCGTTGTTTGGATATTTTGATAAAATTTCTATTAAGGATTGATCGTCGGATATGGTTTTGATTGTGGGTTGGTCAGAATCAGAGAATGACCCGATCGCCATTATGTTTGTTGCTGTATCGATTAATCTGCAGCCACTAAGGTCTATTAACAATTTGTGCGTAACTAAAAAATCTGCGACAAATATCCACTTAAAATTTTGTCTTAATTTCAAGTCTAATTCTTTTGTTAACTGTCCATAGGTCTTAACTTTAGTACCGTTCGCAGCGATAGTCGTATTTACAATTTTCACCATGCTTTGATTTGTGCTTATTGCTCACTAGATTAGGCGGATAGACCGGTATGTTTGCGCCACTGTCTACAAGATAAGAGGTACCTGTGTGCTGGTCCATGATGCTTAGGCGATGATTTACTTGCGGCCTGCATGATTCGCCCATTTCATGCACCGCTGTTAGTTTTCCGGCTTTTTCTTATTCCAGTTGCATGGTTCTACGCATTTGTTCGCCCGATGCCGGAACAGGAAGTGGTAGTCGCATAACCAGTCATGGTCTGCTGGAGTTCGCTTGCGAGATGGGCTGCGCCTCGGCGATCTTGCTCCGAATCTGCCCCTTCCTCTACCGGTGAATCTAGGTCTGGGCTGCTTGCTTTCTAATCCTCTTATCCTGTCTGTCAGGTTCTTGATTTCTGATATTAAATTAGCTGGTTCGCCTCCTGCAGCTGCATCTATTTTGCTGACTGTTTCTCGATGGGCTTTTTTTTATGCCACTTAGGTGGCAGACAAGCACACGGCCCACCTGATAGGATGTGGTTACCGTGGTCTACGGACGTTTGCAACACCAGGGGTATCACAATCGTGCTACCGACCCTATAGATACCTTCTAATACCCTTCTTGAAGAACCCCATATTATAGTCGCTTGGGAAAACCACGGCAGGAAGTTCATTCCGCAACCTGAGCGTGCGTGGGATGAAGTTCCTTTCAAAACGCAAGTTGCGCACCATTTCCGGTCGCAGTGTGTGAGGATGAATTCCCTGCCTATGGCGAGTGGTGCGATGATAGAATGCAGCGGTGGGCATCATGTCAAACAATTCATCTGAGCACAAACCATTGTTTAGGCGTTAGAATGCATACAGCGAGACAAAGTCCCTTCTGAGGCTGAGAGGTTCCACATCGCCTGTGAGTATGGGATTGTCGACGAGCCTCAACGCCCGTCTTTGCAATGAGTCGAAGGGGCCAAGCTGGTATACAGGTACTATGTACAATGTACAATGAGTCGAAGGGGCCAAGCTGGTATACAGTACTCCATGTGAGGCCGAATTTGTGCTTTATAAAGCAGAAGTGGTTGCCCCGCAGTGAAGTACTGCTTCGCCCTGTTGAGCACTCCAAGTTTCTTTGAGGCCAGCTTGACTTTGTCCTCCAAATGGTTGCGGAACCAAACGTCGCTTGAGATGTCGACACCTAGGATCCCAATACTCGAAGAGATGGAAAGTGTTGTGCCTTTTTGCCTAATTTAGATACAATTATCTGGTACCTTGATTCGTCAGATGCTTTTTGAGGGCTCAGTACTGCTTCGGTTTGGATGAATCACAGCTCGAGTTCGTCGCACCAGAAGTCTGTAGTGCTCGTCGTAACCGCTATGCTCGTGATCACCTGCTCTTCTGATTTTCCTGCAGCCGCACTAACTCCGTCATTTGCCATTTTGTCACAATAAGTTCACCAGAACTCTACTCTGGTGGTGGTAGGTTATATAACCTACCAGCTCCCACTCGCGTGTTCGGGGTCACCACTTTGGAGGCTATGCCTATGCAGTTATGTGGGAGCGCTTCAATAAAAGATTACGTACACTATAAATGTTTATTACTGATCACAACCCTATTTTTACTATAAACTGTAAACTAGTTAATCTAGAACACTTGATATTAACCTGGAATATCTATAAGTGGAGCGACTTTATATGTGGCCGACTGTAGCAAGCTACACGTATGAACTGGCTTTCACAGAGCTCGGCCTCACCTCGCCGCATGGAAGGAATGTGCTGACATACAGAGGAGAAGAGGACAACGTAGCAAAAGGTGTACTTCAAGGAGAGATGACCGTTTTCTACAACTTCAAGTTCGTCAGAACACGAGATTTACGGCGGTGCAGGCCCGAAATGCATTGGAGGAGGTTCGAGGAGTAAGAGTGAGTGAGCGGACAGTTCGCAGAAGTTTCGAGGAAGTTGGTATAGGCTCATTTATACCCGCCAAAGCACCAGAATTTGAGAGACACCACCGCACAAACCGACTATACTTTGCTTGTGAACATCGTCATTGCGACATTGACGAGTGGGGACAGGTTCTCTTTATTGATGAATGCAGAATTCTGTTAAATCAGATTGTTGGAAGGCAGCGAATATGGAGACGCAAAGGAGAGCGATAATTACAGTCTAATTTTGAAAATAAAGTGGCATATAGCGGTGGCTCAATTATGGTCTGTGGAGGGATATGTTTAGGAGCTCGCACGGAGTTAGTGGTAGTCGACGGCAGAAATGTGACTGCTGATTGGTATATCAGGGAGATTTTAGAGGAACATGTTGTGCCATTTGCCCCATTTATTGGTAACGACTTCAAGGATAATGCTCGGGCTCACAGCGCTCGCTCAGTACAGGCGTACCTAAACCATGTTGGTGTTACGGTGATGGAGTGGCCAGCATGATCCCCGAATATGAATCCGATTGAACACGTTTGGGACTTGCTAAAAAGGAGTGAAATCAAGAATGCTACCTCCTAACAATCTGGGCGAGCTGCAAAACACATTAGTTGAAGAATTATAGACGTTGCCCCAAGAAATCATTGACAACATCATTCGCAGCATGCCCAGACGGATGACGGGGGACGGGTAAACACTCGTTATTATACATTCATTTAATTTTAAACCATCATAAAATCTAAAAATTTCAACTGTTTCGCAGTCACTACGAAATCTAAAATGCATTTTGTTTAGCTAAGTTTTTTTTAATTAAATTTTTTAGTATGGTGTTGCAGAATAATGTCAAAACAAGTAAATTTAACTGTTGTTTCATGTTTAATTATTATTTGTTTAAAAATAAAGCTAACTATTTTATACTGTCCTTTTTGTGTGCCGCTAATTCTGCCGGTGTGTGTATTATAAATGCGAAAGTAACTTTGTCTGTCTGTCTGTTACGCTTCACGCCTAAAGCACGGAACCGATCTTGATGAAATTCGATACAGAGGTGGATTAGAGCTTGAGACATAGGCTTCATTAGGACATAGGCTACCTTTTATTCCGAAAAAGGGGGGTTTAAGGGGGGGGGGGGAATAGAGGGAATGAAAGTTTGCATAAAAGTTTGTCATTTTTGAGGATATCTTGATGAAATTTGGTACAGAGATGGATTATAGCTTAGGAATGGACAAAGTCGAGTAACAAGCCAAAATAGAGGCGAGTGGACAGGCGAGTAGAGGTCAAATAGAAAATCGAGTACAGGGGAAAGTAGATACGGACCAGAGCAGCCAGTAGAGAGACGGGTATAGAATCCAATAGAGGCGAATGGAGAGAGATGAAAAGGGAAGCGAGTGGATAGGCGAATAGAGAGGCCAATGGAGAGGCGAGTATAGAGGAGAGTACAGAGTCGAGTAGAGAGAGGAGTAGAGAAGCGAGTCTAGAGTAGAAAGTCGAGAAGAGAGTCGAATATACAGGGTGGAAGATTTTAACCTAACGTGGAGGGGAAGTACTCTAAATACTGGAGATAGCGAATTTCACTCAAAGGAAACATTCCTTTATTTTTAAAAAGAAACAAAACTGCATTCAAGCATTTTTAAAACACCGCTTGCCATACCCAGTAAGCGAACCGACTAAAATTCCAAAAAGTAACATCCTGTATTTTTATGGCATCAAGCGATAGTGTCAATCATAAGGATAAAATCTGTCTAAGAAACAAGGTAAATTAAATGATAGGAAGTTCATAAACTCTTAACTTATAAACTCAGTGCTGGCAGATACAGCATTTTTGCTCAAGGTGACATCAGAAACCTTATCAACAATAAAGTTATCTTTGAAGCCTAATATTTATTAAAGTGAGTAGATACTAAATGATTGAACTTTGTTTCCAGTTTTAGAATGTAACTTAATTGGGTACACATCACATCAGAAACCTAATCAACAATAAAGTTATCTTTTAAGCCTAATATTTATTAAAGTGAGTAGATATTAAATGACTGAACTTTGTTTCCCGTTTTAGAATGTAACCTAATTGGGTAACTGCACTATGTACCTAGTTAGGGTAGGTAGTTATTTGTTAGCTTGATTGGAAACTTTATAATGTTAGTTTTTGTACTTTTTAGGACTCCAACGACAGTAACTACTGCCATAGATATTTGTATGGCAACTGAGACCGACGGCTTAACGTGCTCTCATGCATACAAATATTTGCCCTGAGCGGGGATCGAACCCGTGCCTACTGCGTAGCGGCCGAGTTCACTACCGCCACACCAAATTAATAGGTTAATTGAGCCCTGAGACGGCGTGCGGTTTTAGTCGGTTTGAGTACGATGGAACCCCCCCCCCCCCAAACCTGACGCCTACTGACAAGCGGCGGTATCCGTCACGAAAAAAAGTAATTTTATTTAATATCGAGCGATGAGCCTTTGAGTTTAGTTTAGTTAAGTGCTTTATTTTGTGAAATTTCATTTATAAGTTTAGATTTCAAATATGTCCTTTAATTTAATTTAACTTGTTAATTAGAGAGATTTGATCCTATCGATGGATAACATAAAAATACAAATTGTTATTTTTTCAGATTTTATTCGGTTAAAATTTTGATTGCCATTTGATTTCTTTAAAAAAATAAAGGAATGTTTCCTTTGAGTGAAATTCGCTATCTGCAGTATTTAGAGTACTTCCTCTTCAGGTAAGGTTAAAATCTTCCACCCTGTAGAGGCGAGTAGAAAGTCGAGAACAGAGGCAAGTAAATAGTCGAGGACAAAGTTGAGTAGAGAGGCGAATTTAATGCTCAATACAGCCCCTCTAGACAAGTGGCAATTCGCTAGCAGGCGTTTGATGGAATATAATGACGAATGTATAGGGTTTGACGTATTTGACATGCGTTAACGACTGTCATTTACGTCAAATCCCATACATTCGTCATTCTATTCCACCGAACGCCGGCTAGCCAATTGCCACTTGTCTAGAGGGGCAGTTGTTTCAACACTAAGCGATAACCGACATTCACGCATGCGGAGCCGCGGGCAACAGCTCGTATATAATAAATAAGTGACTGACGTAATGACTTGAGTGTATTATTGGATATTGGACGTAAGGAACCCCAATACCCTTTACATAGATACATAACTTTAACACAATACATAGATACACTTTCTTACATTTACAACCAGTTAATAAGTACGAAATGGTTGCAAGCACACGTATTTGTAACTCATATTTTATTATTATATTGTAGAACTAGGGCATTACAAACAGAATTTGAGACACTTATACGTCGACTGAAAAATATGGGTGATATATATTTATGGAGACAGGTATGTTTCTTTTTGGACTTTTTCTTGTTTAATTTGAATTTATCTCCTTGTGAAACAACAAGTGTGTAGGTGTTTGCACCGATCCGTTCTACCTAAAAGGAAGATAATTTTGCCTTGCTTCATCGGTCGTGATTTAAGACTTATTTGGTGTCTAACGAATACTACTTTATAGAAAACTAGCTGACCCGTTGAACTTTGTTTCGCCTTATAGGCAGGCCATAAATGAGCAGACTATTGATTTTATCAAGGTCAATTTTTTATTTGGATAATTAATGTAAATTAAAAAAGGAAGTATTTTAATTATTTTTATTGAACATGTATTTCAGTGCATGGGTTTCACTCTTTAGAGAAGCACCTTGTGATACACGATATTCTTCGTTTTATTATCAAGTGCAAGAAAAAATAACGCAGATGGTCTTCCGACCCGTGAACGGCACATACAATTGACCATGGGAAAAACATGCATTTTCTAGATTTAGATCTCAAACTTAAGGATTGGCCTTGTGATTTGTTGATGCAAGACGGATCGGAAATTGAAGTCCTTTAAACTCAAACAGCATGTCGGTTGGGATCATCGGGATCCTTGGAATGAGAACTTCCTCACCTTCGAATTTACCTTTGAGTATCGTCGCGTAAATCACATTGTTCATCAATTTACATACCACCAAACGCGTTCCGTTGCACAGTTTTGGTTAGTTTATGTTTCAAAGTATGATTACTACGCAGCTAACCTTAAATCGTAAATTGTACGGTGGTAAGCCCGGCACATCCTAGTTGTTTAAAAATTCAATTGGATCGTTGGTGGCTTCATCTTTATTTGTTACACAGTCAATAGATTTGAAAGAATGCAGTGTACCAATGATCTCATTCTGAATTATGAAGATTAGGTCATCTACATCGTAATTCTTAGCCGCCAAAATTGCTCGCTCACTCAAACATTCATTATTTTTATGGTTATTAATGATGTTTGGGAATACTTTGTTAATGAGTTCGTCTTTTGATGAGACAAAGTTACAGAAATTCTGAGGAAATGAAATTAATCCGCTCTATTCGTCGACAGGTACTCGACCATTACCGATAGTCAGTAATTACTCAGAGAAATCTTCAGCAGATGTATCGTTCAGCAATGGAACTCTCATGTTTGTTTTCCGCTGAAGTTTCTTAACTTAGTACATAGATTCAATGATTTGAGGCAAGCGTTTTTTCGTCTACAGCAGTTGATCTTGGAATTACTGGCAGTGTTTGGCGAAAATCTCCAGACAGTAAAATCATTGCGCCTCCAAAATATCTCGAGTTATTGTGTAGATCTTGCAATGTTCGGTGAAGTGCTTCCAATGCACGTTTAAGCGCCATTGTGCATTCGTCCCAGATGATGATTTTCGATGCTGATAAAACTTTGGCCATTGCGGAGTGTTGTGCAATATTACATGTTGGTTCTTCAATAATTTGAAGATTTAACGGCAATTTTAATGCTGAATGAACCGTACGGCATCCTTCTAACAATGTGGCTGCTATTCCAGAAAAAGCAACTGCAACCGCAAAGTTGGATCTCGCACGAACGGGATTCCATCTTTTGTCATAATAGTTTTTGTCCTAATTTAAATTGCCATAACAAATTAGGCATAATTTTCTTTGTCATAATAATAGTGTGCCATAATTGGTTTTTAGCATACTGTGTTCTTAAGCATAAATATTGTATATCCTAATGTTTTTATTCATAACATTGATACGCATAAAGTTGTAAAGCATATTGTTTATTTGTCTAATAGTTATTTGGTATAATGATAATCGCCTGCTAACATGGTGCTAGCAAGCTGGCAAGGATCTGGATGCAATCTGGACTTTAGGGCACCCCGACTCGGATAGGTTAGGTTAGAAGGCTAATGCGGGAGCGGAGCGTAGCGAAGCTCCCGCATTAGGCCTTCGTGGTTATTTTTTTATAAACCACCCAGAAGTAGGAGCCCCGCGAAGCGGGGCTCCGTCGACCAATTAGGTCAAAATAACATTAGGTTAGGTTAGGTTTGATGCGCCTACAAGTTTGACGAGAGCAATGTATAAAATAGTGTAATATTGTTAATAAAAAATTTGTAGTGATTTTTCGGAATAATTATGGTTATGCGTCGTTATGCTTAAGTAAACTTATGCTTTGGGATATTATGCTTATTAAATATTATGCTTATAGTTAATAGGAGTAAAAAAAATATGCTTAAAAAGTTATGGCAAATGAGTATTATGCGTAAATAATGTTATGACAAGTAACATTATGCAATATTAAATTATGACATAAAATTTTAGGAATAAAAATAGAGAACCCGCACGAACAGTGGTTAAAATTACTGACATGAGGAATGCCTCACCAGTTCCACTAGGGGCATCCAGGATATATAAACCACCATAACCATCATCAACTGCCTCCATTTATGTTTAGTAAACTTCCTTTTTGTATTTTTTTATACGATTTTTAACAAATGAACGGCAAGACTTTTTTTTACTGATAAATTGCTTTCAGTTGCGTTTTGTTATTCCATACCAGTTGCGTTTTGTTATAACACGTTTTATGTTAAGTCCCACGTTCTAAGCCGTTCTTGAGTTATAAATAGTGTAACTAACACGACTTTCTTTTATATATATGATAAAGTTCAGTAGGTAGTTTATTTAACATACTCTCTACTTTTATGTATCTATACTATCATAAAATTGTTTAATTGTGTCTGTACATTGGAGACACTTAAAATAATTGGGTTATGCTATATTAACAAATTATATTTCTTGCTTGAAGGAATTATATATTCTAAATTGATGTCTTGAAAAAATGCTGTGGTGGAGTTAGTTACACCGTTTCTTCTGCACCAGTGTCTGGAAGCGGTGTTAAACTTAACTCAAGTAGAATAATTTATCCCATAAAAATAACAATGATCCATGTAATACCAAGTCGGTTTTTAATTTATACAGTCTCAACTTAAGGGACTTTATGTCTTAACGTGTTACGTAATTTTTAACCCAACAACTTTTTATAGTGACTATATCAATATGATTTTGACGTGACAACGTCTTATAAATTGGTTTGCCGGGCGACACTTCAAGAAACTGCGTTACGATTTGCGTTACGCTCCGCGTTATGCGCTTACAATGAGAGCGAGTGAGAGGCACGCGTCCCGCCTAAGAGCGAGAGAGACAGACATAAAAAGTGAAAGGCACGCGTCCCTTCCACTCGAGCACAGTTAGCCCGCCTAAGAGCAAGAGAGACAGAGCGAGAGAGAGAGTGAGAGAGATAGGCATACAAATCGGTTCATGTCTTGTAATTAATAATTTAAAATTTAATTTTGTTTATAATTCTTTGTATAAATAAATGTTTTAAATTGTTACTATTATTTCATCCTTCTTCCTACTATACGAATGAATATTCACATTAAAATTATTTTACCACTCAAAGTCGTTGTCACGTAAAACTTTCGCCTGTATACCGACTTTACAGGCAACCAAATTTTTTTTAACGCTTTAAATAATATATGAAAACACAATATAATATTTCTCTCACGTAATACATATATAAATTACATAGCATAGTGCGCTGTTGTTTAAAAAAATTAAAGATTTAAATTTTCTCTCTGTTTAAAACTTTAAGTAAATTTACCATTTTGTACATGTGATAAACAAAAAATGAAATCTCATTTTTTTAGGCTTTGGCCAATGCGCGCGCATAAAAATACTACTTAATTGTTCCCGCGAGTCCGCCAGTACCAAAAAGTTTTGCAATTCGTTTTCACTGTTGAAATTAAAGTTATTTATTAATTATTATGTCGAGAAGTGCTAGTTATGAAGAAAACGATTTATGTATCTAGTACACCGCCCGATGGTTCTCTATTTTTATTCCTAAAATTTTATGTCATAATTTAACATTGTATAATGTTACTCGTCATAACATTATTTACGCATAATACTCATTTGCCATAACTTTTTAAGCATATTTTTTTTTACTCCTATTTACTATTAGCATAATATTTAATAAGCATAATATCCCAAAACATAAGTTTACTTAAGCATAACGATGCATAACCATAACTATTCCGAAAAAATCACTACAAAATTTTTATTAACAATATTACACTATTTTATACATTACTCTCGTCAAACTTGTTGGTACATCAAAGTTCATTTAACCTAATGTTCTTTTGACCTAATTAGTTGACGGAGCCCCGCTACGCGGAGCTCCTACTTCTGGGTGGTTTATAAAAAATAACCACGAAGGCCTAATGCGGGAGCTTCGCTACGCTCCGCTCCCGCATTAGCCTTCTAACCTAACCTATCCGAGTCGGGTGCCCTAAAGTCCAGATTGCACCCAGATCCTTATCAGCTTGCTAGCAGGCGTTTATCATTATACCAAATAACTATTAGACAAATAAACAATATGCTTTACAACTTTATGCATATCAATGTTATGAATAAAAACATTAGGATATATAATATTTATGCTTAATAACACAGTATGCCAAAAACCAATTATGGCACACTACTATTATGACAAAGAAAATTATGCCTAATTTGTTATGGCAATTTAAATTAGGACAAAAACTATTATGGCAAACGATGGAATCCCTCGCCCGATATAAACACATATACTGTACAACGTCCGATATATGACGTGATTGATGTGAAGTCCATAACGTTATGGAATGTTTACTACCTGAAAACTGCAAGGGTAAATATATATTTTAGGATTATCTTATTCCCAAATGTATTGATTAACGTTTTTTTACAACGTTTAAAACGTCGTTACTCGCGTGTATTGTTGATTACCGTATTTGACTCTCACCAACTTTACACACTTGTACTATAATCTACTATTTAGCCCTTTGAGTAACCTGAATGAAAAAAAATCAGATAGTATTGTTCATTCGTTTTACTTATTTAACTTTAATAATTCGCTTAAAATGTTATAGTAGCTCGCTATTTCATGAATTATTTACAGCTTTTATTACCCGACTGCTAATAAGGATTTTACCTGTATTTTTTTAATAATTTGATTACATAATTGTCTTTATTTTAAGTCTAAAAGGATGTGGATGCATATGGAACTGGATAACTACAAGGGTAGAGGAATCCCCTTGTAGCCATCCACTTCCATAGTTGATGCTTTTTATACGACATTATTTCGACACGCTATAATATGTACGAATCAGGTCAAACGATTTCCTCTTAAATTTTTCGTAGTTGGTGCTGCTTACGAATTTTGTCTAGTATATCCAATCTTGTTATATTTACATCTATTCTAATCTTATCCAAACATCCATCTCAACTTTCACATGTCGGCTACTTGCAACCGTCTTTCATTCGTCATCTTTAAGGGCCAGCTCATCGATTCGTAAAGGACGACAGGCCCTCTAGACAAGTGGCAATTCGCTTACCGGCTTTCGATGGAATAAATCCCCATGGATACCCCCCCCCCTTCGTAGCCGAAGGGGGAGGTTATGTCGGTCTCGAATCGACTAAACCGCACGCCGTCTGTGGGTCGATGTGCTAGGCCGGAGGTGAGGTTGTCTTTTGACATATCCCTCGCACCCCGGCTGACCCAAGGCCATTCCTCTCGGTCTGGCCCTCGGGAGGGGGGACCACGCGGTCCCCGACTCGCCCCCAGTATGGGGGGGGGGGGGGGCGCGCATCGTCCTACGATGCGCGCCGCCGCCGTGGCCTGCTTCTGCTAGGGTGACGAGCGGCTCCACCCGTCACCCTCAGGCCTGCGCTCATGGGGGGCGGAGGTCGGTTTGCGCCCTCCGACGCCCGAGCCGCCTTCGAACGCGGCCAGCGAGGTCCGCTCGCTCGCTGCGCCGCGCCCGCTCTGCTGTCTCCTTCACGAGCATGACCTGCTCGCAGAAGGAGGCGCTGGCCGCCCACGCATCCGCGCAGCGGACCATCGCCGCGAGCAGGGCGGAGAGCGTGAGCACTCTCACCCCCAGGGCCGTCACAAGCTCCCGCCTCGGCGTTTCAAACGCCGGGCACTCGGTGAGCGTGTGCAGCCCCAAGTCCACGCTCGCGTCGCAGTGATGGTACTCGGGCGTTGGCTCTATGCCCGTCAGATGCAGGTTCCGCCCGAAGTTACCATGTCCGGTAATTACCTGCGTCTGACGGTACGAGAGGCCACCGTGTGGCCTCTCTAGCCACTCCCCCATGATGGGTCTTACCACCGCAATCACGGCGTGCCCTGCGCGTGGTTGGTCAAGTCGTAGCTCCCACTCGGTCACCATGGCCCTGTGGAGCCGGGATTTCTCGGCCCGAATTTTCTAGGGCTCGGGATCGAATCCCCGCTCCTGCGCCTCCTTTCAAAACCGATAGAGTGCCGAAAGGGTCCTCGCTTCCAGGATCCACGTTGGCGATCCGGCCAGGAGACTCGCCGCTTCAAAGGATATCGTGCGGTATCCCCTGATGGTCCTGGAGGCCGTCGTCCT
Organism: Eilema caniola; assembly: GCA_949126895.1. Lineage (NCBI taxonomy): Eukaryota > Metazoa > Arthropoda > Insecta > Lepidoptera > Erebidae > Eilema > Eilema caniola. The sequence goes on along the minus strand of OX421488.1, from coordinate 3,852,443 downwards.
CTGCGCTGCGTGGAGCAGAGGCAGGAATCTGGCGACGCCTCCTACGGAATCGAGCCCACCGGCGGTGCGTAATCACGCAGGCCTGACGCAGCCTCGCGATCTCCCCATCCACCAGTAGACCCGACGCCTCGGATTATAGGCTGGAGCCCTAGGTATACCCACATCGCAGACACGTGTCATGGCCTCCCGGAACCACGCCGCTTCATCATCGATATCGGCAGGCCTGTCCGGTGCAATGGCCCAGGCCTGTACGATAGCGGCCTCCAGGAGGTCCTCCCGATTCAGTCGCCCCAGCACCCAGCGCGGCTCGCGATGGGCCGTTCCGACCGGCGTATCTCCCGCGGGAGGGGAGACATCCAGCCGAACGTATCGGTGGTCCGAATAAGTCTCCACCTCCGCGACGACACGCCAGTCCCGCACGCGGAGTGACAAGGAAGCGCTCGCGAACGAAAGGTCTATGATCGTCCTGCGCTCCCCCGATACAAACGTGGCTTCGTTCCCGCAATTCTGGAGAACTAGACCGAGGGTATCGGCCCAGCTCTCCAGAGCCCTGCCTCGCGTGTCCGTGCGCCGGGATCCCCAGGCCACAGACCAGGCGTTGAAATACCCGAGCACGAGAACAGGGCGAGGTGTGCAGGCATTGACGACGTCGGTTAGCCGCTCCAGCGACCGCCGATAATGCCCGATTAGTCGGTGTAATCTCGGCGCGAAATAAACGGCCACGACCGCAATCTCCCCTACACGCGCCGCTACGATGCCATGCTCCCTTGCGATTACTACGAGGGGAGGGGCACCCGCAGCGGCGTTATGCACCAGTGCCGCCAAGCCATCCAGGTCGACCACCCAGGCGGGCCCGAGTGGTCGGTGAGTATATGGCTCGGCGACAGCGGGGACGTGTACGGACCACTGTGCCATGCTCTGGAGCAGAAGTGCCTGAGCATCGTCACCGTGGCCCAAGTTCGCCTGCAGGATGCGAAGCTGGGGATCCATTATGGAACCATCTCCGCATCCCGCCCCGAACCATTGGCGGAACGCCCGCCTCGCGGCTTCGGCTCCCCGCGGGTGCAGGCCTTGCTGCCAACCCTGTGGTCGGCTGGCTTGCCCTTCGCCGCACACCTAAAACAGTGCGGCTGAGCTTCGCAACTACCGGCCCAATGACCGGGTTGGCCGCAGCGGAAGCAACGGTCGCCGACCGTCACCTCCGCCGTGCACTCCCACATGGCCGACCGACAGGCACCTAAAGCACCTGGCCGGTCGGTCCTGTAGGAGGCGTACCCGCACCCCTACAACGCCGCCCACCGCGAGGGTCCGCATGTCGGCAGCCTTTTGGGCTGCTGCGATGGGGCAGCCGACAACTACTACTACCCCCTGTCCACGACGGCCGTAGCGGATTGCTCCGACCTTTACCGCCTCCAGGGGGCAGCCCCCGGCCTCCGCCACGGTGGTCCGAATTTCTTCGGCCGTGATGGAGTCGTCCAGGTCCAATATGCGCAGTTCTGCGCACTTGATGGGCCTGGACACCCGGACGTCGGCTGCGTCCAGCGTCTCTCTCAGCCTAGCCGCTATGGCATCGGCTTTGGGACCACTTGAAGCGCCAGGCACGTGGATTAGCCGGGCACCCGTCCGAGTGTGAGTCACTCGGAGGGTCCCCGCCACGTCGAGGGCCCTCAAATCTATGAGGCCCCTCGCCTGCTTGACCAAGGCAGTATACTGTACGCCCCTCTCCGTCGCCTCCGGGGTCCTCGTAAGGACAACGGCGGTAGTACGGGGGACGCGCAGCCTTCCTGGCGCTTTCTTCGCAACAGCTTCGGCCTTCTTTGCCTTTTTGGCTGCTTTTTGCGGGCGTTCCGCCTCTTCTTGGCCTCGCCGATTACCTTTCAGCCCCCTGCAGGAGCGGAGCTGGTAGAGGCAGCCGGGGCCGGAATTGGTGTCGGTGCCAGGGCCGGGGCTGGGGCCTAGGGCGTTTTCCCCCTGCCCTTCCCCTCTCCCTTGCCCTTGGCACCCCCGACCGGCGCGGCGATAGTAGCCGGAGCAGGAGCAACCACAGCAGGCGCAGTGGGAGCACAGCGCGTGGGGCCTCTTTTTACCGCTCCGGCGTACCCCCCGGTCGACGACGCCAGGGGCGGACGGTGGATGGAGGCCATGATGGCCTCCAGACAACACCGCGTCCGCTCCTCATGCGCCGCCTGCCGCGCCTCCTGTGCCGCTTTTCCATGGCGGCCAACGTCACCATGCAGGCCTCCAGCGGAGCCGACGGCTCTGCAGGCTGGGTCAGCTCCAGCCTTCGGCAGCACAGCGGCGAAATGGCCCGTTCCTTCGGCCGCTCAGGTGACTCGTCCCGCAGGGGCGACCTAGATCGCGCCGGCGACGTCTGCCCTCTGCGTACCGGCTGCGCCGGCGACATGCGTGCCGCTGAATGTGTGACTTCTGGCAGCCTGATGAGCTCGACCCGGTGGCCGCCCAGCTGGGACCGCTCCTCGCGGGCCTCAGCCAGTTCCGCCCTCAATAGGTCGAACTCATCTACTAGGCGCCTCACCGCCTGACACAGATGGTCCTCCTCCATCCCCAGAAGCTCTGCGCGGGCCACAAGCAACCCCTGCAGAGCCTCCTTTGCTTCCCGGGACGTTCTATCGACGGGAGAGGGCGCCGCCGAGGTGAAGGAACTCGGCGGCGCTGGGGCACCCTTCGGGACTGGGGCGCGCACCTCAGGGGTGGGCCGCTTGCCGCCCCGCGCTTTTCGGCGGCTGACCGCTAGCAGCTTGGGCGGGGAGCGCAGAATCTCTTCGCCACTATGGCTGCTGCTGGTGGAAGACGAGTCGGTGAGCGTGAGCTCAACGTCCGACTCCGTCTTCGGTGGGCGAGGAAGTTTCTTTCCGGCGCACCTCTTACGCCACATAGCTTTCCGGGTCTGCAGTCCCACCGGGCTGCTGGCCCTGCTATCAGTGGCGGTGTCGAAATTCTCCGACACCGCCTGAGACGCGACTTCCGCGTCGTGATGCTGCGCGACCTTCGCGCAGACTGTTTCGCTCGGTTTGGGTTTGTTTTTAAAGGTAATAAGTTTCTCCATGATGTTCCCACGATTAGAACCGTACTGATTACACTTCCTGGGTGACGGCCATTCCAGGAAGCGGGGTATCCACAGGTCCCCCGGTATCCACAGGTTTTAAGCGACTTTGCTGTCGGATTTTCAGACTTTTCCTTGTCGTGGGCCGGCCAATTAAGGCAAGCCCCGCGGCCTCCAGGATATCGGCGTTCCCGAGTGTGGCTAGCACTCAGGTCGTTATCGATATCTCGGAGGTTACGCGATGCGGGGGAGTAGCCAACTCTCCCAACGCCGACGGTGGCACGAATGCCCGTCAGTCCCTGCGCGAGCAGTAGGCCTACCCGTCCCCGGATCCAACGGATCCCATCGCCTCTCCCGTGTCTCCTCTGCTAAAGCATAGGGGTACCGGGAGCGACGGCTAGCCCTAAAAAGGGCTGTTGAGGTGGGAGGAACCCTACGAATCCCTCCCCGCGGGCCTTGCAGGCCCGCCATACCACGACCCCCTCGTGCAATGGGGTCAGCTAGTCCTCAAAAGGGCTGTTGAAATGGAAGGGTATCCAACGGACCCCTTCCCGCGGGCCTTGCAGGCCCGCTATCCCATGACCTCCTCGTGAGGTCAGCCGTTGGGTTATACGTCAACGGCCAACAGAACTCCCAAGGTAGGAGTCTGTTAGCCGTTGTCCAGGGTGCACCAGCCCCCCCGCTTCCGCTCCCCAGGACCGCGGTCCAAAGGGGGAAGAAACGGAGAAGCCGACGTGGAGGTTACCCAACCAGTACCACTAGGTTACCGTGGTATACTTTTACGGTTATTTATTACTAGCTGTTGCCCGCGGCTCCGCCCGCGTGGATGTCGGTTATCGCTGAGTGTTAATCCGACGCTATTGAGCATTTAATTCGCCTCTCTACTCAACTTTGTCCTGATTATGTACTCACCTCTGTTCTCGACTTTTACTCGCCTCTATATTCGACTCTCTACTCGACTTTCTACTCGCCTCTATACTTGAATTTATACTCGATTCTCTCCTGACTTCTCTGTTCCCCTCTCTACTCGACTTTATACTCTTCTCTTAACTCGAGATTCCATTGGACCTCTCTACTTGCCCAGCCATTCGATTCTCTTTTCGCCTCTCTACTTGACTCTCCCCACTCGCCTATCTACTCGCACCTCTACTCAACTCTCTATTCGATCTCTACTCGCCACTACATTCATCTTTCCACTCGCCTCTCTACTCAACCCTTTACTGCATTCTATTTGGCTCTCTAGCCGCATATTTACACGCCCCTGTAGTCAACTCTACTCGACTTTCGATCTTTACACGCCTATACACTCGTCCCTATAACAATCTCTACTCGCCTCTCCAGTCGCTTCTATATTTGGTTCGTTACTCGACTATGTCCATTCCGAAGCTCTAATTCACCCTTGTACCAAATTTCATAAGGACATCTTAAAAGAAATTCTTACTATTTATGCCATATTCACCCCCTTTTTTGTGCCAATAAAAAATTATAAGCTTTAATCCCATAGCCCTATTCCTTCCTCCCTCCCCCTTCTATCCCGTTTTTCGCGATAAGGGTTAGCCTATGTCCATTTCCAACCTCTAATCCATCTCTATACCAATTTCATCAAGAGATCTTCTAAATTGTTAAAACTTACATACGCTTGCCCTATTCCACCCCTTCAACTCCCTTTTTCGCAATAAAAGGTAGCCTAAGTCCATTTTCGAGCTCTAATTCATCTCTGTACCAAATTTCACCAAGATATCATCAACAATGACAAACTTTCATACTAACTATTCAATCCTTATGCCTCCCCCACCCTTATACCACATTATTCGCGATAAAAGGTAGCATTATGTCCGTTTCCAAGCTCTAATTAATCCCTGTACCAAATTTCATCAGGATATCTTCAAAACTGTCAAACTTTCATACCTTATTACCCCCCCCCCCCCCCCTAAAGCCTCCATTTTCGCGTCAATAGATAGCCTATGTTCGTTCCCAATTCAATCCATCTCTGTACCAATTCTATCTATCATCAGGATGTCTTCAAAACTGGCAAACTTTCATCCCCTATAACTCCCCCCTTTATCCTCGTCTTTTGCGACAAAAGGTAACGTATGTTCGTTCCCAAGCTTTAATCTATATCTGTACCAAATTTCATCAGGATATCTTCAAAAAAGACCAACTTTCATCCCATAGCCATATTCCCCTCCCCCTTCTACCCCTTTTCGCGATAAAAGGTAGCCTATGTCCGTTCCCAAGCTCTGAACTATCTCTGTACCAAATTTCATCAGGAAATCTTCAAAAATGACAAACTTTCATCCCAAGGCCCTAGACCCCCCTTCTACCCCCCTTTTTGCGATAAAAGGTAGTTTATGTCCGTTCCCAAGCTCTAAACTATCTCTGTACCAAATTTCATCAGGAAATATTCTAAAACGATAAACTTTTATCCCAAGTCCCTGCCCCCCCCCCCCACCTTCTTCCCCCTTTTCGCGATAAAAGGTAGCTTATGTCCGTTACCAAGCTCTAAACTATCTCTGTACCAAATTTCATCAAGAAATCTTCAGAAATGACAAACTTTCATACCAAGGCCCTAGTCCGCCCCCCTTCTACCCCCCTTTTCGCGATAAAAGGTAGCCTATATCCGTTTCCAAGCTCTAAACTATCTCTGTTCCAAATTTCATCGAGAAATCTTCAAAAATGACAAACTTTCATCCCAAGGCCCTGGCCCCCCTCCTTTTACCCCCCTTTTCGCGAGAAAAGGTAGCCTATGTCCATTCCCAAGCTTTAATCTACCTCTGTACCAAATTTCATTAAGATATCTTCAGAAATGACAAACTTTCATAAAAACTTTCATCCGCTATTTCCCCCCCTTAAACCCCCTTTCTCGTGATAAAAGGTAGCCTATGTCCGTTCTCAAGGTCTAATATACCTGTGTACCAAATTTCATCAAGATCGGTTCAGTGGTTTAGGCGTGAAAGCGTAACATACAGACAGACAGACAGACAGACAGACAGACAGACAGACAGACAGACAGAGAGTTACTTTCGCATTTATAATATTAGTATGGATTATTGAAATAAAAAAGCTCATATATTTTCCAGGTGTTTATTCTGGTGGCAAATTTACTCATCATTGTAAGCGGCGGTATCATGCAGGCGTTTCCCTCGGTATTACTTCCCGCACTTTTGTTGGAAAACAACACTGATATAAAAGTGACGACGGACCAAGCATCTTGGATAAGTAAGTATGAATACAAATATAATAATATTACCTGGAGATCGGCAAAGTTAGTGACCTCCTGACAATGAACTCAGCCCATGTTAACAATGTTTTCAGGACCTCGGTTCTGCTATTTTATGTCATAGCAAAAAAACTATCACTCAATTAATACTGCAAAAAAATTTTCAAACTTTAAAAATACATATAGATTTAAAGTATAAAATTAAATGAAAATAGATCATTAGATTTTTTTCACCAAGTTCGTCGATACATTTTTAACATTACGTCTACCGAACGATTACATTGAGTACTTATGTTTATATCTTTATTTACCTGCCACTTCAGTGCGAGCAACTGATGGATTGGTGGCTACCACAAATAGTTACCGTGGCCTACACACGTGTGCAACACCAGGGCCTTCACACTCCAGCTGCCGACACTGTAGTAATCTTCTAATGTCCTTCTTGATGAACTTCAAATTGTAATTACTTCTCTTTAGGGTTTAATTTAAACAGCTATACTTTTCTTTTTCAACAAGGGGAGGGCCCTGGTCAAAGAAAGTATAACTATTTTACTGTGCTGTTTACTACCAACTCATGTTTCTCGGTTTTTTTATTTTTACGTGCGGGAAATCCCCACGGATACCCCCCACTTCGGAGCCGAAGGGGGAGGTTATGTCGGACTCGAACCGACTAAACCGCACGCCGTCTGTGGGTCGATGTGCTAGGCCGGAGGTGAGGTTGTCTCGTGACATATCCCTCGCACTCCGGCTGACCCAGGGCCAGTGCTCTCGGTCTGGCCCTCCTCCGGAGGGGGGACCACGCGTTCTCCGATTCGCCCTGGTATGAGGGGGGGGGGGGGGGCATCCTAGGATGCGCGCCGCCGCCGTGGCCTGCTTCTGCTAGGGTGATGAGCGCGGGCCTGAGGGTGATGGGTGGAGCCCACCCATCACCCTCAGGCCCGCGCTCATGGGACGTCCGAGCCGCCTTCGAACGCGGCCAGCGATGTCCGCGAGTCTTTCTCGCTCGCCGCGCCCGCTCTGCTGTCTCCTTCACGAGCATGACCTGCTCGCAGAAGGAGGCGCTGGGCGTCCACGCATCCACGCAGCGGACCATCGCCGCGAGCAGGGTGGAGAGCGTGAGCACTCTCACCCCCGGGGCCTTCACAAGCTCTCGCCTCGGCGTTTCGAACGCCGAACACTCGGTGAGCGTGTGCAGCCCCGAGTCCACGCTCACGTCGCAGTGATGGCACTCGGGTGTTGGCTCTATGCCCATCAGATGCAGGTACCACCCGAAGTTACCGTGTCCGGTAATGACCTGCGTCTGATGGTACGAGAGGCCATCGTGTGGCCTCTCTAGCCACTCCCCCATGATGGGTCTTACCGCCGCAATCACGGCGTGCCCTGCGCGTGGTTGCTCAAGTCGTACATGTTTCTCGGTCAAACATCTTGGTGTTGCCGCAAGATCAGTATTTAATCACAGATTTGTTAATATTTTTTCAATGAGCAATATCTTAACTATGAAGTTGTCTATCCTTAACTGTTAGGCGCAAATTAAACTAATGTGTATTACGGAGGTGCTTGGCATCATTTAAAATTTCAATTTTTTATTGTTCTTGAATACTAATAAACATTGATTCCATGTAAAATGGCCTACACACGACCCTAACTAGCTAGTTAGGGTCGTGCGTAGGCCATTTTAGGGGCATAACTAAAACGCATCGCCGAGCGAACCGTTTTGGAAGGCATATTTAGTAAGTACGGTAGCTACCGTACTTACTAAATATGCCTTCCATAACGGTTCGCTCGGCGATGCGTTTTAGTTTAAACTATTTTATAAGCAATTATTGAACGTTTGTAAACTTAGGATAGGGGAAACCAGAATCTTAAAAAATAAGATGCGCTGTGCAAGTTATGCATAAAATAGCTATAATTATATTGCTTCCCTAAACTTATAAATACGTGAGCTGCATCAGTCCTTGGTATAAAATTTATTTCACTTTAATCTTTACTTTTTATTCACAGATACAAGTAATGGTATTGGCAGCATCTTTGGGTTCTTCATGCTGCCACCTATTATGCAAATATTTGGTCGAAAAGCCGTCCATATAGTTAACGGTTTCATTCTCATCATCGGCTGGATTATATTCGCACTGGCTTACAGCGTCACAGCACTTATTTCTGCAAGAGCCATCCAAGGTCTTGACATGGGTGGTTTTTATATACAATCTATAATTATCAGTGAATACATAGATCCTAAAAGAAGAGGCTACTTCATGATCTCCAAGAAAGCAGCAATAACCATTGGTGTAATTTTGTGCCGCAGTTTATCTCTTATTTTTAACTGGCGGCAAATAGCAATATTTGCAATAATTCCTGCAACACTAGCAGTTGTGTTGACGTTATTCTGGCCAGAAAGTCCTTTCTTTTTGGCTATGAAAGGTCGTTACACGGAAAGTGAAAAATCGTTCATCTGGCTCCATGGTAGTTTCAACATGCAAGAATTACACCTATTACATTATGCCCAACAACAGAATACAAAGAAACAGGGTACAAAAAAGTGGTACAAGTGTCTGTTTAAAAAAGACTTTATGAAACCGTTTGTAGCAATATCTCTTTTAACATTTATTATAGAATTTAGCGGTAAACATTTTTTTCCGGTTTACGCAGTACAGATGATAACGGAACTAGTAGAGGATAAATCAATAGCAATATATGCCTCAATAGGTGCTGATTTATTCACGTTAGTGGCATTCATATGCTGTTCTTTCATTATGCGTTACTTCAAAAGACGAACAGTTCTGTTTTGGTTTGGTGTTATAACTGTTGCCTTAATGCTATTGATCTGTTTTGTTATAGTTTTTAAACCATCTACTGCGACATGGCTGGCACCGGTGTTAATTGTTTTACATAATTTTACAGTTAATTGTAGTATTATACCTGTATGTTATACATGTTTAAGCGAATTATTTCCATTGGAATACAAAGGATGGGGTAACACTATAGCAGGGATGGTTTTTGTGTGCTCGTACACACTGATGTTGAAAATTACACCACTTATAATGGAGAGTACTGGTGTAGGAGGTGTCTATGCAATATATGGTGTAATTATAGGCGGATGTTTGTTAGTGCTACATGGTATTCTGCCAGAAACTAAAGATAAAACTTTGATAGAAATTGAAAACAATATTAAAGGTGTCGTTTTGTCACATCATGATGTAATGTTAGCGAAAAATATGCCTGAAATAAGTTGAAATATTTCTTGTTTGTTTGTGTTGAAAATAATCCTCAGTATTCTAATAAACACCAAATTAACTCCGCGTAGACTTATCTGATTTGATCTAAGAAAATGTGTATTCTTTTATTTTAATGGTGATACAGGAGTTTTGTAACTACTGAACTATATCAGACAGTTCACTTTTTGTTATATTTCATCTTTAATTACTTAGCCATCACTAACTGTGACACATTTTATTTTATTTTATTTTATTCTTTTAGGAAAACTTACAGCTAAAATACAGGTACGAGAAGCATAACATAAAATGGCCAATTACAAGTTTCCGCCTATATACATAAATATGTCGATACAAGATGGTAGACAGCAGTGCAATAGGCACAACTGAGATAAGTAACTAAAAAAAAAATCATCAGGTACAGGTCAATCTAGAAAGCAGATTACATCTCATCAAAAAACCTCATACATAATTTTGCTTTTAGTTGATTAATGCTAGTGAAAAATAAATCAATGTCATACGCATGGCAAATAGAATTGAATGCTCGACACACTCTAATAAGATAGGAGTTTTGTCTGTAAGTGCAGGTTGTTAATGGCACATAAAGCAGCTTTGGTTTCCTTAGACGCACAGATGAAACACACAATCCAATCTTACCAAGCAGTTCAGAACAATCAATAGAATGATTTATTAGTTTGAACAGAAGAGTCAAGTCTGCTATATTTCTACGTTCATACAATGGTAGAATATGAAATTTCCTACATCTGCTCAAGTAATTAGGTAAATAGGTACCAGATCTGAATTGTATGTAACGCAAAAATTTTCTTTGGATTGCTTCCACTCTGTCAATATATATATCATAAACAGGATTCCAAACCTGCGAGCAATATTCGAGGTGACTGCGAACAAAAGCACAATAGAGTATTTTAATAGTTTTAACATTCTTAAAATCAACTGAGATTCTTCGGATAAATCCTAGAGCTTTGGCAGCCTTCTTGACAACATTATCAATGTGGTCCTTAAATACTAATTTCGAGTCAAAAACTACACCTAGATCCCTAATGGTATTCACTCTGGATAAGGGAGTACTAGACAAAGTATAATCAAAGTAAATAGGGTTCGGTTTGCGCGTGAAGGTGCATATGTAACATTTGAGAATATTTAGGTCTAATTTGTTATCTAGACAGAAATTGTAAAAACAGTTGAGGTCAGATTGTAGATTACGGGCATCTTGTAAATTTTTTATTTGGGACATAATCTTCATGTCATCGGCAAATAAGAGTATTTTAGAATAGCTAAAGCATGACGATATGTCATTAACAAAAATATTAAATAATAAAGGCCCAAGTAATGAGCCTTGTGGAATCCCAGAGGGAATACTCCTGGCACGGGAGGAATACCCATTAAGAACAATTGTTTGACACCTATTTTCCACATAAGAGGAAAACCACCTGTACAAGTTACCTCGAATCCCTATGCCGCGAATTTTACGGAGAAGCAGTGTATGATCCAGACGATCAAAACATTTGCTGAAATCGGTATAAATAATATCTACTTGACTGGGTTCTGACATAGACTCCGTTAGGAAATCACTGCATAGCAAGAGGTTGGTAGTGCACGAGCGCCCTTTCATGAAACCGTGTTGTTGTTCACTAATATGGGGTCTTAGGGTAGTGTACAGCTGCTTATGAACGATTCTCTCCAACATTTTGACAAACAGGCAAAGTTTGGATATAGGTCTATAATTCTCAACTCGGTCTCGCGGGCCTTTCTTATAGACTGGTGTTATATATGCAGTCTTCCAAATATTAGGCACTATACCCTCATTTAACGATCGCTGAAATAGTATTGAGAGAGGGGTGGCAAGGCTTTTAGCGCAATTTAATATAAGCACAGGTGGTATATCGTCAGGTCCCGCAGATTTATTTAAATTAATACACTTAAGTAAACTAAAGACATCATCCTCGCACACTTCTATGGAATATAAGTCGGACAACGTTTCACACTTGTTGTCGGAATGCTCGGAGCGCGATGACGGCAGGTCTTGGTCGCCTGGACGTTCCAAAAAGTTGAAGTGAAAATAGTCACTGAACATATTGCACACGTCCTCACCATTAGTGGCAGAACACTCACCGTGTTTTAAAAGGGAAGGATAGGTATTGGCTTGCCTTTTCGATTTCACGTAAGACCAGAAAGCTTGAGGCGAAATAGTTATGCCTTCCTCTATTTTAGCGATATACTGATTATACATGTCAACTTCAATCTCCTTGGCTCTTTGGCGGAGACGGACGAAAGAATTGTAGTCGGAAATATTTCCGTACCTTTTATATTTTTTGTGGAATTTAGCTTTCTCACGCAGTACTTTAATGAGGGGTTTCTTGTACCACATAGGGTATTTGGTGCATGAAGTAAAAGTTTTTGTTGGAATATGACTTGTTCTAAGTTCCTTAATTTTGCAATAAAAAAAGCGAGTAGCCTCCTCCAGCGTTCTTCCATGTAGTTCCCGATGCCAAGAAATCCGATTAAGTGCTCCATTAATAGCGTCGTAGTCACCCGCTTGATATATATACTTAGTGTGCGGTCGCGTAGGCAGGGTGGGAGATTCATCAAGGTCAGCAGATACACAGACAGCTACATGATTAGAATCAGCACGTACTAATGGGTCCGCGCAGGAGGAAACCGAGATTTGATAAGTTGATAATATCAAGTCAAGTATCCGCTTATTCACATTAACATAGCTATTATACTGCAGTAAATTACATACACTCAAAGTATCAAAAAATTTCGCTTGGATTTGGTCGGTAATGTTAGTGGGCTGAAGTGAATCATCCTCACCATCAGGGAGCCAAATTACATGGGGTAAATTAAAGTCACCGAGTATCAAAAACGTATCCGCGGGGTGGGTTTGTACCACGTCCAGAAGATTTTTATGAAAATTCGTGAGTTGAACACCTGCCGAATTACCCCGACCCTCAGCGCAGATATAAACTACACAAATGTGCATTTTATACAAAGCACCTGGCCGTCTCCTTCTTAAGGTGAGTGTTACCCATAGATCCTCGGCGGAAGAACACCATTCAGTACGTAATTCGGCAACAAGTTCACGCCGTACTGCAATCAGTACACCCCCACCATATAATTGGTCTGTAACAGCATAGTTTCTATCCCGTCTCCATACGAGGTAACGGTTGTCAAAAAGTACACTACTCTCAATATTCTCTGTAAGCCAAGTCTCAGTCAAGCAAATAATATCAAATGAACTCAAACATATATTTCTATAGAATAATAACGTTTTTGTTCGCAGTCCCCGAACATTTTGATAGTATACACTAATAGCCATTACAAATGTATAAGGTAGTTAGCAAAAAAGTGGCAACAAGGTATAAGCAGTTCGAACATTTTATAGTAAATAATAAAAATCTATTAGTGCATAAGTTTAGTTCTTTTAAACAAAATGCGAATCTAGTGTAATGCGCGCAAAGCTGAAATTGGAATATATAATAAACAACGTCAAGCGATAAGCTCGTTAGAGGACAAAGAATGTGGCATGCGTATAAAAAATAGGTACCTGCGTATCTCAAACTTTTTGAATATAAACTACAGTATTGAATATGATAACAATGAGTGAAGATATTTAACTTAAGTATTTTCTTAAATCCTGCTCCGATCGGATGTGGTGCGTTGGTGAAGTAACATTCTTTTTTAGTAGTATTTTGCAACCGACGACCCAAACGTAAGAAAAACCCAGTTCCTTCGCAAGAGATTTAGTCTTATTCAGTAGCAGTTTGTTCTCCAACGTCAGATGGTCGTTGACATAGATCGTGCTATCCCCACCCAGGCCCAATTTACCGGTGTTAAGCGAGCTTTTCAATTTTCTGGCTGATGCCACAAAGTTGTTTTTTAAATAATTATTATGTATGGAACAGATTATGTGTTTACTCTGATCGTTGCTTCGCATTGGCACTCGAGCGATGTAATTTATTTGATCTCTTGGTATGCTACACCCTATAGCGTTTCCTATTTTAGTTACGATTTCGTAAAGATCCTCCGTGATACTAGCAGGAACACCCTTGATCTCGATGTTGTTTAGTCTTGCCCTCTGCTCACTCTCCCGTCTAAATTCTTCCAATTTGGTACAACGATCCCGTAGTATGGTGACCTCATCTTGAGTCTTCTTTAATTTTGTGACTTCATGTCACATCTGTAGGTATATAAAATTAATCCATTGATGCCTATTGATTTCACTAATGAAAAGATCCAACAGTGTTTGATCGGTTCTCTTTTGGCATCTGATATCCTTCACTCTCGCTCCGAATAAATTTAAATGAAAGGTCTGAATACTAATTGATTGGGTAAGTATTTCATTTAGTCTCGATGTCATATGTCACGTTGATTTGTTTCTGTGTTGTGTTTAAGTTTAAACTAATTTCACGATGACGCAAGACCTCTTTCGACGACTTATTGAATCAATTCTACAAAGCCGTGTGAACATAGATTTAAATTGATTAATCAAGAAATTGCCCGATTCAATATCAAACGTGTGAACCGTCTGATATCAGCTTTAGCGGTAATCCGAGTCGTAATTTAGATATTTTCTGAAACACGACTGCCATCTGATCTCCACAACCCAATGGCGATATCGAAGCACTGCAGCTAGACCAGTTGTTGAACTTTTCATGGTGCCAACTAACCGTAACGTCTACCACAGATGTTTGTATGGCATCCGGCACCGACGGCTTAATGTGCTCTCTGTGGTACGGCCAGACCAATACAATTACCCGTATTCATGTATACAAATATATGCACTGAGCGAGGGTCGAACCCGCGCCTCCTACGTAGAGGACGCGTTTACTACCGCCACGCCACAGAGGCTGGCACGTAATGACTCGAGTGTATTATTGGATATCGGATAAAATCACGCTCTACAATATTTAACAAGAAAATATCAAGCGTAGCCGTGGTCGTATGCCACTATTCCTAGAATGTATCCTTTTGTCAGAGTAAGTTGCATACGACCATGACTAGCTTTGATTCGCTTTTTAGTGCGTAATTTTTCAGTAGACGTGTTTAAGTTTTAAATTTTATTTTTAATTTAGGCACTTACATTATTTTGGGGGGAACAACAGCTTATAGTTGATCGATTCATAAGGTGGCAGATTTAGCTTTTGTCCGTTTTTTCCGGTCTAGAGGACGCATTTCTTTACCGATTTGCACCAAACTTGGCACACATGTTTTTTGATTTATAACTCAACTCTTGTCAGCTTTTTTTAGAGGAGGGAAAATGGGGGAGAACATGTGAGAAGTTTGCTGTCGTTTGTTTGGGTGAAGTTTGGAGACAGGTATTTTTATTCTTGCTTTTTTTCTATTTCCGATTTTCTTTCTTGCTCTAAAATAGCTAGATTGGATCGGAGAATAAACATTTTCTCCGATTCGACATACTCCATTCGGTTAGGTACCTGACTAAACGTAAATAATGTTGATGTGTCTCTTTACTATATTTTATTTAAAAGCTCAGTTTATTAATATTTTTTCTGTTTAGTAAATTATTTTTAGACTAAAAATCTAAATAAAACCACTCATAAATCAGTTATTTACCCTAGTTTATTTGTTTAAAATGTGTTTTTACAAAAAGTCACTACAAATGTATTTACCTTTAGTTAAATAATAACCGAATAGTACTATTAGCTATTCTGTGGTTGGTAAGAGTAACGTGACTTCCTCTTGTTCCCATTGAACTTTCACTCAGAATATTTATGTATAAGTATGTGAGGAACGTAGTTTCTCGCAAATGTGACTAAATAGGTTTAGTCCACGGAAATCTTAATTGTATTTGGGTTTTACCTGCATGTGTCGGAGGATGCAATTGCCTTTTTTAATATCTGGGGAGGGGGGGGGGGGGGGAGATTAATTTAAAGTTAAATCCAAGTTAGTTTGTGGGTTGATAAACCCTGTCCCACGGCCGCTATCTTGGAAAAACATAGTTCAAATGGGTTTAATGGATCATCTGCCGACTTCTTCGTGAATCCTCCAATTATATATACTTTATACTTTTGTCAAGAACCCTCAGACTATTTTTATAAGTTAGAACCATATACTATATATATGCTAAAATTTCATGGATTTCCCTTCATTTAATTCACCATATTTGTTATAGAGATTTCATCCTTATGATTGACCCATCGACGTATAGTATAAAAAAAAGGATGTTATTTTTTCGGATTTCAGTCGGTTCGATAACAGGATACTCCTAATACATGTTGCGTTTTAAAAATAATGTAATGTTTTCTTTGAGTGAAATTTGCTATCTTCAGTATTTAGAATAATTCCCTCCAAGTAAGGTTGATAAATTCTACTCTATAATTATAATCTTGTTTATTTTTGGTTCTACGGCTGAAGTTACTTGATAAAAGTTGTAGATAATCTTTTTTTCAACCAAAAATGTTTACTATTTTTTGTGAGACCTATTTTTTTGTCGTGAGATTAACCATTAAATTCATTTGAACCCATTTTTGCAGTGTTGCAAGGGTTGCAACTCCATAAACATGAATTTAACTTAAAGCTGACCTCCTTGATACCTACCTAAAAAAGAATATTGCATCATCTGACAAATGCAACACCAAATGTTACTTTTCAGAGGACTGATTGTGACTTATTAGTAGTTTATGAAATTGTTGCATAATAAGAATAAGGGTTCTTAAAATACGAGTCTGATTTAAAGAAACAAGCCGTAGGCGAGTTTTTTTGTAGTAGAGTGATTTAAGACCAAATTATGCATTTTCATTCACTGCTAATCTAATGTCATGAAATAATTAATATAATTTGCTTAAAATGATAGAAAAGGTAAGCACCGACCGAAATCCACTTCCCGATCGCGCATGCGCGTTGCGCCACGTCCACAGATTATGTAGAGAAATAGAATGCATTGAATCGTAATGAAAAAAATGTAATAATTACGAGAATGATACAGTTGCTTATAGAAGACTGTACCGTAATGAAATTTTTAATTTTTATTTTGATACTCAGTGCGTAAAAACTGTCACTCAAATTTTGTTTTAAATTGTTTTAATGTTTACATTTCAGTATGAGAGTAAATAAAAATTATTATTTAACATACTCTCTACTCTTATGTATCGGTTATAAAAATATCAAGTAGACGTGTCTTGTCAGCTGGAGTTTACAGAATCTCCTGCTCATGTGGCTCGGTAAGCGTAGGCACCACCCAAAGAAGCATCAAGACATGCCTGTCGGAACATGAACGTAATTGCCGCCTCTGCCACTTCGACAAGTCAGCGGTTGCAGAACACACCTAAGAGGATGGGAATCATACCATTGATTTCCAGAATACGAAATTTCTAGCTACCACTACACATTTTTTCCCACGTATACTTCGAGAAGCCATCGAAATATCCAAGCATCCCAACAACTTCAATCGGAAAAACGAAGTATTTCAGCTCCAAAAAGATTGGTACCCAGCACTGAGAGCCACTCGGTATCACAGTGCAAACGACCAATCAGGATCAAGTACGTCGGTGCCACAGCTCTCGACCAATCAGAATCGAGTGAGTCGATTCCCCCCCTCCGACAGCGCCTATAAATACGCCAGCGATTCAAGATTTCGCATCAGTCGCAACTCTGCCGCCCACGAGGCAAGGTCTCCGAACCCGTCGTCGTCCGGACCTGCGCCACTGAAGATGTCGACCGCAGTGATCGACGAAACGTCTGGAACGCAAGTTTCACATAGATCACGACCAAACAGCCCGGAAGCAGTATATTCTAAATTATTAATAATAGTTTAGACGGGAATGATCGCGATTATGGTATAGGTATACGCGGCGCGATTTAAGTCGGTCTGAGTCCGACGTAATGGATCCAACATCTATCGATAGGTTCAACAAGAATCAAATACGAGAAGCAATGGCCCTTTTGAAAAATTTGACCCTTTCGCGATAAGCATGATGCATTAGGTGTTTTTTTCATCGTAGCGTTAATCCCAGTCGCGTCTAAAGTTTTCGTCTAAGAGTCTGGAGTCTGCTTATTCCAGTCTAACTGCGGGTTTGGCTGAACTTCGATATTTTTCGTCATGCGATGGCAGCATTTCAGTTACACGAGACGTAGGACTTTTAAGGGCTCCAACTTCCAGTAACGACTGCCATAGATGCTTATCAACAGCTTAACTTGCTCTCCGAGGCACGACCAGACCAACGCAAATACTCAAATTCCTGCATAAAATATTTGCACTGAGCAGGGATTGAACCAATGCCTCGAGTATAGTCGCTGCGTTCACTACCGCCCACCACAGAGGCCATTTGATCAATCAATACGGACCATGACATATTAATCAGGAAATTATAGAATAAGGAACAAGGCTCTCGACCTTCTGACTTCATATTTGAACAATAGAATTTAGATGGTCGATGTTAAAGGTACACGTTTAGTGGGATCTGTGGTTTCGATGGGCGTTCCACAGAGTTGGATACGTGGACCATCTTGGAACAGCAACACTTATCGCAAAATTTGGTTAGACAAAGTTGTAGATCAAATTACCTGCAAAATTGCTCTCATTCTTTTTTTTTGTACGGAGCACCATTACCGAGTTTTTGTGATTTCAAAATATTAGGTAGAAGTCATATCAATCATATTCAAAAATACTTGTGCCCTTAGAATGTTTCATCAATGTAGAGCCTTAAACGCTGGTCCTGTAACCTTGAAATTAAGGTAGTAGATGCTACTAAGAAAGGATTTTGGGAAATTATTTTATTATTTTTTACCTTAGACTTTGGTTAAAAAAATACAGGAGTTCAATCGATGGGGACTTTTGTTATTATTTTGATTCACCCCCACCAATTTCCAGCTACCTGCGAATTTATACAAGCTTATTATTCTTATTTAGTTTATTTTGTCTGGATCATTAATCCGCGGGTATAAAAAATAGCTACGCTGTTCTCGTAAAATAGTAAAATAATTATTGTTTTAATTATTGGTTTCATTTTATTGTTTCCTAGGCAAAGTTAATAATCAACCTGTCAGATACGCGTAATTTCAAAGAAATGGGTTTTATTCTATGTTATTTATTATACCTACACAAGTGTGTTGTTAAATAAGACAGGAAGGTACCTACCTAATTATTTACTAGTAGTTCACTGTTTCATGAATTATTTATGGTAACTGTTACTATCTGGCTGCTGAAAAGAGTTTTACATGTAATTACTAATCGTTTATCAGAAGAATAATAACTATGTAAGTATTATCTATATAGGTACAAAATTCTCCACTTTTAAAATACTATATAATGCCCAGTACTTACACGCCTTTTCGCGCTCTCTTATTCCGCGAGAAAAGTCCCGGCCTCTTGGAAGACTGCTTTCGTGCATCCTGTGCCTAAGAAAGGCGACAGGACCGACCCGTCCAATTACAGGCCTATTGCTATAACCTCCCTACTTTCGAAGGTTATGGAGCGCATTATTAATACGCAGCTCTTGAGATACCTGGAGGGAAACGATCTACTGAGCGACCGACAGTACGGCTTTCGCCACCGTCGCTCTGTCGGTGACCTTCTGGTGTATCTCACAAACCGATGGGCGCAAGCCGTCGAGAGTCGGGGGGAGGCACTAGCGGTCAGCCTCGATATAGCGAAGGCCTTTGATCGGGTCTGGCACAGAGGTCTTCTTACGAAGTTGCCATACTATGGACTCCCTGAGGGACTATGCGAATGGATTGCTAGCTTTTTGTCCAACAGAAGTATCCAAGCCGTCGTCGATGGCAGTTGCTCGGACCGCATGGACATAAACGCTGGTGTCCCACAAGGCTCCGTGCTGTCTCCGACCCTGTTTCTGCTGCATATCAATGATATGCTATCTGATGACTCCATCCATTGTTATGCGGACGACAGTACCGGGGACACGTGTTACACGGGCCGTGCAAATGTCTCTCAGTCCAAGGTGAAGGAGAGTCGCGAACGACTTGTGTCCGAAATCGAGACTACTCTCTTGGGAGTATCCGATTGGGGTCGACTAAACCTAGTCCAATTCAACCCCACTAAGACACAAGTATGTGTATTCACCGCTAAGAAAACCCCATTTATTGTGGCGCCGCAATTCCTGGGTACATCACTTACCATTTCCTCGAGTATCGGGATCCTAGGCGTCGACATCTCAAGCGACGTCCAGTACCGCAGCCATTTGGAGGACAAGGCCAGGTTGGCATCTAAGAAACTTGGAGTGCTTAACAAAGCGAAGCGGTACTTCTCTGCGGGGCAACGACTCCTTCTTTATAAGGCACAAGTTCGGCCCCATATGGAGTACTGCTGTCACCTTTTTGCCGGAGCACCTGCATACCAGCTTGACCCCTTCGAATCGATACAAAGACGGGCGTTGAGGCTCGTCGACAATCCCATACTCGCAGGCGCTGTGGAACCTCTCAGCCTCAGGAGGGACTTTGCCTCACTGTGTGTGTTCTACCGCCTATACAATGGTTTGTGCTCAGATGAATTGTTTGACATGATGCCGACAGCTACTTTCTATCACCGCACCGCTCGCCATAGACAGGGAATTCATCCTCACACATTGCGACCAGAAATGGTGCGAACCGTGCGGTACGAAAGGAACTTCATCCCACGCACGCTCAAGCTATGGAACGAGCTCCCTGCTGTGGTTTTCCCCAGCGACTACAATATGGGGTTCTTCAAGAAGGGTATTAGAAGGTTTCTTCAGGGTCGGCAGCGCGAGTGCGACGCCCCTGGTGTTGCACACGTCCATAGGCCACGGTAACCACTTTCCATCAGGTGGGCCGTGAGCTTGTCTGCCACCTAAGTGGTATAAAAAAAAAAACCCTAAATTTAATTGCTTAACAACGTTGCTGAAGTAAGAATGAATTTAACTATGCTAGACATAACAACCTATTATTACTACAACTATATTATTCATTGGAAGGTATTTTGAAGCTGTTTTTAGTTTGAATCTGAAATAACAAAAAGTAACTGGATTTGTTTATTACAAGAATTTGGAAGTATGTACGCATTATGTATGCAAGTAGAAAATACTCTACTTTCAATGCACTACATTAATTACGTAAGTATTTAAACCAAAATATGTATAAAAATAATACATAATATTTACAAACCTGCAGATTCAGGCGTCAAAGAATTCCTCCCCATCGACGTCAACTGGTAGGGTGGCCAGAAGGCTGGCGCGGCATTGCTACGTTGAATGGCAATACCGATAATTTGCGCAAGGAATAAACCTGCCCTCTGGTCAAGGGTAGCGTCTGTTAAGCGTTTGGAAATACCCCAAGCGGCTCAAATATGTAATTACCACTTAAGCTACTATATTTGCGGCATTTGAGGATCTCTGTCGAAACAGCAGCAGCGCAGGCACAGTCCGCAGTCCCTGGAAGATGTGAAGGCGCAAGGGTGTCAGCACATGTTGCATCCCACACCCAATGCCTTCCCATATTCCAAGACACCAACGGCATTCTATCTGGCCTTTTGCCATCGTCGCGCACAAAACCAGTAGGTTTTAAAACGGCTGGAACGTTGGCAGTGACAAGAGCCCGACGGATTATATCATTGATGTACGCGTGCCGTAAAAGTCATTCCGTCCACCTACTGCATGAGAGACCATGGTGTTCTTCTCAACAGTGACATTGATAACACTGCGAGAAACGCAAGGAGCACCTAAACAAAGGTAAGCAGCGATCCGGAAGGTATCAATGTTGGGCGATGGTAGGGCCTGAAGCCGAACACCGGTTTCCCATTCCCCACAGCCAAAAGGCGAGCGCGCTCCGCGAGATTGGTAGACGTAGAAATGAGATGTTTTCTTACCATGTTTTAAAGCGGTACGTCCTATTGTCCCTGGGAAGATGGGTTGACTGGCAAATCAGCGAAAGGCACCAAGGTGAAAAAGTTTTATACCATCTAGCTTTACCTTTTTTGTTATTGTGTCCATAACGGCTGCACACTCCCTCCTATCATGCCCCCTTCTCTCAATAACCACATCACTAACCGACTCTGGGACATCATAGATGATTATATTGCTGGCTCTAATGGCCCTTTCGTTCATCTCTTTGATTGCGGACTCGGTAGCAAGCATACTCTGTCGTACACGTAGGTGCTGTACTTCTTCAGTCAGCTCGTTCAACCTTTTCATCATCATTGGCAGTTGGGACATAGCCGCCTTGCAATCACCACAAAGGAAGGTCATAACGCGAGCAACCGTTTTTAATTCAAGCACACGCACTTCCGTGGGCGACAATCCATGACATGACAATCTCCACATAGTATAATCCTACAAGAATCACAGCGTACTCCTGGTTTTTTATCCGTAGATGGTTTGCCCTGAGTCTGGGCTGTACATATCTGTCTGATGTTAAAGTTAATCAGCCCTATCCCTTAGTCGCCTTAATTGTACAACACCACATGGGAAGTGAAGGCGTGGCCAAAATTCTACTCTGCCGGGAATCACGCGGTTAACCCTGGATGTTACACCAAAAATAATTAAGATCCGTTCTTTAAAACCTATCATGTATTTGATGTTTCAGCCAAAAGTCATGAAATTATTCATAGTAAACTTGCTCACTGTTCTCTCCCATTTTTGCTCTTATCAAAAAAGCTTTCGACAAAATTAGAGTTTTAAATCAAAGAATATGTCTGCCAAGTTTGGTGAAAATCGGTTAAGAAATGCGTCCGCTAGACCAGAACTGAAAAACCGGATACAGTAATCTGCTACCTTGCCGAAACGGAGACTCTCGCTCGCTACGCTCGCTTGGTCAAATATAAGCTGTTGCTTGCCCCAAAATAATGTAAGCAACTAAATGAAAAACAAAATTTAAAACTTAAGCACGATTACTGACAAGTCAGGCTCTAAAAAGTAAATCAAAGCTTGCCGTAGTTTCTGACAAAACCATCAAATTCGCAGTTAGATTGGTAAAGCTGACACCAGACTCCAAGGTGAAAGCGTTTAATGCGTCTGGGATTAGCGCTAAGATTAAGAAGAATGCATACAAATATTTACATGGAGTGGGAATCGAAACCTCGTCCCCCTACGTAGCAGTCGAACGCTCTACCTCTACGCACCGTGACTGTTTATAACTCCTTTACAGATATAATACTAGCTGTTGCCCGCGGCTCCGCCCGCGTGGATGTCGGCTATCGCGACGAAACATAGCCTTTGTCCTTTCTCAAGGTCTTATCTACCACTATACCAAATTTCATCAAAGTGGTTTAGGCGTGAAAACGTAACATACAGACAGACAGACAGAGTTACTTTCGCATTTATAATATTAGTATGGATGTCTAAATGCATAATTAATCATTATTGAAGAAACAATAGTGTGACCAACACATGTGCTTTCCTACTTTGCTTTGAAGATTTTCAGTACAATATCTAACT
The DNA here is from genome assembly GCA_949126895.1 of Eilema caniola. Taxonomy (NCBI): domain Eukaryota; kingdom Metazoa; phylum Arthropoda; class Insecta; order Lepidoptera; family Erebidae; genus Eilema; species Eilema caniola. Next base: position 3,829,565 of record OX421488.1, on the reverse strand, counting down.
GAATTCAAATATTAAAAAATAATTTAAAGCACTTCAGTGTACCATAAAGGTGTCGAAAAATGCCTGATTTATATTCATGGAGACAGGTTTGTTCACTTAGATTTTATGTTAAAATTATACAAGCAACTTAAACTTAGTTATTATTTCCATCAAAATAGCTTTAGCATCTGATTAAATTAACCAAACCGTCTAGTAAAATGGTTAGGTCGATAGTTAATTATCATTATTATTATATAAATGTAAAGTGGTCGTGTCTGTACATTGGAAATTAAAAAAAAAAAATTGGGCTGTTAAGTTATATTAACGATACTGTATACGAAAATATATTTTTTACATTCTCCTGTTTACACTGTCTATTGTGTGATACAAAAATTTGTGACCGAATTTCGATGCGGTATTTTAAAGGTCTTAAGTAGTCAGAATTAAAATCTTACGTAAGTTTGATTGCAATAGGTCAAGTAGAACCGGAGTTATCCCAAATATGGCCAATTAACGGGATAACTGACATCCACACGGGTGGTGCCACGGGCAGTATAAAAAAATAGAAACTTTAAACACGGCAGAAACCTGCGCTCTTCTTTTAAAACTTCGTCTTGCGCTGTCCTACCCATCGCCTTGATTTTATTCACTCTTCCTTTCCTGTATTGAAGGAGCCACCTAGAGGAATCAGGAGGGTCGCTAGTTGGTTATTTTAAAATTTACATACATATAATCACGCCTTTATCCCCGGAGGGTTAGGCAGAGGTGAATTAACACCCACATTTCATCAATCTGTATTCGGTCCCACGTAATGGGGGGTGAGCCTATTGCCGTATTCCGGGCACTATTGTTGACTCGAGCCATGCATCTGAGGCTGAGTCTGGGCTGTACATATCTGTCTGATGTTAAAGTTAATCAGCCCTATCCCTTAGTCGCCTTGTACGACACCACATGGGAAGAGAAGGGGTGGCCCAAATTCTACTCTGCCGGAAGCCACGCAGCATATTTTAAAATATATCTAAGTATTTGTACAGTAGAACCCGTTTAATACAACGTCGCGTCGCTTGTATTTAGTTTTCATATAAAATTAGCTTATTACGATCCATTTTTGACAAAATTACTATAACCGGACTATAGTGACTGACATGCCTAACCTTCGGCAGTGTTCGGAAGTGTCAGGTGAATATATTATTAGGTCTTTTCCTATGAAATTGTCGTTTTTTTTTTGAAGAAACTGTTGAAAACTCAATTTTCAGTACTAACAATTTTGCATTTTTTTTAGGAATGACAAATCCAAATTTTATGATATTTTTGTGTATGAATGAGACAGCATTAAGCTAACAAACAGGAACTTTTATTTTTGAACGCTGTAAAAAAGTAATAACAGGAATAACAAACTCATGAATCTGTAAGAAAATTTCGGCAATTTCATACACGGAACATCTATTCTGTGACGGAACAGAAAAAACGATGGAAGTGTGAAGTAGGCGTGGCACGCGTGTCATTGTTATGCGGAGATTTGCAAGACCTTACAATTTCAACCTTCTGTCGTATCTGTCATCACGTGTAGTAGAGTAGTCAAAAATTTATGTTTAAAAATTATTGAATAATCATTTATTGGTTCCGATAGTTCATTAGAATGTAGGTAAATGCTCCAACGTCGCCTCAAAGACGGATTTGTTTACGTGATATAAAAGGAAAAATTTGGATTGGTTAGGGCGAGGTCTGGTAGTTTAGTGGTCGAAGCATTGCCCCTGTCAGGCAAAAATCGCGGGTTTAAACCCCGCCAACACCGATTCATTTTTTTCCATTTAAATCGATTTGTTTACGTAATGTTTAAAGTAGGGACAAGATAATAGGTCACTTTTGACAGATGTCAGTTTTATATTCATAGTGAGGTGACCTGCTTAAAAACATCGATTAAATGAATGAATCGAATGAATCGATACAGACTTGAAACATATGTGAATTTTAAAAATGATCATGCGAATCCCTGTCCCATTATTATTTTTTCTTTCATAAATTAACGGAGCAAAATAAAACAAGTACCTACGTAATTTAACAAAAAAATTGCTTTTATTCACTTGAACTATCGGAACTGCTATCTTCATCACTGCTGTCAGCACTCAGAGATATTATTAATTCATTTACAATAATATTGTCTATTCTCACATCTCGTTCAAAATCTTGTAAAATTATTTTCTTTGTCTTCTCCACGACTTTTCGCCAGTCTTCTGTAGTGACTTCTGCACATGCAGTTTGTAGCAGAGTCATCATTTTAGCAGTACTGAAGGGTGGTTCAGTATTGTTCCGCGCTGCATGACCCTTTATTTGTGCCCAAATAAGCTCGATGGCGTTATATTGGCAATGGTAGGGAGGCAATCGAATAACTTCGTGTCCATGCTCTAGGGCTAGTTCATCGATTACATAGCGGAGCTTGGACGGCTTAGTTGCTTTTACCAGATTTAACAACTCAACTTTTAATAAAGTTGGACTTGCCTCCACACCATTTCTTACCAGCCACGAGACAATTTCTTGCTTTTTATTTGCTTGAGTTGGTGGTTTATCAACTTGTACAGAATGATACGGAGCATTGTCCATTATAATTTTCGATGGGTTTTCTAAGCTGACTAGCAGCTTCTCAAACTACTTTTTAAAAACATCAAAGTTCATTTCCTCATGGTAATCTGTTGTAGTTTTAGAGGCGAATGCGAGGAGGCAGTCTGGAATAAAACCTTTAGAAGCTGATCCCGCGTGACATATAATAAGTCGGGCTCCTTTTCCCGATGGAACTTTTGAGGTGGAGGCCGCTGTATCATCGGTCCATGTCCGCGCAACCGTATGGTTCGCATTCAACCATGTTTCCTCAATAAACACGACATTGTCCCAATCCGTAATTTTATTTACCTGACGTAAGAATGTTATTCTCTTCAAAATAATATCGTAGCGTTCTAGCAGGATTTTCCGCTTGTCGGTTTTTTAAAATCTAAAGCCAATCGATTTCAAAACCTTTGATAGAGACGATTTGCCTCCAAAAAATAAGCCTGCGCCTTTTAACGAACTCAATAGCTTTTCCCGTGTAGGATATTCTTTTCTCGAGTAATATCCATAAATGTGGTTGCGAATTGCAGCAGCATCAAAATTATCAAGGTCAACAATTTTCTTCTCCCTCTTTCGTTTTTTCGGTGTACGTAAAGTATTATCTTCTGAGCCTGATGGTCCGTATTTCTCTTTCAGAATTTGGGTTACTGTCTTCTTCCCTATTCCCAATGCTTCGGCAACGCGTTCTCTCGGTGGTTTCAATGGTAAAAGAGGCCCATCGTTAACTGATTCACGTCCAAAATAATTGTACAATTTCAGCACTAGTTCGCGAGATTGACTGTTTAGAGTTTTCCCCCGTTTCGACATAGTAAGACTGTAATGTTTTTCTTGTTTAATAATCGTTAAGCAATCGGAGTCCAATTTATAGCCAGGTAAACGTAGTCAGTAAGATCAGTTCAATGAAAAAGCCGGATCAGAAGAAAATAACAGAGAGCACACCAAAAACGCACAGTCACTTCGCACAACAACAAAAAACTGCGTCATCATCATGTTATGGCGACATGACATGCGTCATCGACAGGCACTGGTGTTGCCAGCAACATCCACCTAAATTGCACCCAACATCAATGACCTTTCTATTTAGTTATTTTTTTGTATTTTTATAGTTAGTTAAAAGAATAATAAATATGTATAATTAGGTTTTATTATAATCACAACGTGGTTATAAATTTATGGTGATTTTTCTTCACAAGTAATCATTGCATTCGATTCAACTTACAATCCTATCAGCTTTCGATTTTTAGAGTAACATCCCTAGTGTTTAAAAAGAAAAAGGGTTGACTGACGCAACATTGTAACGACGTTCAGTTCTTTAGATCAGAAATTGTTTATTATGTTTAGAATGATTTATTAGTGAAAGGAAATCGTAAAATTACTCGTATCGGTCATTATTACAATAAATATGTAAACGTAATTGAAAAAAGTTAAGCAATTGTGCAGTTCTTATTTTATGCCCGCCGTTACAAGGTTACGTTGTTGAATTTTGATGAAATGTCAAAAGTGACCTATTATCTTGTCCCTACTTTAAATAATATGCTTTTTGTGACGTTCGGTTTATATGACGCGATTGTTACTTCCTGTTTAGATTAGTAGATCATTGTACAATGTAAGAATAAATGTTGCCAATTGGCTCGATAGATGGCGTTGGCATCGAATTAGATCGCGATATGATTTCGTTGCATGGAATGTATAAGTAGTGAACGGATTATTTGTTTGTTGTCGATCGCAAGGTACATTGTATTGGCAAATAAATACTCCAAGTATTAAAGCAGTGCAGTAGTATCATTTCTCGTCGGACCCGATCTCGTTCATGGTCCTTTCGAGCCGAATTGACCGGGTGTGTCATCGGTAGTCATCGGTGGTGGTGGTAGTGGCTACCACCCTTTCGTCTCAATTGGACGGCGAGTTGCTGTCCAAACAACCCCTGCAGAGGGCACTGGTTGCAGTCTGCAGTGTCGGCGGGTACCGGGTCGCCAGTGCGGTCATATCCGGAGGTGAGGCGGAAGCGGAGGGAACTGTGTTGCGACGGCAGAGTTGCGGCAAGGAGCCGCTAGGGAGCGTCATTAGAGCTTCAGTAACAGGTGATAGTGAGTTGCGAAGATAAAATTGTGAGTACATTTTCAACCTTAAATCTTAGAAGAAAATTAAATTGAATAGTTAAACGAGTGCATAGAAGTTTGAACTTTAAATTCAAGATAAATGGAACTTAGAAAAATTTGCGAAGAAAGTAGTAATAAATCTTAGACTTAGAAAATATTTGTAGTTTAGGACTTGTATTAGTTTTAAGTAAAAGGTGGTTGAGACGGGGAGTCCATGCCGGATTTCACTTAGAATATTAATTCAAAACACTTGTAAAAATTTACCGATTGTTCAGGACTTAGAATAATTTTGCTGGAACTCATTTGTGACTTTGGCATATTTCTTTAGATTTATAACCTACAGCTGTTTTTTATATCAACTAAACTTTACACTTGACGGTCTACACTGTCGGTTGAAATTGGTTATTGTAATTGGAAATTTGTATGTGGTTGGGAATTGTATAAAAAATGGAATCCTTTAATAATGTTCAGGTAGACATTAAAGCGAAATTGCTTAAAGCCAAAACAAATTATAAAAAGTCCCCAAAGGATCGCTTAACAATGTCATACCTCGAAACAAGATTAGAAAACATAGAACAAGATTGGAAGTTGTTCAAAAACACCCATAATAAAATAGTAAGCACAATAAATAAGACTGAACTTAGCAATTCCGAGTACATAAAATCTGACATGTATGAGGAAGTAGAGGAGTTTTATATACAATTCAAAGCCGAACTTAAGGAAGTAATGTCAAAACTTAGAGTAACTGCTACATATGAATCTGTGGACCCAAAAGCGTGCAGTAACCTAGTAGTAAGCAGAGCCAAGTTGCCTGACATTAAAATACCTACATTTTCGGGAAAATACATGGAGTGGCAAACCTTTCGAGATTTATTTACAAGTCTAATTCATGCAAACAAGGATATCGACGATATTCAAAAGCTTTTCTATTTAAAAAGTCACGTAACTGGGGAAGCAGAGCAACTATTAAAGAATGTTAGCATTAGTTCAGATAATTACGAAAACGCTTGGGATAAACTACACAAAATGTATAACAATAAAAGGTATTTATCAAAGGGTATTTTAAAACGATTACTAAGTCAGAAGGTTTTGACTTCAGAATCGGCCTCAGAAATTAAAGGCTTAATTAATACCACATCTGAATGTTTAGATTCACTGAAAAATCTAGGGGTCGATACATCCACTTGGGATATTTTAATTATTTATATTATCAGCGCCAAACTTGATCCGGAAACCAAAAAAGCTTGGGAACTAAAGGTGTCATCGGAACAGACCGATGAATTACCTACGTTTATCGAATTTTCAGAGTTTCTGATAGGTCGCTTCAGGGGTCTGGAAAATTTAGATCTGAAATCCCATAGTGAAAAAAAGGTTAACACGAAATCATTTCATATTGTTAAAGGTAAGGGTACTAGTTCCTGTGCGTTTTGTGCTGCTGATCATAAAATAACTTCTTGTAAAGCATTTAGTAAAGAATCCAATGAGAAGCGACGCGAATTTGCTATGGATAAAAAATTGTGCTTTGTTTGTCTAAATAGCAACCATTCTGCCAAGCATTGTAAGAACATCACCCGGTGTCGGGCGTGCAAGCGCCGCCACCATTCTTTATTACACCCTAGTGGTGTTTCTGGGTCAGTAGACGAGGAGACCGTTCGTGATACTGCCTCATCGACTGAGTCGATGAAGGAGGAACTGGCTTCAGGTAGTCAGAAGCAAACCGCGCAAGCGGAGGGGTCTAAGGAGCCACTTGTCTCTTGTCTTGCGACAGGGAACTGTAACAAAACAGTTTTATTAACGACAGCTGTTGTACAAGCTGAGTCGAAAGACGGGACTTTTCGTATGGTTAGGGCTTTATTAGACCAAGGGTCGCAAGGCTCTTTTATTACTGAATCTACCGTTCAGTATTTGGGGTTAAAGAAAATTGCGGCTTAACACACTATAAGTGGTGTAGGTGCTGACAAAAGTGTGATCTCAAGGTCCACTGTCAACATAAATATAAGATCTAGAGTTGACCCCCGATTCCAAATTAAGGTTAATGCCTACGTCTTGAAGTCGATTACTTCCCTTCTACCAGTTACGAAAGTAACCAGAGTAGAACGGGTACAATTGACTGTGGGTGAGTTGGCCGATCCTGAGTATCACAGGCCCAACAAAATCGATGTTTTGTTAGGTGCTGAGATATACAGCCACATTATGAAGGTAGGTATTAATTGGAATTCGAGTGGATCAATCTTGGCGCAAGATACTGCCTTCGGGTGGATATTATCTGGCGTCTGTGAAGTGGATAATCGGGCTAATATCTCTTCTCATATCACCGTGATGCATTCTTGTCTAAGCGCTGACGAGTTGTTGAAAAGATTCTGGGAGCTGGAAGCCGAACCACCTGGAAGGAAGATGCTCACGGAAGAAGAGATTAGATGTGAGGAGCTTTTTACAGCTACCACAAAAAGGGATAGTCATGGTCGATATATAGTACGGTTACCATTCCGGGACGCGAATCCGGGCTGCAAGTATGGTGAGTTCAGGAAAATAGCTGAAAAAAGATTTAGAGGATTAGAATTTAAATTGGGAAAGAATATTAAACTAAAAACAGATTACACTAATGTTATAAAAGAATATTTAGAACTTAATCACATGAGAAAGGTAACCGATTTAGAAAAAACTAATAAAGAAGCTGTTTACTTACCACACCATGCAGTAGTCCGGGAGGATAAGGACACAACCAAGGTCAGGGTTGTATTTGATGCCTCCTGTAAAGGGATGACCGGAATATCACTTAATGATGACTTAATGATTGGTCCATCGTTGCAAGCCGAGCTCCGTCATACCATTATGTGCTGGAGAAAACATAAAATATGTCTTGTTGGAGACATAGTCAAAATGTATCGGCAAGTTCTTGTACATAAAGAAGACACTCCATTTCAGCGAATACTTTGGAGAGAGAGTCCTGACAGGGATATAGAAGAATTTGAATTGATCACTGTAACTTTCGGAACGGCCGCAGCACCATATCTTGCCGTGCGTGCCCTGCAACAGGTTGCTAATGATGAATGTCAAGATAATCCTGAAATAGCAAAAATAATTAAGAACGACTTCTACATAGATGATCTTATGACCGGAGCTGAGAATGTCGATAACAGTTATAAGATTTACAGAGAATTGACGCGTGTATTGGCTAAAGGCGGGTTTCAAATGCAAAAATGGATTAGTAATAGCAAGAAATTATTAGATAAGATAAAAAATGAGAATGATAGTTCTGATGAGGGGTTGAAAATAAAGTTGGATGAAATAACAAAAATTCTAGGACTTACCTGGTATCCACGTGAAGACATCTTCAGATACACCGTTAATCTCGCTCCACTGAGCGAACCTGCTACGAAAAGAAAGGTTATTTCCGATATTTCACGGTTGTTCGATCCTCTGGGGTGGTTAGCACCATGTATAATTGTTGCCAAAATCTTCATCCAGAAGTTATGGCTGGCCGGTATTGACTGGGATGTAGAAGTTCCCAGAAATTTATTAAATGAATGGATGACTTACCGTCAAGACTTACCGTCCCTGGAAAGGGTGAGAATCCCACGATGGCTACATACATACCAGACAGGAAAATGGGAATTACATGGCTTCGCGGATGCATCAAAACAGGCATATGCTGCTGTGGTATACCTCAGAGTGATAGATGAAAACGGAAATATTCGTGTATCGTTAGTGACATCAAAAACAAGGGTGGCTCCCATAAAACAAATATCGATTCCGAGGCTTGAACTATGTGGGGCAGTTCTATTGTCGAAATTGATTGTCGAAGTGGCTGAGGTTTTAGGAATAGCCAAAGCCGACTTATACGCTTACACGGATAGTGAGGTAGTGCTGGCATGGCTGAATCAGCACCCCAGCCGATGGAAAACTTTCGTGGCAAATAGGGTCTCGGAGATATTAGCCACAATAGATACTCGACATTGGTCTCATATTTCGTCTAAGCAAAATCCAGCAGACTGCGCGTCTCGCGGTATCGTCTCGCGGTATATATTATACGATTCAAAACTCGGATGTACCACCACTTAATTGCACGGTAAAAACCACAAACGTGACCAGTATGGCGTCGAAAAATAGTGGAAAACACAGAGTAGCAATTTTTGCTGACCAAACAGGTTACGGAGTCCGAAAAACGCTGCAAAACTTGTTAGGACGCGATTACACTGTGACCAGTTATTTAAAACCAAATGCACAGACTGACCAAATACTGACGTCATGCGACTCAATGTGCAGCGACTTCACCAGCTCAGATTATGTAATTATACTATCGGGTACGAATGATTGCAACGTTTTGAGAATGCAATCTCTGATTTACTGTTATTTGTTCAAATTGAAACGTACCAACATCCTTGTCGGTAGTATTTGTAAGAACAAATTTTTGAATGAGCAAAAATTAAATCTGGTATTGCAGCATATTTGCTCTGATTTCAAAAATAATTCAAGGTTTGTAGCTCTCGACACCAATGGGTATAACGGTAAAAGACTTTTAAATAAATTAAATATATGTAGAAACTTACTAAGAGAGATATTAAGCATAAATTACAGAATAAGATACTTAAATTACTGTGAAAAATTAATGAAAGGTAACCAACCTATTATGCATCATAGTAATAGTTGTAATAGTGTAGGAACACAAACAGATAGTATATTGTTAACTGATGTTGGCCAGCCCTTAGATGGAAAGACCTGTGATGCGTCGCAACGTGATACAGTTTTTTTTCGTCAGCAGTACCCAGTGTAAAGATTATAGGTAACATTAATAATGAAAATTGTCTATCTTGTGTCCAGTTTAATGTCTTCCATCAGAACGTATGTGGCGTAAATAACAAAACGGATGAGTTGTCACTATACATTGAAAGCTTGCAAGGGACAGTACACTACCTGTGTATATCAGAACATTTCCTAAACGACAGCCTAGTGAACTTACTAAACTTTCCCAACTATCGTGTGGCATCATATAGTACTAGAATAAACAAAACGAGGGGCGGTACACTTATATTAGCACGTAAAGACAGAGAGTGGCAAGAGTTACCGATAGCTAAAAAATTATACACAATGGAGGCATTTGAAATATGTGCAATTAAAGATAAGGAAACAGGGGTTAGTGTTTGTTGTTGTTACCGAAATCCATACGATAAAAACCTCATTACATTCATGGATAGATTGGAACTATTGCTGGAACATTTCATTGACAAGACATGCTGTTTGTGTGGTGACTTTAACATAGATCTTTTAGTGAATAACAGTAAACATAGTAATTTTGTGACTTTGATGACAGCTTATAATTTCAGAGCCCTGATCCACTCAAGTACCTTCAAGCGCAATAACAAGCAATCATGTATTGACAATGTTCTCACCAACTTACCAGACGATTGTGTACAGTCTTGCAAAACTGACCACAATGGCCTGTCGGATGGACACGCAGGTCTTTTATGCAATATGTTAATGGCTAGTGTCACAAATGTTAATGATAATAATATAATATATGGAACAAAAAGACATTTTAATACTATTAATAGATATAGGTTTAGACAAATGTTAATAAATCAGGATTGGACTATATCTGGAATAAACACATTTATAAAAAGAATCGAAGATATGTTTAAGAGAACTTTTAAGAAAAGGACAAAACCAATCAACTTAAAGCATAATAGTAAATTACGTTGGGTAACCAAAGGCATAAAAGTATCAAGTAAAATGAAGCGCTTTTTGGTCACTGGTAAGCTGGAGGGCCAGAACGCTAGTGTGGTCAATTATAGGAATCGCTACATTAGAATGTATAGGAATGTTATCAAGAAGGCGAAACAACTAGAGGTGCAGACTGAGCTAGCGCGTTCCAAAAATATTGCCCGCGATGTTTGGAAAATAATAAACAAGCATAGAAATAAAACTAAACCCCGGCAAGATACCATCACGATTAAAATTGGTGAAAATGTGATAAAAGAGCCCCAAAGAGTAGCTAATATTCTAGCAGAGCAGTTTGCTTCAAATTATGCTGCGAGTCCCATATATAATAAAGAAAAAGCGGTGGAAGTACTTAAGCAAAGCACCAACAGAGTGGACGATCAGCTCATCTGGGAAAAAACTACTGCGGCTGAAGTACAAAAGCTGATTAGCCAAATGGAATACAAAATTTCATGTGGTTATGACGAACTACCCGTAACTATAATTAAAGACAATATAGACGTTTTAGCTGAGCCTCTTAGTTCTTTCTACAACGAGTGTATGGAAGAAGGCATTTATCCTGACCAATTTAAGATTGCCAGAATAATTCCCATTCATAAAAAAGGGTCTAGACAGGATCCCAAAATGTATAGGCCCATTTCACTTTTGCCAACTATTTCAAAAATTTTTGAAAAACTAATAAAGGTTAGACTAATGAGACACATCAATGGCAATAGATTATTAAATTTGAAGCAATTCGGCTATCAGTCAAAAGTCGGTACCCGTGATGCAATAGACGCCTTGATTAGTGATGTCAGGAATGGGCTAAATAAAAAGCAGAAGGTCGCTGGTCTATTTTTAGATCTAAGCTCTGCTTTTGACACCGTGAATCATGATTTGTTGTTAGCTAAACTCGAACATTACGGCATACGAGATAAGTCCATGCAACTTCTAAGCTCATACCTAGAAAATAGGAAATTTTTTGTAGAGGTTAAGGGCATATCACGGTGTACAGTCCTAAAGAACAATAAAAATAGTATACAAATTTGTGAGCAAGCGTATAAGTCAAAAATGTTTTGCGGTAACAGGGGAATTCCACAAGGGTCCATATTGGGACCAATATTCTTCATTATTTTTGTAAATGATCTTGTGTATCATGTGGAAAATAATTTAGCCGATCACACTAAATTAGTATTATTTGCAGATGATACTAACGCCATAGTGTCAGCCGACAACATAGGCAGTCTAAATGAGCATGCGAATGAGGCCCTAAAAGTGCTAAATGACTGGTTCACTATGAATGGATTGCAGGTTAATTCAGCTAAAACAAATGCCATGCTCTTCAGATCTTCAGCTACATGCAGTGACCGGCTCAGTTGCGGCCTGGATGGTACACAAATTCATACTGTGGAGGTTGCTAAGTTTCTTGGTATACATGTTGATCGTGATTTGAATTGGAAATATGAACTTACTAAATTGGAAGATGCTATAAGTTCAGCCTGCTATGTGCTCAGAAGCCTCCGAAATGATGTTGATATTACACAACTAAAAACTGTTTATTATGCACTAGTAGAGTCCAAGTTAAGATATAGTATTCTTTTCTGGGGAGCCAGTTATGAGTACAATATTCAGAAGGCCTTTGTTATACAAAAAAGAGCGATTCGCACAATCGTACGTATCAGGCAGCAGGAGTCTTGCAAAGAACATTTTAAAGAGCTTGGTATATTAACCGTCCCCAGTCTGTACGTCCTGGTGCTATTAACACACTTCAAAAAGTATGTACACGTATACGAAACAGGAAATGAAAGATTGGTTAGAGAAAGTACAAGGAGGAAGGACTTTCAAACAAAAACCACTCCACGGCTCGAAATTTTTAAACATGGGACTCAAAATATGTCGGTAAAACTATTTAACAAACTACCAACGGAGCTTAAAATGTTACTTTACAAGAGTGAGTTTGAGACAAAATTAAAGGTATTTTTGAAGGAGGGTTGTTATTACTCAGTGGAGGATATTTGAATTGGACACGGATATTTTCTCTTTTTTTTTTTTTTTTTTTTTTCTTTTTGTGATAAATTGTGACTGTTATTTAAGTAATCAAATCATATACTTTGATTATTTTTGGGGCTCAGAGAATTGCTATTGTTGAATTCATTTATATTATTAATAGCTGGATTAATTGACTATTATTGTTGTGTTGAATTTATGGATTTGATTGGTTTTTTTTTTTTTTGAGTTGCTAATGTTTAATTAATGATGAATATTTTTTTTTGTTTTGATGTTGTAATGATGAATAATTGATTATTTATTGCTAATTAATGATATCAATTAATTGTTGACTTTAATTAATGGACTGGATTTGTTGACTGATTTGATTTTGCTGGTGAATTTATATTAGGAATTTATTTTTATGTTGATTTATACAAATAATGGTTAAATTGATATTATTATGATATGACTCCAATATTTTAACTAATTATGTATTATGGTGGATTTTTTGTTGTATTTTTCGCATGTTATAATGTAATTTAATTATGATCCTACACAATGTAATAATTGTTTGTGATGAAATAAATAAAATAAATATCTCTCCAACAGAACTATCTGCGACATCAATCTGGTTTGATGGGCCAGATTTTATGAGAAACAGGGTGATTGAATTCAAAAAACCAAGGCACCTAGTCACAAGTCAAGAACAAACGAAGACACACACCACTGTCTTTGATATTACCTTTTGGCAAAGGTTCTCTTCCCTATCCAAACTCCTTCGCGTAATTGCTTATTGTCGGAGATTCTTGAATCTCAGAAAAACTTCAGTGACAAGGCACAGCACTAAGCACTTGGTAAGTCAAGAAATTGATGAGGCGCTGGAAGTGTGTGTAAAGAGATGTCAAGAGGAGGAGTTAGGCGAAGACTTACAAAAATTGAAGAGTAAGAGAAGTTTAAGTCCAAGGGGAGGGCAGTTGAAGTCCTTGAACTTGTTTTTGGACGCAAAAGGTGTAATAAGGGTCGGGGGGAGACTTGAAATGTCCCAATTAAGCTATAATGAGAAGCATCCGATTCTCATACCACGAGATTCGTTCCTAACAACCCTCTTGATAGCGGATGCACATAAAAGGACTATGCATGGTGGTCCGCAACTTATGATCACCTATTTGCGCTCTCTGTATTGGATTGTGGGTGTCAAGGGATTGGTCAAAAAATATTATAGAGGTTGCGTAACGTGTATTCGCTACTCATCTAAGGTAAGAAACCAACTTATGGGTCAAATGCCGGCCTCTCGAGTGACGCCAAATAAACCTTTTTTTATGAGTGGCGTAGATTACGCAGGCCCGATAAATATACGAGTTTCAAAGGGAAGAGGGAACAAATCGTACAAGGGATACATAGCATTGTTCGTGTGCATGTCAACACGAGCAGTGCATCTGGAAGCGGTCAGTGATCTCACCGCCCAAGGATTTTTGGCGGCCTTTAGGAGATTTGTGGCCAGACGAGGTCGATGTGCCGAGCTATTTAGCGATAACGGCACGAATTTCGTAGGAGCGGCTCGCGAGCTGCACGGCTTATTCCAGGAGGAAAGATCAGCTTTCCGAGAGGAATTGGCCGAGCATCTCGCAAATAACGGTACCAAATGGAACTTTATTCCTCCTCGTGCTCCAAATTTTGGGGGATTGTGGGAGGCAGGAATAAAGTCAACCAAGTACCATTTGAAGCGCGTCATTGGAAATGCCACGCTGACCTATGAAGAATTAGGCACGGTATTAGCTCAAATTGAGGCCTGTCTTAATTCGAGACCTCTATCCTATGTCGAAGACTTAAACGACATAGTCGTATTAACCCCAGGTCATTTTCTGGTGGGTGAACCACTCGTCGTAGTACCAGACGCCAACTATGAAACGTCGAATATAGCCACGTCACGGCGATGGCAGCTACACCAGAGGATGATGCAAACCTTTTGGCGACGTTGGTCGCAGGATTACCTCCACCAGTTCCTCCAAAGGAACAAGTGGGAATACCAAAACCCAGAACCGTCACTAGGTGATGTAGTTTTAATAAAAGAAGATGATATGCCTCCAGGTAGATGGTTGCTGGGAAGGATTGAGCAGAAACATCCAGGTCCGGATAATATTACGCGTGTGGTGACAGTACGCACAAAGGGCACACTTATTAAGAGACCCACCTCTAAGTTATGTATATTACCTGTAACCACCTAATTGTAATCCACATTTAAGGACAAGGTGCATAATGTCCTTGGTGGGCGGTATGTTTAGATTAGTAGATCATTGTACAATGTAAGAATAAATGTTGCCAATTGGCTCGATAGATGGCGTTGGCATCGAATTAGATCGCGATATGATTTCGTTGCATGGAATGTATAAGTAGTGAACGGATTATTTGTTTGTTGTCGATCGCAAGGTACATTGTATTGGCAAATAAATACTCCAAGTATTAAAGCAGTGCAGTAGTATCATTTCTCGTCGGACCCGATCTCGTTCACTTCCCTTCAATGTCAGTATAGGCGGTTCGATTCGATGCGATTCTACTGTATATATTGTTATATATGTATGCGTATATCAGTTTCTACTATGATGTAGGTATCAATACTTACTTTACAGCTTATTTGTTATGTTTCTATAGTTTATTGCGAATCACAATGTACATTTAGATATATTAAAATAAAATAACAAATCAAATTATTATAATAATAATAGGGAGAACAGATAAATAATACCATAAATTAAACAAAAGAGAAAAAAATAACAATATTATTCAGGCAGGCGGTGAGCACACAATACATATCTTCGACAATGCACCTACTTTGTTATTCTCTGCATCACCTATAAGGATGACTATTTAAGAATGCTTTTGATGTCCACCTGTGCACATGTGTGCATAAAGTTTAAATAAATAAATTAATTGAAATAGAATCTGACATCACGTTTAACAAATTGGCATATTGAAAGTCAGCATGTTGAAGATGGTTGACCAATATCAGCTAACAGATTCAGATTTAGTTCTATTTTTTCACTGTGGCGTCATCAACCAAGAGTCTTTAAACTACCACAATGCGATAATTATACGGATTAGGTAAATTAACAAATAAAAATATTTTTATTTCTCAGAACAATTACAAATACCAATATAAATACAAAGAATTAGAACTTATCTCTTATGTCTTAATGGCAATACAAAAACTGTAATTGTGAGACTGGTGCCTAAACTAGATACAACAGTTCGTATCTGTATTTATAGGGCACCAGGAAACCCACACAACCAGATCAGTGCGAGTAAATTACAATACGTCACTACAATATCACGTCTAATTATTTATACAAAACCAAAAATCAAACTGTACTTCGAGTAAATACTTTGTTTCATCGTAATTTAGATGCTGCAACCAATTTGTAAGCATTTTTTTGCAATCATATCTAGATTTTGAGTACAGGCCTACTAGCTCCATTGGTTTGAAGGCAATTTGCTATGTATAGTTTAGAAGGGGACTTCACAGGGATGAAGGATTCGTGTTGGCGTGCGGTTTAGTCGGTTCGAGTCCGACATAACCTCCCCCTTCGGATCTGAAGGGGGGGGGGGATATCCATGGGGATTTCCCGAAAGTAAAAAAAAACATGTGAATCGCAACAATTTGTCAAAAAGTTAAAGACTTGAAATAGTTATAAGGAAAGTTTCTAAATTACATATTACTTTTATGTAGATACAATAAGTTTCTGTAAAACCTATTGTCATGGCTCATTATGCTGGTGTGCATATTGTTTGTAGGTGTTTTTTAAAACATTAGGGGGTTATAAGAGATATTATATTTATATCAATTACTTTAAATAAAGAAAAAAAGAAAAACGCGTTTATTTCAGCTTATTGCAGCACACAAAACAGATCAACCCAAATACAAAACTTATACTTAATATATTGACGACGAATACATTTTGGAGTATTTTACATAGGTAATTTCATTTAAATATTTTTTTGTCCCACATAATTCAATTTCAATAAGCTATAGGATACATACGAATATAGATATTTATTCCTAGATACCAGAGATATTGATGACGCGAATCTGATAACGGGAAGCGCTATACTAATATTAGCAAAAAGTTATGATTAGTTATGATCAATTATAATTATTATTCTGCAATGTCGTAGGTCGAATTGATTTCTCACGTACCTAGATACTTAAAAGTGCTTATGAAAATAAGAACAAGAGAAAGAAACGCCGACTTGAAGAAAACTATTGAGAAGATAAGTTGCAAACATAAATTTGGTTAAAAAGGCTACGCAAATGTTTGTAGGTGAGATAATTAAAACGCCGCATAAAAAGTCATCAACTGTCACTAATATGATTGTTTATACTGGAGATTGATGGCACTTGGTGGAATCTACTACACATATTGGATAATGATAGCACTTGTACTTTTCAACAAAAACCGGTCAGGTTAAAAATAAAAACAAAATAAAGTGTGGAAAAGTACAAGTGCTATCACTGGTGTAGTCCAATTAGAGCACCCAGCCGAATAGCACCTGAGCGAATAGCACCTAGCCATGTCCATGAACAGCACCTATCAAAATTTTTGGCAGGTGCTATTCGTGGACACTAATTTATTTTTACAATGTTGTCCACGAAGAGCACCTATGACGCAGCGAGCTAGTGCTGGGATGTATAGGATGCATGCTGACTCCTGACACGTGTTGTAGTGACCCCGATTTAGAATATAACTGATATTTTTAGTCGCTATTGCTGTCAGCAAACCTAATATTAAGGTTTATACCTATCCAGTAACTCCCAAGAAATAAAAGCGTTACTAGTTAAGGGAAAAACATCCGTCATTGACAACACCCGCACCGGGCATGGCTGCTTTGGGTGCGTGGTTCCTGCATCATATAGTGCGCGAGCCAAAGCCGAGTGCCACCATTATCAGGATTGTACCATGGATACACCGCGTCATACACTGGTAGAATATCCAGTGGATGGAGCGGACGACTGACTTCGAAACACCTCACCTCACGCTCTGGGCCTAGGGGCTCTTCATGAATATTAATTGCTTATGAAAGTACATGGAATACTCCGGCCTTGTTTTACGAGACGAGTCTGCCGGCCCAACTTGGAGTACTATTGTCATCTCTTTGAAGGGGCACCCGAAAATCAACTGGATCCATTTGATTTGACTTGGTGCTAAAACGGACACTGTGGACAAGGACACGCTCAGCTGGGACTGATCCCCCTGCTGTAATTTTCTCAAGTGACAATAATATGGGCGACTTCAAGTGGGCAATAAAAGGTTATAACAGGAATGGCAGCGTGAGTGTAACGCCCCTAGTGCATAGACTACGGTAACTGTTTCCCATCAGGTGAACCGTAATATTACGGCTATTTTTTTAACGTGCGGGAAATCCTCACGAACGCCACCCCCGCCGGAGCCGGAGGGGGAGGACTAAACAGCACGTTGACTGTGTCGCAGGGCAAGGCTGAAAGTGAGGTAGCTATAGAGCATGTCACTCGCACCCCGGCTGACCCAGGGCCATCTCTCTCGTGCTGGCCCTCCTCGGGTGGGGGTCCCCAATTCGTATCCGGTTGGGGGGTGGGGGCGACGGGCGCCACTGGCGTGGCCTACTTCCGCTGGAGTAACAAGCGATGATGGCAATCTGGCGTTGGCTCGGTCCTCTTCTGACTCAGATACCGCCCGAAGCTCCCGTGCTCGGTGATCATCTGTGTCGTAAGTATATGGCTTGCCCACTAAGCACTTGTACAATATTGGGGATTCTAAGCAATACAGAACATTCTGAATTAGAATTTCGAATGTGCTGCTCTATCAAAAGATTTTTTTTAAATAGAACACGTCAATTTGAATTCACCTCGTCTGATGGTAAGCTGAAGGCAAAGTCTCGGGAAAGAGAGTGAGCATTACATACACGTACCATGTTAACAATGGTGGCACTCAGCTTGACGACCTCATCAAATACTCTGGACGGAATGCTGCGAAGAACGGTATTCATTTCATTCTGTCAGACCGATCTAAGAAATTCCGATTCTGATTTATTCTCAACTAGCTGTTGTCCGCGGCTCCACCCGCGTGGATGTCGGTTATGGCGACCAAACATAGCCTATGCACTTTCTCAAGGTCTAATCTACCCCTATACTGTGGGCGTGAAAACGTAACATACAGACAGACAGAGTTACTTTCGCATTAATTATATTAGTAAGGATTATTAGTAGGTATTAGTATATTAGTCTTAGTATGGAGTATATGGATGTGTGAGGATTGTGATTATTTATTATTAAATGGTATTTTGGGCATTCATATTTTAGAGTATGAAATTTGTATGGTCCAAATCCAAAGCTTATGCCATATATCATCCAACATTCACTTCCATTCATAAGTGTGGAGTCCAGTACTTCCTTATATACAGCCAGTCCTTTTCACAAAGTAATGCAAACCGTAGGACTTGTGCACGACATTCACGACCGATGTTCAGGAGCACAATCGTAGAGAAATCACGAATGTTTCAAGTGCGCCATTAGTTTTTGCAAAAATAAAATTCGATATCTTCCACGACAAAATCATGAGTGACGATTTAAATAATTCGCTATTTGATTAAATTCTCCATAGAAGTACATAATGGTAGACCCATAGAGCGCACGATGGCATGTCAGTTAATTGTAATGTCAATGTCATCTTGTTTGTTCTGCTAAAAATATATTTTCGTACATATTTCGTACGTATTTTCTGTGATTAGTTTTCTCTGTGAATACCGGACTCATATGCAGAAAGTCATTGCTTGGCTATTGAACACTTTATCAATTTCGGTTGAAAACCTTACTGTAATATATATGTATACATCTAGATCAATGATCTACACCATGATTTTAATAATGTACTTCGGACTGGTGGGTATTTTACATTGCCACCTGCACAATTTTTCGATTGTATAAATGATCTTTTCATGATATTAATGTTGTAGATAAATAAGAATAACAATAAAACAGTATGCTATTGCAATTGCATTTAATTTCTTTGTGTTGATTAGATTCCTTCCCTCCATCAACACATTGACAATGCGGAGGCCTGCGGTGGCGAGCGATTTTATATCGTATCTCATTTTTACCTATTATTTGTTCTATGGGATATGCGGTTGTATGGTAAGTTCGTCACTTTCACATTATGAAGAATGGCTACAGAGCTGCCTTGCTAGCCTCTCCTGCTCACCGACGCAGGAATTCACCGGGCATGGCTGCTTTGGCTGCATAACCATTCAGCATATACCGTCACGCCTTGTAACGACGTATACCACACTGTCAGGGTTAAGTACAGAACCCTCAGTGCGCGAGAAACACGCCATTTAGTTCCTTGCATCTTAATAAAATATTCCGTTATTATAATCTTCCATAAACAACCTTTATAAGCTTTATTGTAGTTTACCTACTCACATACTACATATTCCTCGCACCTCAGCTGACCCTGGGCCATCCCTTTTGGTCTGGCTCTCCTCGGGAGGGGAACCACGCAGTCCCCAACTCGTCCCGGTACTAGGAAGCGCGTATAGCGCGATGCACGCGATGTCGTGGTTTGCTAGGGTGACAGGCGGCTCTACCCGGCTCTAGCCTCAGGCTTGCGCTCACGGGAGGCGGAAAGTTCTACCTCCTTCTTCCATTTACGTCTTCAATTATATTATTATTATTTGTGGTATGTATTTGAAGCCCTACCAAGATCTTCGTGGCTAGCGTACCATATACAGTGCGTACAGTGACAGTGAGTGAGGTGGCAGGGGGTAATACTACTGAACCGACTTGAAAATATTTTCACCAGTAGAAAGCCAGATTATTTTTGAGTATGATAGGTTAGGTATATACTATCACGTTATATATGGGAGCAGATCAGTAATCATAAATATCAATAAACACTGTAGACTAAAACCATTAAATTACGGGTATATTATATGGATTACAGAAAGTCATAAGGTCAAATTTCCACGCAAGCGGAGCCCCAGGCTACATTTATTACTTCATGGAATTCCTAGGACCTATATTCTATACGATGCAATATTTATATCAACGCTTGTTCAAAATAGCTACGTGACCATTGATAGGATACTCCTTTCTGAATATGTTAGACTCTTTTATTGGGGTTCGTAGAGGAAACTTAAAACGTGGTTGAATTCTCTTTGCTTTATATTATAATGTCATCAATGTTATTCTGTCATTGTTTTATGACGGTTTTATAGTAATAAAATTATTATCGGAGGGTCCCCTGAAATCCAACCAGACGTCCTGATCGTCTACCTGAATCTCGTGGGGGGCGGACATACGGAAACAAATATATTGGCGTGGCTAACGTGGCTCTGGTACACTTGACATTGGCAAAATTGTGGCGATTTGCTGCAGAGGCCAGTTTGAAGAAGTTGAAGTTATTATAAGAGGCCTCAGTTATATGCTGCGCGTTTTCTTGATATATGTCAATCAGCTTCATTACAAGTAAAGTGGAACAGTTTCTGAGACCGGATCGCTTCGCTGGATCAGACGGCAGGTGCAGACAACAAACTCTAGTTGCTGACGAGTCATATTCCACAAGGTGTATATAGCTCAGTGACTGCATGACATATGCCATGGTGATGATAGCTATAGATGAACTGTATGCTGAGGCTAAAAACATATCACAGCAATTAACGATGTCTATCCAAGTGCAATCAATTCTTACTTAAAAGCTCTCAAATGTCTATCCATGACGATACAAATATGAAAAGTCACATAAGAGGTGCCTTCATAGTTGGAATCTTTTCACCACAAATGCACTAACACCCAGAAAACCTCACACTTTCTCGACGTGGCATATAATAAGGGGTCGCAGAAAACAATTCACAATACTTCAACTTACCAGCACACAGCAAGCACAGTGCGCCTCTGAATCGGACTAAAAATGACTACCATACTTTTGGAAAGACCATACGGCTGCGTCTACAGTTGCATAATGTTCATAGCAGATATAATTATGAATTATTATTATTTTAGGTGATGTAAGTAATTATAAGTGAAGACAATAAATATAAATATTATGAATAATGTTCTTTTATTTTCATTTTTAGGGTTCCGTACCCAAAGCGTAAAAATGGAGCCCTATTACTTAAGTATCGCAAGAACCGTAATAGCTAGACAGTGGACATTTTGTGTTTTCACAGATTGTGTATTTCTGTTGCCGCTATAACAACAAATACTAAAAGCAAAATAATAATGATAATTGGGGGGGCTCCCATACAAAAAATGTGATATTTTAGCCCTTTTTCATGCTCATTTTTAGTCGCCGAGCTAGATTCTCAAGAACCGTAATAGCTAGACAGTTGAAATTTGCTCAGATTATGTATTTATACTGTGGCTACAACAACAAATACTATTCCATACAGCAAAAGTATTTTTTTAAATTGCTTTTTACTCGATATTTATAATGGCTACACGTAGACGCTAGAAATAATTACAAAATATTAAGGTTTTATATTTACTTTTAGCCTTTTTTCTGGTACGGAACCCTTCGTGCGCGAGTCCGACTCGCACTTGGCTGGTTTTTTTGCTAATCACATAGTTATTTATCACTAAATTCAAAGAATTACAAGAATAATTATAAGCGCTATATGTTGAATCGGCACCCCCTCACGCTTCTCCTTACCAGTGTTAACGATTAGGTGGTCATGCCATGTTGGACTCGAACCGATCGAATCGGATTAGAGGTGTTTTCTTACACCGGCATGTGGCAGGGCACGCCGTGATTGCGGCGGTAAGGCCTGTCATGGGGGAGTGGTTAGAGAGGCCACACGGTAGCCTCTCGTACCGTCAGACGCTTCGGGCGGTATCTGCATCTGATGGGCATAGAGCCAACGCCCGAGTGTCATCACTGCGTGTACTCGGGGCTGCCAAACGCTCACCGAGTGTCCGGCGTTTGAGACGCCGAGGCAGGAGCTTGTGGCGGCCCTGGGGGTGAGAGTGCTCACGCTCTTCACCCTGCTCACGGCGATAGTCCGCTGCGCGGATGCGTAGGCGGCCAGCGCCACCTTGTGCGAGCAGATCATGCTCGTGAAGGAGTCAGCAGAGCGCACGCGGCGCGATGAGCGAGACAGACTCGCGGACATCGCTGCCCGCGTCCGTATGCGGCTCGGGCGTCGGAGGGCGCAGACCGATCTCCGCCCCCCATGAGCGCGGGCCTAAGGGTGACGGATGGAGCCGCCCGTCACCCTGGCAGAAGCAGGCCACGGCGGCGCGCGTCGTCCCTCGCCAGACTGGAGGCGAGTCGGGGACCGCGTGGTGCCCCCTCCCGGGGAGGGCCAGACCGAGAGGTATGGCCCTGGGTCAGCCGGAGTGCGAGGGATTTGTCGCCTGACAACCTCACCTTCGGCCTCGCACAATGACCCACAGACGGCGTGCGGTTTAGTCAGTTCGAGTCCGACATAACCTCGCCCTCCGCCTCCGGAGGGGGGTAACCATGGGGTTTCCCGCACGTAAAAATAAGCCTCCCTCGGTACGCAAGCACTATTATCTGTTATTCTGTTGCTTCTGCTAGGCCCTAGCAGCCTTGCTTTTGGTCGCTTCAGCCATTGCCGTAGCTGCTAGGGCAATGGCTAAAGCAACCAATTTGTACCCAAAACTTTCACTTTAAGGCTTGGACTCAGTACCTACTACTAATCGTCTTTTCATTGATTTGGTTTAGATTAGGAAGGGGTGTTTAACAGTCAAGTCACACAATAGCGACTAATAATATCAGTTATATTCTAAATCGGGGTCACTACAACACGTGTCAGAAGACAGCGTGCACCCTATACATCCCAGCACTAGCTCGCTGCGTCATAGGTGCTCTTCGTGGACAACATTGTAAAAATAAATTAGTGTCCACGAATAGCACCTGCCAAAAATTTTGATAGGTGCTGTTCATGGACATGGCTAGGTGCTATTCGCTCAGGTGCTATTCGGCTGGGTGCTCTAAGTGGACTACACCCTATCACTATCCAATATGTCTCACTTATATATTTTGTATTTTTTAGGATATATTTAAAAATGTAATTCATATGTGTTTTAAATAAGTAAAGGAATAAATAATTAATTATTAATATTGCCATGGCACTTATTCACCTGTAAAATTTTAGTTAGATTATAACGATAATAAGCTCACAAATTACCTTTTCCAGGTGTTTATTCTGGGGACATCTTTACTCAACGTTATAAGCGGCGGTATCATGCTGGCGTTTCCCTCGGTATTACTTCCCGCACTTTTGTTGGAAAACAACACTGATATAAAAGTGACGACGGACCAAGCATCTTGGATAAGTGAGTACGAAAACAAATAAATTATGCTCCCTGATTTGTGAATATTTTTTCAGTAAGCAATGCCCTAATTATCAATTGGCCTATTCGTAAATGTTAGGCGCAAATTATAATACCTAATGTGTAATATACAAAATATATCTTATTGCTTGCTTTTGATACATACATAAGAGCATTTTCACACTCATCCGATATCCGACATCAGATATCGGAGGAACTCAAATGTATGAGATATGTATCTCTCTTTCACATTGTCCGGCTTGATATCGGTTATCGGAGTCAACACCACTGCTTTGGCCCGATATCGGAACACAAAGAAACTTAAACAGCGACTGCAAGCAATTTTCGACCTTTATGACATTTTCTGAGTTACATATCTTTTCGCTTTAATTAATGACGCTGATCACGAATATAAGAAAAAATATTCGATACCATGTCATGTCAATAAGGTCGAAAATTGCGTGCAGTCGCTGTTTCTTTTTTTGACTCCTAGCATTCCTAACTAGTCTGTGCTATCGAGCAAATGGCCGTATCGGGTCAATTTTATCGGATAAATGTGAAAACAGTACAAGGTGTCGGCTATCGGCGTCCGACACCGATATCGGATATCGAATATCGGATGAGTGTGAAAACGCTCTAAGTAGCTACCGTGCTTCCTAAATGCTTATGCGTTGAAGAAGATGTAACTATTTTACGACTTTCTATCGATTCAACCTAACTTGGAAGTTTAGATAGCTCAGGATAGTAGTAGAAACCACAAATCAAATGATTCATGATTTTTTGAATTAAAAATAAGTTGCACTGCGGAAGTTATTCATTTCATAGTTATAATTATCTAGCTGACCTAAATTGATTTAATTGTAAAATACTTACAGTGCATTAGTCTTTAATATATAATTTACATCATTATAACATTTCTTTTCATTCACAGATACATGTAATGGCATCGGTGGCTTCTTGGGGTTCTTTGTACTGCCACCTATCATGCAAATATTTGGTCGAAAAGCTGTCCATATCGTTATCGGTTTCATTCTTATTATCGGCTGGATTATATTTGCACTGGCTCACAGCGTCACATTACTTATGGCTGCAAGAACCATCCAAGGACTTGAAATGGGTAGTTTCTATATACAATCTATTCTTATCAGTGAATACACGAATCCTAAAAGAAGAGGTTACTTCATGAGCTCCAAGAAAGCAGCAGTAGCAGTTGGTATACTTTTGTGCCACACTTTATCTCTTATTTGGAACTGGCGGCAAATAGCAATATTTGCAATAATTCCTGCAACTCTAGCAATTGTGTTGACGTTATTCTGGCCAGAAAGTCCTTTCTTTTTGGCTATGAAAGGTCGTTACACGGATAGTGAAAAGTCGTTTATCTGGCTCCATGGTGGTTTCAAAATGCAAGAACTGCACTTATTACATTATTCCCAAAAACAGAATACAAAGAAACGGTGTACAGAAAAATGGTACAAATGTCTATTTAAAAAAGACTTCATGAAGCCGTTTGTAGCAATTTCTCTTTTAACATTTATTATAGAATTTAGTGGTAAACATTATTTTCCGATTTACGCAGTACAAATGATAACGAAGCTAGTAGAAGATAAGTCAGTAGGGATATATGTCTCTATAGGAGCAGATTTATTCACATTGGTGGCATTAATATTCTCTTTTTTCATTATGCGTTGCTTCAAGAGACGAACAATTTTGTTTTTGTTTGGTTTTACAACAGTTACCTTGATGTTATCAATTTGTTTAGTTATAGTTTTTAAGTCATCGACGGCAACATGGCTGGCGCCGATGTTAATTGTTTTACACAATTTTACAGTCAATACTAGTATTATTCCTGTATGTTACACATGTTTCGGCGAAATGTTTTCATTGCAATACAAAGGATGGGGCAACACTGTATCTGGGATGGTTTTCGTGTTTTCATACACACTGATGTTGAAATTTACGCCAGTTTTAATGGAGAGTACCGGTGTGGGAGGTGTTTATGCAACATATGGTATAATTGTAGCTATATGTTTGTTATTGCTATATGGTATACTGCCAGAAACTAAAGATAAGACTTTGCAAGAAATTGAAAATGATATTAAAGGTATCGTTTTATCAAATCATGATGTAATATTAACGAAAAATATGCCTGAAAATTGACATGTTTGTGCTGAAAAGAGGTATTGGTTTACCTCACTATTCTGATAGAAATTAACTCTGTATAGACATATAGGAATTGATTCAAGAAAATCTCTGTTCTGTTGTTTTAATTTCTCTTTTCATGTTGACTTCATATTACACTTTTTTGACCCCTTCTCATCATATCAATTATGTTATACATAATATGCACTTGTTACGTGAGTAGTAAGATTTCAAAAAGTACTAAGAGCCTATGACTTTATAAGGACTGAATTGAAATAAAAATATAAAAACAATACAAAATACCTATATACATACCTGCAGGTTCAGGCGTCAAAGAATTCCTCCCCATCGACTTCAACTGGGAGGATGGCCAGAATTGGCGGCATTGCCAAGTTGAATGGCAATACTGATATTTTGCGCAAGGAATAAACCAGCCCTCTGGGCACGGGGAGTGTCTATTATTATTACTACTGTAATAACAAGGCATCCTTAATAAAGTGTAAACTAAAATGCTGTTAACTGTTAAACTAGTAATATAAAAAATAAATAACGTCTAAACTGTTGAAAATAAAATTTAAGGAATAAAATGTATTCTTTCTTTCCTTTTATAGTACCTAGTTTACATAATAAGGGTTCTTAAAATACGAATGTGAGTCAAAAAAATGAGCCGTAGGCGAATTTTTTATAGTATCACACGAGCACAAGTGTTTTAAGACGTTATTTGCACAGTTCCAATCACTACTTTCTCTAGTCTCATGAAAAAAATTATATAATGGTCTTTGTGGCGTAGCGGTAGAACGTACGATTGCTACGCAGGGGCCGCGGTTTCGATTACCACTCAGTACAAATATTTTGTATGCATAAATTTTTATACTTGCACTGGTCTTCTATGTATAATATGTAAGTTATATATACAAAAAATGTATCTAAGTATGTGTATCCGCATGCTAGATTCCATAACACAAGCTAGTTAAGCTATGCTCAAAATGGCGTTGTATAGAATGTTGTAGAATGTTTATTTCATTTGCTTAAAATAACTGTAAAATTGTGCACCATAGTTCATTCGCTGCTCAGCGTATGCGCATTGTGCCGTGTCCATAGACTGTGTAGAAAATAATTCATTGATACCTCCTTGTGTCCAGCTAAAGCTGTGTCGTAATGTCATAAAGTTATATGACGATACAGTTGCCATCGAAGACCTGCATAAATTTAATGTAATTGAAGCCACTGAGTCTGTTTTAAAACTTGTTTACGGATACAATTAAATAAGTCTAAATGCATCACTACATAGTATAAAACAAAGTAGCTTTCTCTGTCCCTATATCCCTTTGTATGCTTAAATCTTTAAAACTACACAATGGATTTTGTTGCGGTTTCTTTCAATAGATAGAGTAATTCAATATGTAGAGGGCGCAGCGGGAACGGGATCTAACGCCACGCGGGCGGAAAAATATTGGCGGTACGAAGTTCGCCGGGTCAGCTAGTAATAAATAAACCAGTATTGAAGGAACTATAGTCTCACCAACACATGTGTTTTTCTATTTTGTTTGAATATTTTTAGTACATAATCTAACTGAATTCAAATATCAAAAATATTTAGAATCACTCCAGTGTACCAAAAATCTATATTTATGGCGATAGGTTGGTCGGTAACTTAGTCATTATTTCCACTAAAATAGCATTAGCATCTGATTAAATCATATAAATGGCCTAGTTAAATGGATAGGTCGATAGTTAATTATTATTATTATTATATACATAATTGTAAAATACTACTGAACGAATTTAAATGCGGTTTATATTAGACTTAAAATGTCACGTAAGGTTGATCGCATATATAGCAGCTCATTTATTATGTAGGTACAGTGTTCAACTGTTCATCAAGGTCATAAAGAAACGAAGAACACTTGTTCATTGCGAATCACAACGCACATTTAGACATACTAAAATACAATAATAAAACAAAAAAAAAAACATAGAGAGAAAAGGTAAATTATACCATAAATTAAACACAAGAAAAAATAACAATATACTTCAGGCAGGATGCATACAATACATACCTTCCTTAATGCACCTACTTTGTTATTCTCTGCACCACCTATTCGTATAATTGTACGGATTAGGTTAGAAGGTAATTTACTAGCTTAGAAGGGGACACAGTTATTTCAGAAGGATTCGTGTTAAGCTACTTGTATTGCATGAAAGAATCCATCGACATCACACATATAATACAAGAAGTAACCAATATCGCACACGTCCATAGGCCAGTAACCCCTTTCCATCAAGCGCCCACTTGATGGAAAGTGCCATCTAAGTGGTAACAAAAACACAAAAAACAGTGGCTCTCCAGGAGTGCTGACGGAAGTAGAAGCAGTTTGCATAGAAAGCGTTATTTACTTTACTAAAAAGTGCTTTATGTGCCTAAAAAGTTTAGATTTCAAATGTAGGTGTCACATATGAATTGCAATAATCATAAGTCAAAAAGTAACTACTGGCTTTAAAAAAAGGAGTAACTTGTCAATATAAGTGAAAACTTCTTTAGCGGCGTTGGATGGGTAAAAATTGTTAAACTTGCGTCAGGACCGTTTGACCTTTGAACCGTAACCGACGACTGACGTGACTGACTGAAGATACGATTAATAGCTTCGTGGCTTAACGGTTAGCGGTTCGACTGTAAGTCCTTATGGTTTCAGATATTAACCAGGTTCAAACCTGGGCTTCTGGCACTTTTTGTGATTATTTTTCTTTTTGTAATTTATTACTTTTTGTGATTGATTATTTTTTCTTTTTGTAATTTATTAATTTCTTCTAACAGAAAATTAGCAGAACATTAGTGATAGCTTCTATGATTGGCGCTATATTATAGGTATGGTATGGAATGGTATGGTATGGTATGTTCTTTTCATCTTTTTCTATGTATATAACGAAGAAAGAAAGAAAGAAAAAGTTTTCACTTCTGCCGTCCCGTCTTTTTTTCTATGAAAACTATCCAACGCGCTTAAAAAAGATTTTTGCTGGGCGTTAAGTATTTAATTTAAGTTTTCAATGTTATAATTTAATGCAATCAAAATACATTGTTATGTTGTTTATGATAAAACTTACCATTTTGCTGCAAATCGTGAAATACCCATGACCACAGAATAGATAATAGTATGACAGCTTTTGTGTTGACTTCAAATAAAAAAAATCAGGTATCGGATCCATGACGACTTTTTATATTTCATTTATGAAAGTGTTTTGAACAATCCTACCAAATTTCAGCTGGTTGCAAATTATTGTAGCCTCACTAGTATAATTTAGTTTGGATTGACTGGTACCTGCACGTTACACATTGTTTGGCGTAATAATACCTATAGATAAGTTGGGGGTCATTTTTAAGCGGGATTGTTTTCGTGTCATTATACACATTGCTGTTAAAATTTGCCAGTTTTAATAGAGAATACTTGTGTAGAGGGTGTTTATACAACATATGGTATAACTATGGTTGTATGTTTGGTAGTGCTAGATGATATACTGCCAGAAACTAAAGATAGAATTTTGCAATAAATTGAAAGTGATATCAGGGGTATTGATTTGTCAAATTGCGATGAAATATTACCGAAAAGGGGGACACTTAAGAGCAGCTGAAACTTTGTATTTAAGAATGAGATATTTTTATTATCTGTTGGACTTTAAGAGTGTTGCCTAACCTCCTATCTAGGCAAGAAAAATAATAAGACGAGATCATTTATGCTAAATAAACTGTTTCTCATTTTGAAATTGTTTTATTGATACGAAAATGGCTCTATTTATGTTACTTTTCTCTATGATTAACAGAGAGCACTGTGCAGAGAGCATGCGATCGAGCTGGATTACCATTTTTCATACACTTACATCGAGAATATCAGTAAATGAGCTCAACTCATGATTAGATTATCGAGAAAACCAGGCTGATGTACCTAATTAGATTTGCAAGGAAATATGTGCATTATTTCCATCGTCCCAGAGACTATTAGGTACTTGGACATTACTTAAATGTTAATTGCGCAGTAAATTTGAGTATTATTTTATTATGTTAAGTAGGTATCTATAATGCTAGGTGCTTATCTATATTGCTACCTCACGTTAAGATATTATTGAAAAAAAAATCAGTTTGAATTTACTTATCCAAATCCATTTTTCGCGCCGGTATAATACGAAGGAAAATTCAGTTATCATTTATGTAACGGATGTTAAATATTTTAAACAACTTTAATACGAATAATATTCAATTCGAAACTTTTGTAGTGTGAATGAAAGAGTGCACTGAAACTCTTTTCATTTAATTTTGGACTTTAAGAGTGTCGCAAAAAAATGTCTGAAATTGAATGCCATTTTTTGCAGTGGCTGTGGTATGACAGTGCTTTAGCAGAAGCGAGGGTTTGTTATACTGCTGCTGCTGACTGATTCTACTGTCTGCGATCACGTTCGAAATCATTACTACAGCATACGGCGACGACGACGGCCGGCGACGACGTGTCCTTTTTTTAATAATGCCTTCTATCGATCGTCGCCTCGTAGTTTAATTTAAATGAAACGGGGTTTTCGCTAGTGTACTTTAAAAATAAATATAGGAACCTATTTGAAGTGGAACCAAACCTCAGGATAAAACTTTCGTCATTTTCCGCAAACTTGGATTCTTTAGTAAAAAATAAGCAACAGCTGCAACTCGCCCTAAAATTACGTGACTAAATAGGTGATACCAATGTATATATGTATGTACCTACCTAGTATTAATAAAACATTTATACTAAAAATAAATGGAACCAGCTTGGGTTAAAAAGTATTCAGTGGGTCACGAAGGGGCACTGTGAAAATTACCGGGCCATGGCAGAACAATGTTTGGGAAACACTGATCTATACTATTTTATATCTTTGTCAAGTAATATTAAAGATATTAAAAAAACTATTTGCTTTCAAGGACGAGCGATTCACGATTCTGAACTTCATTATTTTATTGAGTTATTTTATTGGCTGACTTCCCTTGTTCGCGATGAATACAAAGAACGGATTTTGATGCGGCTTTTTATTAGAAAGACCTACGTCTTACGTTTCTTTGATCGCGCTTGGTTAAGTAGAACCGGAGACTAAAGATATGCTAAATGTGTCGGCAAGTATCGACGAAAAGTTATCCACCCTTGTAAAAGAGAACTTGAAACTGAACTACTGAGTAGAATTCTTAGAAAATAAAGTAGAAAAGCTCAAAAGTGAGAAAAGAAAGAACAATCTTGTGATTTTAGTACTCAAAGAAAACGTACAATAAAAAATGGAATTGCTAGAAGGAGAGAGAGGCGAAAGAAATAAACAAAGTGCTGGAAAAAAGTGTAATTCTAAAAAAAGAAGAAAAATAAAAATATTTATACTATAAAAATATTTATTTCAAACTCAAGTCCATAACAAATTCCCCTACAATGTAATGTTAGTAATTAAATCACACAGGTATATTTATAAAAATAAAATATAAAATAAAAATCCTAAAATATACAAAGAAGGCAGCTACAGATTCATACCTTTATGGCATGAATCTGTATCCACCTCCTTGGCAAAGGTGGGTCTCACCTCGCCGCAAATATTTTCAGGAGCATGTTTGGTGTGACGCGGAGGCGCTCGAGGGCCGACTCTTGTGGTTCGCGAACATGCCAAATGCGCTGCACCGCCACGGCAGCCCAAATCGCTGCCCTGAAGCCATTCTTATACTGAACCCGGAGGCCGTTATATCATAGAAGATTTCCCTAAGAAGGTACTGGAGATACGGAAAGTACTTCAAGAGGAACTGAAGGAAGAGAGGACGAAAGGAAATTATTTTAAACCTACATTAATTATGATACCTTGGTTGTTAAGGACAACAAGCTAAAGGAAAAAAGAAAGAAGTCACCGACTGGTAGTCCCCGAAGCGTAGAATCGCCTAGCGGCAGTGCATCAAAACCCACACCCAAAATCATCAAAGCAAATGCTTTCGACATCATGAGGATGAGGGCACATACTGTCTCGAAAATCAACAAGAAATTTTAGCAACCAACAGCCGGAAGTCACATCAAAATAATTAGAAAGAACAAAATATGTCTTAACCCCAAGCCGGCTGGTCACCGTGGGGAGCTCAACCATTACCCTCCAAAATTACAGAAAAACAACCACTATAAAAATGAACATGCAAAAATTTATACTACGGCCCTCAATGAACAAACCCTGAAAAACAAAGAAAACCTCACAGAACTAACATTTGCGTTGAAACAAATAAAATGGGATCTCATAGGGTTGAGCGAGGTAAGATGAATACGAGAAATAATTGTTTCTTATCCGGACTTCCTACTGTACCATATAGAAGAGACCCCAGGCCAATATGGAGTTGGTTTTATAATAAAAAAAAAGACGGGTTGCACTCTGGAAGTGCCGGCAGAAGTGACAACATTTTCTTTTTTTCTTTCTTCGTTATATACATAGAAAAAGATAAAAAAGAACATACCATACCATACCTATAATATAGCGCTAATCATAGAACCTATCACTTATTTTCTGCTAATTTTCTGTCAGAAGAAATTAATAAATTATGAAAAGAAAAAATAATCACAAAAAATAATAAATTACAGAAAGAAAAAATAATCATAAAAAGTAATAAATTACAAAAAGAAAAAATAATCACCAAAAGTAATAAATTATAATAAGAAAAAATAATCACAAAAAATCCCTGAAGGCCAGGTGGTTTGAATCCGATACTATCTGAAACTATAAGGACTTACAGTCGAAGTGCTTACCGTTTAAGCTACGACGCTATCTATCGTAACTTGCAAAATAGATAGTCTGTACCTAATCTTGTATGACGTCAGTCGTCGGTTACGGTTCAAAGGTCAACTAATCCTGACGCTTCCTTAACATTTTACACCCATCCAACGCCGCTAAAGAAGTTTTCATTTCAAAAATATTTTGCAAAGTATATAGAAGTATTTAAATGAATCTCCGAACGAATAGCAGTAATGAACTTGAAACTACTAGAATACAAAGATTCATGGTCTATTATCAGGTATATTCGCTTACACAACTATCCGACCTTGAAACAAAATATACATTATACCTAGACCTAAACAAAGTAATTCAACAGTATACTCACTAAAACGTAAATGTAATGGGGGATTACAATTACCAAATTGGGGCAAAGCACCCAAGGGAAAATTCAAAATTAGGACCATTCGTATAATAAAAAGAAGACCCAGACCTAGAAACGGAGAAAAAATCACCAACTTTGGTTAAAAAAAATAGCCTAAAACATTAGCAACCGAAATTATCGAAATGAGTAATATTCCCTCTAACCCTTCCAACTAAGCTAAATTGCTTGTGCTAGGAGTGGGTTCACGTCGGTAGTGTTCTGGCCAGGAATCGAACCCGGTACCTCTCATTCGTAAGGCCGACTCCTTAACCACTAAGCTACCGATGCTTGTAAGATCCAATTTGACCACTGGAGTTGATGTCCACGTGGCAGATATCTGAACTGTGTTTCTCTCCCCACATTTGCTCTGTTTTGTGTAATAGGAGCAGCGGTATCTTCTGTAAATACACACGATGGCTTCTCATGGCATACTGTTTTAATCTCTAGGATAGCTCTGCGCAGTACCTATTAGACGCAAAAGAAAAGATTGCAGTGGCATATGTTGGTAGTCCTCAAGTTACTCACATTTTAGACTTTACGCGACTGCAGTGATTCTAAAATGTCTCTCTACCTGTATTATTTTAGTCTTTACATCTTATTGCAGTGAGTGAAAGAGCTCAGTAGGACTCTTTCAATTAGTCCGCCCTTCTTCTTTCATGTAAATAAATAAATAATAAAAAAATAAAAAAAATCTCTTTATTTCAGTAATCTTAAAACAACATGCGTTGGACTGCGGTATCACTCACATACGGGAGAAAAAATATCGCCTCTAACCAAGCGGCAGAGTAAAGAACTGTATTGCTCTACCCACACACGTGTTTTTCCTTCTTCTTACGGTCCCGGGTTCTTTCACACCTCATTTGGGTATGAAAAGCAAGGCTGTTAAAGTAGGGACTGTTCTTCACGATCGACAGCATCTACAATAGTGGCCTTATGGTGTAGGCCGTGTGGTGTTAACGAAGGCAGTAGAGGCGCCGAAAACGGTACGGGAGAATATTACTACGCTCCCGTCCCCCAGAATACGGAAGGGTCCTCACAGACCGAGCAATGATCTCCTTCCTTGCGCGAATTTGATGGCGATGGGATGAGTTACCCGTCACCCTAGCTAAAGTAGGCCTCTGTGTAATTTTAATTGGTTCGATTGCGAGGTAGCCACTTCTGCGCCAGACCCAGTGTGGTGGTACCCGTGAAGGATACCGGACATAAACGGATTGAATAATTATATATAAAAAGACATACTATTTTAATCAAACTTCAGTACAAAAATGAATGAATAGCTAATTTCATATAAAGGCAAACCCTAAAACCATAAATCAACTTCTGAAACGTTGTTAACCATCCAACTGTAACCACGTGGTGCGGCCTGGGCAATAATATATATATATATATATATATATATATATATATATATATATATAATAGATAAAAAAAATATAATATTGAATTTAAAACAAAACAAAAGTAGGTGGATCGGGCAAGACTGCTCGCTGTGTCACAGTTGGAGACAGGAACATGGCTGCAGGCACTGCCATCGCCTCACCTGAGCACTTTATATTTATTTTGCTAAGTTATATTAGAAGTGTTAATTTTTTACTGTGTATATGTAAAGTACAAAATGTTTTGTCAGGTATGTTATGTTTTACTTGTTGATTATATGTATAAAATTTTATAAGTAATAAAACTAGTATTGTCACACTATCGAATTAGGAGAATATCCTGTAATGTTAGTGTTAAGGTGAATAAATAAATAAATATGACGAAGACTCTTTGAGTGTGGCGGTGGCATTTTCGCTTGGGCTGCAGGGTGCTCCTGCGGTTCCATGGAGGAGGATGATGGCCATCTCGGATTGAGTTGTCATCGTGCCGCAGGTAGTCCTCGTCACCATGACCTCAATGAGCGTGTCCCTGATTTCGGTGGATGTACCTTGCGCTTTCAACATGTCAGGCCTCTCCAGATCGGATGGCAAGAGATCGGATGGGTTTACTCTCATGCCTTGGATAAGGAATATGTGTTTAGTATGGGATGCGACCTGTGTCATAACTGTACCTGCGAGTCACCTAGGCCGCAAGGCTCTTTCCCCTTCGGCCGTGGCCGAAGACATGTTAACCTCATTTCACAAATTATGTTTTCCTTTCAAAAAAATCAAGGTACATGTAAATAATACTTCCCCTAAATGGATCACTAAAGGTATAAAGATTTGTTGTAAATATAAAAGAAAACTGAGATCTCTGTGCTATCAGAAACAAAAGAATAACAATATTAATTTAAAACAAAAATATATAAACTACACCAGAATTCTAAAAAAATGTTTAACTGATTCTAAAAGAATTACAAATTATAAATTTATTAAAAATTCAAGAAATGGCTGCTTGGGAGGTTGTAAAAAATAAAGCTGATGCAGCAAAAACTTGCAACCAAATTGAATGTCTGAAGAATGATGTTTAACGATGTGTTAAAATAAAAAAAAAACACATCACATCAGAAACCTTATCAATAATAAAGTTATCTTTGAAGCATAATATTTATTAAAGTGAGTAGATACTAAATGACTGAACTTTGTTTCCCGTTTTAGAATGTAACTTAATTGGGTAACTGACTATGTACCTAGTTAGGGTAGGTAGTAATTTGTTAGCTTGATTGGAAACCTCCACGCGGTGTAGGTACACTGGGCAACGGGGAAGACGAGAGAATTGCCGTATGGTAGTGAATTCCTTTTTCTTCTTTATCTAAGTTTTAATGCCAGTCGCATCCGACGCTTTCAGCTCGGAGAAACTGGGGTTCACTTTACTAATGCGGGTTTGGTTTAGCTTCGATATTTTCCGTAAAGCGACTGCTATCTAGCCTCCACAACCCAAAGTTGATATTGAAGCATTGCAGTTAGATCAGTTTTTGTACTTTTTAGGACTCTAACGACAGTAACGACTGCCATAGATAGTCATATGGCATCTGAGACCGACGGCTTAACGTGCTCTCATGCATACAAATATTTGCACTGAGCGGGGATCGAATCCGTGCTTCCTGCGTAGCGGCCGAGTTCACTACCGCCACACCAAAGAAGATGTTAATTGAGTTCTGAGACGGCGTGCGTTTTAGTCGGTTTGAGTAAGATGTAACCTGACGCCTACTGACAAGTGGCGGTATCCGCCACGAAAAAAAGTAATTTTATTTAATATCGAGCGATGAGCCTTTGAGTTTAAGTGCTTTATTTTGTGATCATTTATATTTTATTTATATTATTATCATTTATAAGTCTAAATTTCAAATATTTCCTTTCATTTCATTTAACATGTTTTATTAGAGAGATTTGATCCTTATGATTGACCCCATCGATGGAT
This sequence comes from Eilema caniola, assembly GCA_949126895.1. Lineage (NCBI taxonomy): Eukaryota > Metazoa > Arthropoda > Insecta > Lepidoptera > Erebidae > Eilema > Eilema caniola. The sequence goes on along the minus strand of OX421488.1, from coordinate 3,793,243 downwards.
GACATAAAAAAACCAATTGTTATTTTTTCATCTTTTAGTCGGTTCGATTACCGGGAGAGGCAAGCGAATTTTCAAAAAAATTTGAATGCCTTTTTATTTCTTTAAAAAAATAAAGGAATGTTTCCTTTGAGTGAAATTTGCTATCTCCAGTATTTAGAGTACTTCCTCTCCAGGTAAGATTAAAACCTTCCACCCTGTAGAAGCGAGTAGAAAGTCGAGAACAGAGGCAAGTAAATAGTCGAGGACAAAGTAGAGTAGAGAGGCGAATTTAATGCTCTATACCTACCGTTGTTTCAACACTAAGCGATAACCGACATCCACGCGGGCGGAGCCGCGGGAAACAGCTAGTGCATAATGAATAAGTGACTGTCGTAATGACTTGAGTGTATTATTGCATATTGGATGTAAGGAACCCTAATACCCTTTACATAGATACATAACTTATACACATTACAATACATAGATACACTTTCTTACATTTACAACCAGTTAATAAGTACGAAATGGTTGCAAACACCCGTGTTTATAACTGAAATTGTATTATTATATTGTAGAACTAGGGTATTACAAACAGAATTTGAGACACTTATACGTCGAGTGAAAAATATGGGTGATATATATTTATGGAGACAGGTGAGTTTCTTTTTGGACTTTTTCTTGTTTAATTTGATTTTATCTTCTTGTGAAACAACAAGTGTGTAGGTGTTTGCACCGATCCGATCTACCTAAAAGGAAGATAATTTTGCCTTGCTTCATCGGTCGTGATTTAAGACGTAGGTATATGGTGTCTAACGAATACTACTTTATAGAAAACTAGCTGACCCGGCGAACTTTGTTTCGCCTTAGAGGCCATAAATGAGCAGACTTTTGATTTTATCAAGGCCAATTTTTTATTTGGATAATTAATGTAAATTTAAAAAGGAAGTATTTTAATTATTTTTATTGGCCATGTATTTCAGTGCATGGGTTTTACTCTTTAGTGAAGCAGCAGCGATTGTGATACACGACATTCTTCATTTTATTATCAAGTGCAACAAATAACGCAGATGGTCTTCCGACCCGTAAACATGCCACATTGGAAAAACATGCATTTTCTAGATTTAGACCTCAAACTTTTAAGGATTGGCCTTGTGATTTGTTGATGGTCATGGCGAATGCACGACGGATCGGAAATTGAAGTCCTTTAAACTCAAACGGCATGTCGGTTGGGATCATCGGGATCCTTGGAATGAGCACTTCCTCACCTTCGAATTTACCTTTGAGTATCGTCGCGTAAATCACATTGTTCATCAATTTACATACCACCAAACGCGTTCCGTTGCACAGTTTTGGTTAGTTTATGTTTCGAAGTATGATTACTACGCAGCCAACCTTTAATCGTAAATTATGCGGTGGTAAGCCCGGCACATCCAAGTTGTTTAAAAATTCAATTGGATCGTTGGTGGCTTCATCTTTATTTGTTACACAGTCAATTGATTTGAAAGAATGCAGTGTACAGTCAGCATCATTAAAATGTTGCTAACAAAAGTACTCAACATAATCCAAATACCAAAATCCCAATTTTATTTTGGTTAATAGAGTACTCAAATAGTTGTAAGTGTCCAGGGTGGTCCAACTATCTTAACAATTCATATTCATGCTCATCTTTTCCAGGTGTTTATTCTGGTAGCAAATTTACTCATCCTTATAAGCGACGGTATCATGCAGGCGTTTCCCTCGGTATTACTTCCCGCACTTTTGTTGGAAAACAACACTGATATAAAAGTGACGGACCAAGCATCTTGGATAAGTGAGTATAAATACAAATATAATAATATTACCTTGCGATCGGCAAAGTTAGTGACCTCCTGACAATGAACTCAGGCCATGTTAACAATGTTTTCAGGACCTCGGTTCTGCTATTTTATGTCATAGCAAAATCACCATCATTCAATGAATACTGCAAAAAATTTTAAACTATATAATATATAATAACTACATAATACATAATAGATTTAAAGTTGAAAATTAAATGAAAATTGATCATACGAACCTACTAGTGCCGCTTTAGACATTCGTCCTAGTAATGAACTTATTGCAGCTCTCGATAGGCCTAGATCTTTAAGTAGGTTATAGAGAGATTTAGCTGGTATACCTCTCGCTCCCACTTCTACTGCATACAAATTAACCACGTTACCGTTTTTGATTAATTCGTTTGTGAGATCATAGTTTTTATTTTTCGCTGTGCAAGTTATGTAAAAAATAGCTATAATTATATTGCTTCTCTAAACTAATAAATATGTGAGCTGCATCAGTCCTTGGTATAAAATTTATATCACTTTAATCTTTACTTTTATTCACAGATACAAGTAATGGTATCGGCAGCATCTTTGGGTTCTTCATGCTGCCACCCATCATGCAAATATTTGGTCGAAAAGCCGTCCATATATTTTACGGTTTCATTCTCATCATCGGCTGGATTATATTCGCACTGGCTCACAGCGTCACAGCACTTATTTCTGCAAGAGCCATCCACGGTCTTGACATGGGTGGTTTTTATATACAATCTATAATTATCAGTGAATACATAGATCCTAAAAGAAGAGGCTACTTCATGATCTACAAGAAAGCAGCGATAATCATTGGTGTACTTTTGTGCCGCAGTTTATTTCTTATTTGGAACTGGCGGCAAATAGCAATATTTGCAATAATTCCTGCAACACTAGCAATTGTGTTGACGTTATTCTGGCCAGAAAGTCCTTTCTTTTTGGCTATGAAAGGTCGTTACACGGAAAGTGAAAAGTCGTTCATCTGGCTCCATGGTGGTTTCAACATGCAAGAATTACACCTATTACATTATGCCCAACTACAGAATACAAAGAAACAGGGTACAGAAAAGTGGTACAAGTGTATGTTTAAAAAAGACTTTATGAAACCGATGGTAGCAATATCTCTTTTAACATTTATTATAGAATTTAGCGGTAAACATTTTTTTCCGGTTTACGCAGTACAGATGATAACGGAACTAGTAGAGGATAAATCAATAGCAATATATGCCTCAATAGGTGCTGATTTATTCACGTTAGTGGCATTCATATGCTGTTCTTTCATTATGCGTTACTTCAATAGACGACGAGTTCTGTTTTGGTTTGGTGTTATATCTGTTGCCTTAATGCTATTAATCTGTTTTGTTATAGTTTTTAAATCATCTACTGCAACATGGGTGGCACCGGTGTTAATTGTTTTACATAATTTTACAGTTAATTGTAGTATTATACCTGTATGTTATACATATTTAGGCGAATTATTTCCATTGGAATACAAAGGATGGGGTAACACTATAGCAGGGATGGTTTTTGTGTTCTCGTACACACTGATGTTGAATATTACACCACTTTTAATGGAGAGCACTGGTGTAGGAGGTGTCTATGCAATATATGGTATAATTATAGCCGGATGTTTGTTAGTGCTATATGGTATTCTGCCAGAAACTAAAGATAAAACTTTGATAGAAATTGAAAACAATATTAAAGGTGTCGTTTTGTCAAATCATGATGTAATGTTAGCGAAAAATATGCCTGAAATAAGTTGATATATTTCTTGTTTGTTTGTGTTGAAAATTAACCTCAGTATTCTAATAAACGCCAAATTAACTCCGTTTAGAATTATCAGATTTGATCTAAGATAATGTGTATTCTTTTGTTTTAATGGTGATACAGGAATTTTGTAACCACTGAACTATATCAGGCAGTTCACTTTTTGTTATATTTCATCTTTAATTACTTAGCCATCACTAAAAGTGATACATCTGATATAGGTACATAAAATTAATCCATTGATGCCTATTGATCTCACTAATAAAAAGATCCAACAGTGTTTGATTGGTTCACTTTTAGCATCCGATATCCTTCACTCTCGCTTCGATTAAATTGAAATGAAAGGTCTGAATACTAATTGATCATTTTCAGGTAAGTATTTAATTTTGTCTGGATGTCATATGTCACGTTGATTTGTTTCTGTGTTTAAGTTTAAACTAATTTCACGATGACGCAAGACCTCTTTCGACGACTTATTGAATTAATTTTACAAAGCCGTGTGAACGTAGATTTAAATTGAATAATCGAATTGAAAAATCAAGCAATTGCCCGATTCAACATCAAACGTGTGAACCGTCTGATATCAGCTTTAGCGGTAATCCGAGTCGCAACCGACGCTTTCTGCGAATTAGACCGAATTTAGATATTTTCCGAGACACGACTGCCATCTGATCTCCACAACCCAATGGCGATATCGAAGCACTGCAGCTAGACCAGTTGTTGAACTTTTCATGGTGCCAACTAACCGTAACGTCTACCACAGATGTTTGTATGGCATCCGGCATCGACGGCTTAATGTGCCCTCTGTGGTACGGCCAGATCAATACAATTACCCGTATTCGTGTATACAAATATATGCACTGAGCGAGGGTCGAACTCGCGCCTCCTACGTAGAGGACGCGTTTACTACAGCCACGCCACAGAGGCTGGCACGTAATGACTCGAGTGTTTTATTGGATATCGGATAAAATCACGCTCTAAAATATTTAACAAGAAAATATCAAGCGTAGCCGTGGTGGTGCCACTATTCCTAGAATGTATCCTTTTATCAGAGTTAGTTGCATACGACCACGGCTAGCTTTCATTCGCTTTTTAGAGCGTAATTTTTCAGTAGACGTGTTAAAGTTTTAAATTTTCTTTTTAATTTAGGCGCTTACATTTTTTTTTGGGTGAAGCAACAGCTTATAATTGTTCGATTCATAAGGTGGCAGATTTAGCTTTTGTCCGTATCAATAACGGTCTGTTAAGGTGATTTTCCACCAGAGTGACGAGACGAGGAGAGAATTGAAATCTGTATGGCAAATTTTCAATCCTCTCCCAGCGTTTCTTTGGTGGAAACAGTGTGGATTTGTTTGTGCAAAAATTAACCGTATTGGTTCCGATATAGAGTATAAATCACCTTCAAGGTGATTTTCCACCAGAGTGGCTAGGCGAGGCGAGGCGAGGAGAGAATTGAAATTTGTATAAGAAATTTTCAATCCTCTCCCAGTGCATCTTTGGTGGAAACAATGTGGGTTGACGAGAATATGTCACGCGCGAGCTCGCGATTGCAATTTTTAGTGGAAAAGGGTCAGTGTGATTTCAATTCTCTTCTCGCCTCGTCTCGTCTCGCCCCTCTGGTGGAAAATCACCTTTAGTTCCGGTCTAGAGGACGCATTTTTTTACTGATTTGCACCAAACTTGGCACACATGTTCTTTGATTTAAAACTCAACTCTTGTCTGCTTTTTTTGAGAGGAGGAAAAATGGGGGAGAACAGGGGAGAAGATTGCTGTCGTTTGTTTGGGTGAAGTTGGGAGACAGGTATGTTTATTCTTGCTTTTTTTCTATTTCCGATTTTCTTTCTTGCTCTATAACAGATAGATAGGATCGGAGTGAGAACATTTTCTCCGATTCGACATACTTCATTCGGTTAGGTACCTGACTAAACGTAAATAATCTTGATGTCTCTCTTTACTATATTTTATTTAAAAGCTCAGTTTATTAATATTTTTCTGTTTAGAAAATAATTTTTAGTCTAACAATCTAAATAAAACCACTCGTAAATCAATTATTTACCCTAGTTTATTTGTTTAAAATGTGTTTTTATAAAAAGTCACTACAAATGTATTTTATTTAACCTTTAGTTAAATAATAACCGAATAGTACTATTAGCTATTCTGTGGTATAGATAAGAGTAACGTGACTTCCTCTTGTTCCCATTGAACTTTCACTCAGAATATTTATGTATATGTATGTGAGGAACGTAGTTTCTCGCAAATGTGACTAAATAGGTTTAGTCCACGGAAATCTTAATTGTATTTGGGTTTTACCTGCATGTGTCAGAGGATGCAATTGCCTTTTTTAATATCTGGGGAGGGGGGGGGGGGGGGGGCAGAGGGTAATTTAAAGTTAAATCCAAGTTAGTTTGTAGGTTGATAACGCTGTCCCACGTTCGCTATCTCGGAGAAATAGTTCAAATGGGTTTAATGGATCATCTGCCGACTTCTTCGGGAATCCTCCAATTATATATACTTTATACTTTTGTCAAGAACCCTCAGACCATTTTTATAAGTTAGAACCATATACTATATATGTTAAAATTTCATGGATTTCCCTTCATTTAATTCACCATATTTGTTATAGAGATTTCATCCTTATGATTGACCCAGCGACGTATAGTATAAAAAAAAGGATGTTATTTTTTCGGATTTCAGTCGGTTCGATAACAGGATACTTCTAATGCATGTTGCGTTTTAAAAATAATGTAATGTTTTCTTTGAGTGAAATTCGCTATCTTCAATATTTAGAATAATTCCCTCCAAGTAAGGTAGGTAATTTTATTAATTTAATTTTTGCAAATACATCTGTAATAATATGTAAAAATTCAAAATAAAAAACTGTAGCCTCCAAGTAAGGTTGATAAATTCTACTCTATAATTATAATCTTGTTTATTTTTGGTTCTACGGCTGAAGTTACTTGATAAAAGTTGTAGATAATCTTTTTTTCAACCAAAAATGTTTACTATTTTTTGTGAGACCTATTTTTTCAACTTAAAGCTGACCTCCTTGATACCTACCTAAAAAAGAATATTGCATCATCTGACAAATGCAACACCAAATGTTACTTTTCAGAGGACTGATTGTGACTTATTAGTAGTTTATGAAACTGTTGCATAATAAGAATAAGGGTTCTTAAAATACGAGTCTGAGTTAAAGAAACAAGCCTTAGGCGAGTTTTTTTGTAGTAGAGTGATTTAAGACCAAATTATGCATTTTCATTCACTGCTAATCTAATGTCATGAAATAATTAATATAATTTGCTTAAAATGGTAGAAAATGTAAGCACCGACCGAAATCCACTTCCCGATCGCGCATGCGCGTTGCGCCACGTCCACAGATTATATAGAGAAATAGAATGCATTGAATCGTAATGAAAAAAATGTTATAATTACGAGTATGATACAGTTGCTTATAGAAGACTGTACCGTAATGAAATTTTTAATTTTTATTTTGATACTCAGTGCGTAAAAACTGTCACTCAAATTTTGTTTTAAATTGTTTTAATGTTTACATTTAAGTATGAGAGTAAATAAAAATTATTATTTAACATACTCTCTACTCTTATGTATCGGTTATAAAAATATCAAGTAGACGTGTCTTGTCAGCTGGAGTTTACAGAATCTCCTGCTCATGTGGCTCGGTAAGCGTGGGCACCACCCAAAGAAACATCAAGACCCGCCTGTCGGAACATGAACGTAATTGCCGCCTCTGCCACTTCGACAAGTCAGCGGTTGCAGAACACACCCAAGAGGATGGGAATCATACCATTGAATTCCAGAACACGAAAGTTCTAGCTACCACTACACATTTTTTCCCACGTATACTTCGAGAAGCCATCGAAATATCCAAGCGTTGGGATGCTTCAACCGGAAAAACGAGGTATTTCATGTCCAAAAAGATTGGTACCCAGCACTGAGAGCCACTCGGTATCACAGTGCAAACGACCAATCAGGATCAAGTACGTCGGTGCCAGAGCTCTCGACCAATCAGAATCGAGTGAGTCGATTCCCCCCCTCCGACAGCGCCTATAAATACGCCAGCGATTCAAGATTTCGCATCAGTCGCAACTCTGCCGCCGACGAGGCAGTCTCCGAACTCGTCGTCGTCCGGACCTGCGCCACTGAAGATGTCGACCGCAGTGATCGACGAAACGTCTGGAACGCAAGTTTCACATAGATCACGACCAAACAGCCCGGAAGCAGTATATTCTAAATGATTAATAATAGTATAGACGGGAATGATCGCGATTATGGTATAGGTATACGGGGCGCGATTTAAGTCGGTCTGAGTCCGACGTAATGGATCCAACATCTATCGATAGGTTCAACAAGAATCAAATACGAGAAGCAATGGCCCTTTTGAAAAATTTGACCCTTTCGCGATAAGCATGATGCATTAGGTGTTTTCTATGATTTTCTTTTTCATCGTAGCGTTAATCCCAGTCGCGTCTAAAGTTTTCGTCTAAGAGTCTGGAGTCTGCTTATTCCAGTCTAACTGCGGGTTTGGCTGAACTTCGATATTTTTCGTCAAGCGATGGCAGCATTTCAATTACACGAGACGTAGGACTTTTTAGGGCTCCAACTTCCAGTAACGACTGCCATAGATGCTTATCAACGGCTTAACTTGCTCTCCGAGGCACGACCAGACCAACGCAAATACTCATATTCCTGCATAAAATATTTGCACTGAGCAGGGATTGAACCAGTGCCTCGTGTATAGTCGCTGCGTTTACTACCGCCCACCACAGAGGCCATGGCGGGGTGATTTTCTTTGATCAATCAATCCAGACCATGACATATTAATCAGGAAATTATAGAATAAGGAACAAGGCTCTCGACCTTCTGACTTCATATTTGAACAATAGAATTTAGATGGTCGATGTTAAAGGTACACGTTTAGTGGGATCTGTGGTTTCGAAGGGCGTTTCACAGAGTTGGATACTTGGACCATCTTGGAACAGCAACACTTATCGCAAAATTTGGTTAGACAAAGTTGTAGATCAAATTACCTGCAAAATTGCTCTCATTCTTTTTTTTTGTACGGAGCACCATTACCGAGTTTTTGTGATTTCAAAATATTAGCTAGAAGTCATATCAATCATATTCAAAATTACTTGTTTCCATAGAATGTTTCATCAATGTAGAGCCTTAAACGCTGGACCTGTAACCTTGAAATTAAGGTAGTAGATGCTACTAAGAAAGGATTTTGGGAAATTATTTTATTATTTTTTACCTTAGACTTTGGTTTTAAAAATACAGGAGTTCAATCGATGGGGACTTTTGTTATTCTTTTGATTCACCCCCACCAATTTCCAGCTACATGCGAATTTATACAAGCTTTTTTTAACGTGTGGAGACCCCCACGGACTTCACCCCATCGGTGCTGACGATGGGGTGGGCGTGTCGGAATCGGACCGACTAAAACCACACGGTGTCCTTCCCAAGTGTCCATTGCCGGGCACCCCGGGTAAGCCATCGAAAGGATAACCCCAGGGTTGCCGGCGGACATTGGCCGCCACCGCGGCCTCGCCTGGTGGGGTCGGGTTATATTCCGCGTCGGTGAGTTGGCAGGCGTGTGTAGGACACACACGACACGCCTCCGCCACGGTGCTTATTATTCTTATTTAGATTATTTTGTCTGGATCATATTATATGGATCATATTGTTTTAATTATTGGTTTCATTTCATTGTTTTCCTAGGCAAAGTTAATAATCAACCTGTCAGTCACGCGTAATGTCAGACAAAGGGTTTTATCCTATGTTATTTAATATACCTACACAAGTGTGTTGTTAAATAAGACAGGAAGGTACCTACCTAATTATTTACTAGTAGTTCACTGTTTCATGAATTATTTAAAGTAACTGTTACTATCTGGCTGGTGAAAAGAGTTTTACCTGTAATTACTACTCGTTTATCAGAAGAATAATTACTGTGTAAGTATTATCTATACAGGTACAAAATTCTCCACTTTTAAAATACTATATTGAATTGCTTAAAAACGTTGCTGAAGTAAGAATGAATTTAACTATGCTAGACATAACAAATTATTATTCATCGGAAGGTATTTCGAAGCTGTTTTTAGTTTGGATCTGAAATAACAAAAAGTAACTGGATTTGTTTATTACAAGAATTTGGAAGTATGTAAGCATTATGTATGCAAGTAGAAAATACTCTACTTTCAATGCACTACATTAATTACGTAAGTATTTAAACCAAAATATGTATAAAAATAATACATAATATTTACAAACCTGCAGATTCAGGCGTCAAAGAATTCCTCCCCATCGACGTCAACTGGGAGGGTGGCCAGAAGGCTAGCGCGGCATTGCTACGTTGAATGGCAATACCGATAATTTGCACAAGGAATAAACCAGCCCTCTGGTCAAGGGTAGCGTCTGTTAAGCGTTTGGAAATACCCCACGCGGCTCAAATATGTAATTACCACTTAAGCTACTATATTTGCGGCATTTGAGGATCTCTGTCGAAACAGCAGCAGCGCAGGCACAGTCTGCAGTCCCTAGAAAGTCGTTCCGTCCACCTACTGCATGAGAGAACATGGTGTTCTTCTTCTCAACAGTGACATTGATAACAGTGCGAGAAACGCAAGGAGCACCTAAACAAAGGTAAGCAGCGATCCGGAAGGTATCAATGCTGGGCGATGGTAGGGCCTAAAACCGAACACCGGTTTCCCATTCCCCACAGCCAAAAGGCGAGCGCGCTCTGCGAGATTGGTAGACGTAGAAATGAGATGTTTTCTTACCATGTTGCAGAGCGGCACGTCCTATTGTCCCTAGGAAGATGGGTTGACTGGCAAATCAGCGTTTGGACAAAATATTTTCCAAGCACTTAATGCTCCCTTGTCTTGCCTTACCTGGCACTCTTGAATTAGTAAGGCTAGGGGCCATGCACCGAAGATGAAAATGCGGGTAGACTTAGATAGTTAGTTGTTAGTTAAGTCGGTAATTTTACAAACGTTAAGCCCGCCTAGACGAACTAGCATGGATGAATATCGCCTCAGTGGTAATCACCAACTTTCATCATCAGCATCGTAGGACGATGCGCGCCCCCCCCATACCGGGGGCGAGTCGGGGACCGCGTGGTCCCCCCTCCCGAGGAGGGCCAGACCGACAGGAATGGCCCTGGGTCAGCCGGGGTGCGAGGGATATGTCACAAGACAACCTCACCTTCGGCCTAGCACATCGACCCACAGACGGCGTGCGGTTTAGTCGGTTCGAGTCCGACATAACCTCTCCCTTCGGCTCCGAAGGGGGGGGGGGGGGGGTATCCGTGGGGATTTCCCGCACGTAAAAAAAAAAAAATGTAGATACAATAAGTTTCTGTAAAACCCATTGTCATGGCTCATTATGCTGGTGTGCATATTGTTTGTAGGTGTTTTTTAAAACATTAGGGGGTTGTAAGAGATATTATATTTATATCAATTACTTTGAATAAAGAAAAAATGAAAAACGCGTTTATTTCAGCTTATTGCAGCACACAAAACAGATCAACCCAAATACAAAACTTATACTTAATATATTGACGACAAATACATTTTAGAGTATTTTACATAGGTAATTGATGACGCGAATCTGATAACGGGAAGCGCTATACTAATGTTAGCAAAAAGTTATGATTAGTTATGATCAATTATAATTATTATTCTGCAATGTCGTAGGTCAAATTGATTTCTCACGTACCTAGATACTTAAAAGTGCTTCTGAAAATAAGAATATTGAGAAGATAAGTTGCAAACATAAATTTGGTTAAAAAGGCTACGCAAATGTTTGTAGGTGGGATAATTAAAACGCCGCATAAAAAGTCATCAACTGTCACTAATATGACTGTTTATACTGGAGATTGATGGCACTTGGTGGAATCTACTACACATATTGGATAATGATAGCACTTGTACTTTTCCACAAAAACCGTCAGGTCAGGTTAAAAATAAAAACAAAATAAAGTGTGGAAAAGTATAAGTGCTATCACTATCCAATATGTCTCACTAATATATTTTGTATTTTTTTAGGATATATTTCATATGTGTTTTAAATAAGTAAAGGAATAAATAATTAATTATTAATATTGCCATGGCACTTATTCACCTGTAAAATTGTAGTTAGATTATGACGATAATAAGCTCACAAGTTAGGTACCTTTTCCAGGTGTTTATTCTGGGGACATCTTTACTCAACGTTATAAGCGGCGGTATCATGCTGGCGTTTCCCTCGGTATTACTTCCCGCACTTTTGTTGGAAAACAACACTGATATAAAAGTGACGACGGACCAAGCATCTTGGATAAGTGAGTACGGAAACAAATAAATTATGCTCCCTGATTTGTGAATATTTTTCCAGTTTCCCTAATTATCAATTGGCCTATTCGTAAATGTTAGGCGCAAATTAAAATACGTAATGTGTACTGAGGAGGTCCTTAGAATAATTTATTATACAATTTCACTATTTTGTTTTACTTTAATGATGAATTTAACAAACAATAACAATAACATACAAAATATATCTTATTGCTTGCTTTTGATACATACATAAGAGCGTTTTCACACACATCCGATATCCGATATCCGACATCCGATATCGGAGGAAGTCAAATGTATGAGATATGTATCTCTCTTTCACATTGTCCGGCTCGATATCGGTTATCGGAGTCAACACCACTGCTTTGGCCCGATATCGGAACACAAAGAAACTTAAACAGCGACTGCAAGCAATTTTCGACCTTAATGACATTTTCTGAGTTACATGTCTTTTCGCTTTAATTAATGACGCTGATCACGAATATAAGAAAAATATTCGATACCATGTCATGTCAATAAGGTCGAAAATTGCTTGCAGTCGCTGTTTCTTTTTTTTGCCTCCTAGCATTCCTAACTAGTCTGTGCTATCGAGCAAATGACCGTATCGGGTCAATTTTATCGCATAAATGTGAAAACAGCACAAGGTGTCGGCTATCGGCGTCCGACACCGATATCGGAAATCGAATATCGGATGAGTGTGAAAACGCTCTAAGTAGCTACCGTGCTTCCTAAATGCTTATGCGTTGAAGAAGATGTAACTATTTACGACTTTCTATCGATTCAACCTAACTTGGAAGTTTAGATAGCTCAGGATAGTAGTAGAAACCACAAATCAAATGATTCAAGATTTTATGAATTAAAAATAAGTTGCACTGTGCAAGTTATTCATTTCATAGTTATAATTATCTTGCTGACCTAAATTGATTTAATTGTAAAATACTTACAATTAGTCTTTAATATATTATTTACATCATTATAACATTTCTTTTCATTCACAGATACCTACATGTAATGGCATCGGTGGCTTCTTGGGGTTCTTTGTACTGCCACCTATCATGCAAATATTTGGTCGAAAAGCTGTCCATATCGTTATCGGTTTCATTCTTATTATCGGCTGGATTATATTTGCACTGGCTTACAGCGTCACATCATTTATGGCTGCAAGAACCATCCAAGGACTTGAAATGGGTAGTTTCTATATACAATCTATTCTTATTAGTGAATACACGAATCCTAAAAGAAGAGGCTACTTCATGAGCACCAAGAAAGCAGCAGTAGCAGTTGGTATACTTTTGTGCCGCAGTTTATCTCTTATTTGGAACTGGCGGCAAATAGCAATATTTGCAATAATTCCTGCAACTCTAGCAATTGTGTTGACGTTATTCTGGCCAGAAAGTCCTTTCTTTTAGGCTATGAAAGGTCGTTACACGGAAAGTGAAAAGTCGTTTATCTGGCTCCATGGTGGTTTCAAAATGCAAGAACTGCACCTATTACATTATTCCCAAAAACAATACAAAGAAACGGTGTACAGAAAAATGGTACAAGTGTCTGTTTAAAAAAGATTTCATGAAGCCGTTTGTAGCAATTTCTCTTTTAAAGGCGCCCACTCACTAACAGTCCGCCTGCAGTCCGCCTGCAGTTCCTGATCTGTCCGGCGGCCTGCAGTCCTAAGCCGATAGCGCCCACACACTAAAGCGATTTTGGCCTGCCGGCAATTCCCTGTTGTCAGTTTTGCGACCACACACTAGCAGTTGTGAGTCGTCAGTTTTAGGTCGTACGATCGCCTGCCGGTAATGGTCTAATATCAGTTACATAGAGAGTACGAAACAGTGCAAGCGATTTTCGACCTTATTGACATTTTCTTAATTACATGTTTTTTCGCATAAATAAATACTGCTGATCACGAATATAAGAAAAAAAACTAGATTTGTTGTGATGTCAATAAGGTTGAAAATGGCTTGCACTACGTTATTCTTATATAAGTATGTGCTAATCATTGTGAGAAATAGGTGTTAGCTATTTTGAACCTTATGGACTATGTGCATAAGAAATATAGACGAGTATGTACAAAAAAGGAATAAAATCTTAGTAAAAACTGACACGAAACGTCGATCGACAGGCCCGTTGTGCTCGTTCGCCCTGACGGCCTAGGACTGTCCGGCTTAGAACTGTCCGGAATCGTTCGGCGGCCACACACTATCGGATCGTATTAGTCGTCAGTCCAAAATCGTTAAGAAAACTGTTAGTGTGTGGGTTATTGCGATTAACTGACAGATTTATATCGTCCGGTAAACTGTTAGTGAGTGGGCGCCTTAACATTTATTATAGAATTTAGTGGTAAACATTATTTTCCGATTTACGCAGTACAAATGATAACGAAGCTAGTAGAAGATAAGTCAGTAGGGATATATGTCTCTATAGGAGCAGATTTATTCACGTTGGTGGCATTAATATTCTCTTTTTTCATTATGCGTTGCTTCAAGAGACGAACAATTTTGTTTTTGTTTGGTTTTACAACAGTTACCTTGATGTTATTAATTTGTTTAGTTATATTTTTAAGTCATCGACGGCAACATGGCTAGCGCCGATGTTAATTGTTTTACACAATTTTACAGTCAATACTAGTATTATTCCTGTATGTTACACAAGTTTCGGCGAAATGTTTTCATTGCAATACAAAGGATGGGGCAACACTGTATCTGGGATGGTTTTCGTGTTTGCATACACACTGATGTTGAAATTTACGCCAGTTTTAATGGAGAGTACCGGTGTGGGAGGTGTTTATGCAACATATGGTATAATTGTAGCTATATGTTTGTTATTGCTATATGGTATACTGCCAGAAACTAAAGATAAGACTTTGCAAGAAATTGAAAATGATATTAAAGGTATCGTTTTATCAAATCATGATGTAATATTAACGAAAAATATGCCTGAAAATTGACATGTTTGTGCTGAAAAGAGGTATTGGTTTACCTTACTATTCTGATAGACATCAAATTACCTCTGTATAGACATATAGGAATTGATTCAAGAAAATCTCTGTTCTGTTGTTTTAATTTCTCTTTTCATGTTGACTTCATATTACACTTTTTTGACCCCTTCTCATCATATCAATTATGTATAACATTATATGCACTTGTTACGTGAGTAGTAAGATTTCAAAAAGTACTAAGAGCCTATGAATTTATAAGGACTGAATTCAAAACCGACTGGGGTTTTCGTACCCTGACTATACTTTACTACAAAACTACATACTTTACTACTACGCTTGTAGGTTTTATTCACAATAATTATTAACAATATGTACATAGAATTATTTAAAAAAAAACAATACAAAATACCTATATACAAACCTGAAGGTTCAGGCGTCAAAGAATTCCTCCCCATCGACGTCAACTGGGAGGATGGCCAGAATTGGCGGCATTGCCACATTGAATGGCAATAGTGATACTTTGCGCAACGAATAAACCAGCCCTCTGGGCACGGGGAGTGTCTATTATTATCTATTACTACTGTAATAACAAGTCATCCTTAATAAAGTGTAAACTAAAATGCTGTTAACTGTTAAACTAGTAATATTAAAAATAAATAACGTCTAAACTGTTGAAAATAAAATTTAAGGAATAAAATGTATTCTTTCTTTCCTTTATAGTACCTAGTTTACATAATAAGGGTTCTTAAAATACGAATGTGAGTCAAAAAAATGAGCCATAGGCGAATTTTTTATAGTATCACACGAGCATAAGTGTTTTAAGACTTCATTTGCGCAGTTTCAATCACTACTTTCTCTAGTCTCATGAAAAAATTATATACCTAATGGTCTTTGTGGCGTAGCGGTAGAACGTACGATTGCTACGCAGGGGGCGCGGTTTCGATTACCACTCAGTACAAATATTTTTTTTTTTATTTCGGGCGGTATCTGCATCTGATGGGTATTGAGCCAACGCCCGAGTGCCATCACTGCGACGCGAGCGTGGACTCGGGGCTGCACACGCTCACCGAGTGTCCGGCGTTTGAGACGCCGAGGCGGGAGCTTGTGCAGGCCCTGGGGGTGAGAGTGCTCACGCTCTCCACCCTGCTCGCGGCGATGGTCCGCTGCGCGGATGCGTGGGCGGCCAGCGCCTCTTTCTGCGAGCAGGTCATGCTCGCGAAGGAGACAGCAGAGCGGGCGCGGCGCGGTGAGCGAGAGAGACTCGCTGACATCGCTGCTCGCGCCCGAAGGCGGCTCGGGCGTCGGAGGGCGCTTACAGACCTCCGCCCCCCATGAGCGCGGGCCTGAGGGTGACGGGTGGAGCCACCCGTCACCCTAGCAGAAGCAGGCCACGGCGGCGGCGCGCATCGTAGGACGATGCGCGCCTCCCCACACCGGGGTTGAGTCGGGGACGGCGTGGTCCCCACCTCCCGAGGAGGGCCAGACCGAAAGGGATGGCCCTGGGTCAGCCGGGGTGCGAGGGATATGTCGCAAGACAACCTCACCTTCGGCCTAGCACCACGACCCACAGACGGCGTGCGGTTTAGTCGGTTCGAGTCCGACATAACCCGCCCCTCCGGCTCCGGAGGGGCGGGTATCCGTGGGGATTTCCCGCACGTAAAAAAAAAAAAAAAAAAAAAAAAAAAAAAAAAAAGTACAAATATTTTGTATGCATAAATATTTATACTTGCACTGGTCTTCTATGTATAATATGTAAGTAATATATACAAAAAAAAAGTATCTAAGTATGTGTATCCGCATGCTAGATTCCATAACACAAGCTAGTTAAGCTATGCTCAAAATGGCGTTGTATAGAATATTGTAGAATGTTTATTTCATTTGCTTAAAATAACTGTAAAATTGTGCACCATAGTTCATTCGCTGCTCAGCGTATGCGCGTTGTGCCGTGTCCATAGACTGTGTAGAAACTAATTCATTGATACCTCCTTGTGTCCAGTTAAAGCTGTGTCGTAATGGAATAAAGTTATATTACGATACAGTTGCCATCGAAGACCTGCATAAATTTAATGTACTTGAAGCCACTGAGTCTGTTTATAACTTGTTTACGGATATAATTAAATAAGTCTAAATGCATAATAAATAAACCAGTATTGAAGGAACTATAGTCTCACCAAAACATGCGTTTTTCTATTTTGTTTGAATATTTTTAGTACATAATCTAACTGAATTCAAATATCAAAAGTATTTAGAATCACTCCAGTGTACCAAAAATCTATATTTATGGAGATAGGTTGGTCGGTAACTTAGTCATTATTTTCACCAAAATTGCATTAGCATCTGATTAAATCATATAAATCGCCTAGTTAAATGGTTAGGTCGATAGTTAATTATCATTATTATATACATAATTGTAAAATACTACTGAACGAATTTCAATGCGGTTTTTTAAGATTCTGGTCAGACTTAAAAATTTCACATAAGTTTGATCGCATATATAGCAGCTCATTTATTATGTAGGTACAGTGTTCAACTGTTCATCAAGGTCATAAAGAAACGAAGAACACTTGTTCATTGCGAATCACAACGCACATTTAGACATACTAAAATACAATAATTAGTTTGTTTTGGCTACTTTCACAGCCTTATGTCGTATGGTCTGATGCTGTGGGGCTCAGCTGCTGATATTGAGACTATTTTCATATTACAGAAACGAGCGATACGAGCAATCTATAGCCTCAGACCCCGTGACTCGCTGAGAGAACTATTTAAAGAAATTAATATTTTAACAGTTGCTTGCCAATACATTTACGATAATGTTTTATATGTACGCAAGAACCTAGATCTTTTTAAAAAAAACTCTGACGTACACAATTATAATACGAGGAATAAAAGTAAACTTGTAGTGCCAAAACTCAGACTTCAAAAGGTTGGTAATTCATTTGTAGGTAACAATATTAAAATGTTCAATAAAATTCCTCAAGAGTTGGTTGACATGCCACTAAATAAGTTTAAAATCGAAGTAAAAAAGACTTTAATGAAAAAAGGATATTACAAAGTAAACGAATACCTTAATGATAAAAATGCATGGTCATCCTAATCTCTTTGCTTGCTCGCACAATATAAACCTATGAAAAAAATAAATAAAACAAATTGTTTTAAAAAAAAGAAACTATAATATTGTTCACTGAGTTTCTTGCTGGTCTCTTCTCAGTAGAACCAACTTACCGAACCAGCGAAAGAATCATTTTCAAATGATTTATTTACTTAATTTAATATTATATTAGTAATTTCTTGACATTATTGTAAAATTTTGACGTTCATATGTGCTCTTTATGTGCCTAAACTGAATAAACGAAATTGATTCTTTGATTCTTTGATTCTAATAAAACAAAAAAAAACATAGAGAGAAAAGGTAAATTATACCATAAATTAAACACAAGAAAAAATAACAATATACTTCAGGCAGGATGCATACAATACATACCTTCCTTAATGCACCTACTTTGTTATTCTCTGCACCACCTATTCGTATAATTGTACGGATTAGGTTAGAAGGTAATTTACTAGCTTAGAAGGGGATTTCACAGTTATTTCAGAAGGATTCGTGTTAAGTTACTTGTATTGCATGAAAGAATCCATCGACATCACACATACAATACAAGAAGTAACCAATATCGCACACGTCCATAGGCCAGTAACCCCTTTCCATCAAGTGCCCACTTGATGGAAAGTGCCATCTAAGTGGTAACAAAAACACAAAAAACAGTGGCTCTCCAGGAGTGCTGACGGAAGTAGAAGCAGTTTGCATAGAAAGCGTTAGTATTTACTTTACTAAAAAGTGCTTTATGTGCCTAAAAAGTTTAGATTTCAAAGTAGGTGTCACATATGAATTACAATAATTATAAGTCAAAAAGTAACTACTGGCTTTAAAAAAATGAGTAACTTGTTAAACTTGCGTCAGGACCGTTTGACCTTTGAACCGTAACCGTAACCGACGTAAAGAGAAAGACTGTCTATTTTGCAAGATACGATTAATAGCTTCGTGGCTTAACGGTTAGCGGTTCGACTGTAAGTCCTTATGGTTTCAGATATTAACCAGGTTCAAACCTGGGCTTCTGGCACTTTTTGTGATTATTTTTCTTTTTGTAATTTATTACTTTTTGTGATTATTTTTTCTTTTTGTTTATTACTTTTTGTGTTTTTTTTTGTAATTTATTACTTTTTGCGATTGATTATTTTTTCTTTTTTTAATTTATTGATTTCTTCTGACAGAAAATTAGCAGAACATTAGTGATAGGTTCTATGATTGGCGCTATACTATAGGTATGGTACGGTATGGTATGGTATGGTATGGTATGGTATGGTATGTTCTTTTTATCTTTTTCTATGTATATAACGAAGAAAGAAAGAAAGAAAAAGTTTTCACTTCTGCCGCCCCGTCTTTTTTTCTATGAAAACTATCCAACGCGCTTAAAAAAGATTTTTGCTGGGCGTTAAGTATTCAATTTAAGTTTTCAATGTTATAATTTAATGCAATCAAAATACATTGTCATGTTGTTTATGATAAAACTTACCATTTTGCTGCAAATCGTGAAATACCCATGTCAGCTTTTGTGTTGACTTCAAATAAAAAAAATCAGGTATCGGATCCATGACGACTTTTTATATTTCATTTATGAAAGTGTTTTGAACAATCCTACCAAATTTCAGCTGGTTGCAAATTATTGTAGCCTCACTAGTATAATTTAGTTTGGATTGACTGGTACCTGCACGTTACACATTGTTTGGCGTAATAATACCTATAGATAAGTTGGGGGTCATTTTTAAGCGGGATTGTTTTCATGTCATTATACACATTGCTGTTAAAATTTGCCAGTTTTAATAGAGAATACTTGTGTAGAGGGTGTTTATACAACATATTTATGGTATAACTATGGTTGTATGTTTGGTAGTGCTAGATGATATACTGCCAGAAACTAAAGATAGAATTTTGCAATAAATTGAAAGTGATATCAGGGGTATTTGTCAAATTGCGATGAAATATTACCGAAAAGGGGGACACTTAAGAGCAGCTGAAGCTTTGTATTTAAGAATGAGAAAATCCAGTTATCATTTATGTAACGGATGTTAAATATTTTAAACAACTTTAATACTAATAATATTCAACTCGAAACTTTTGTAGTGTGAATGAAAGAGTGCACTGAAACTCTTTTCATTTAATTTTGGACTTTAAGAGTGTCGCAAATAAAGTCTGAAATTGAATGCCATTTTTTGCAGTGGCTGTGGTATGACAGTGCTTTAGCAGAAGCGAGGGTTTGTTATACTGTGCTGCTGTCTGCTTCTACTGTCTGCGATCACGTTCGAAATCATTTCTACAGCAACATAAGGCGACGACGACGGCCGGCGGCGACGTGTCCTTTTTTTTAATAATGCCTTATATCGATCGTCGCCTCGTAGTTTAATTTAAATGAAACGGGGTTTTCGCTAGTGTACTTTAAAAATAAATATAGAAACCTATTTGAAGTGGAACCAAACCTCAGGATAAAACTTTCGCCATTTTCTGTAAACTTGCATTCTTTAGTAAAAAATAAGCAACAGCTGCAACTCGCCCTAAAATTACGTGACTAAATAGGTGATACCAATATATATATATGTATGTACCTACCTAGTATTAATAAAACATTTCTACTAAAAATAAATGGAACCAGCTTGGGTTAAAAAGTATTCAGTGGGTCACGAAGGGGCACTGTGAAAATCACCGGGCCATGGCAGAACAATGTTTGGGAAACACTGATCTATACTATTTTATTTCTTTGTTAAGAAATTAAAGATATTAAAAAAAACTATTTGCTTTCAAGGACGAGCGATTCACGATTTTGAACTTCATTATTTTATTGAGTTATTTTATTGACTGACTTCCCTTGTTCGCGATGAATACAAAGAACGGATTTTGATGCGGCTTTTAATTAGAAAGGTCTTGGTCAGACCTACGTCTTACGTTTCTTTGATCGCGCATGGTTAAGTAGAACCGGAGACTAGAGATATGTTAAATGTGTCAGAAAGTATCAACGTTATCCACCCTTGTAAAAGAGAACTTGAAACTGAACTACTGAGTAGAATTCTTAGAAAATAAAGTAGAAAAGCTCAAAAATGAGAAAAGAAAGATTTTAATACTCAAAGAAAACGTACAATAAAAATTGGAACTGCTAGAAGAAGAGAGAGGCGAAAGAAATAAACAAAGTGCTGGAAAAAAGTGTGATTCTAAAAAAAAAATATATTTATACTATAATAATAATAAGTTGAGCCGGGCATTTCATTTATTTATAAAGATACATATTGATTAAATGTGTGGTTCAAAGGGGGGCTGTGAGGCTGCCATACATGCTTCGCAACCTTCCTTGGCTCCGGAAAGAGTGAGGTTCTTCTCAAGGTTGATGTGAAGAATGCTTTTAACTCGGTGAACAGGGACACCTTGTTGAACCAAGCAAAATTAGAAACACAAAAAATTTTTAATTTTCTCTGGCAGTGTTACAGGTACCCCTCTAAATTATTATACAAGGACAACCTTTTAGAATCAGCTGTTGCTTGTCAACAAGGAGACCCTCTTGGACCGGTAATTTTCAGTTTAGCTATCCAACCTATTATTCGGCATTTAAATTCAAAATTTAATGTATGGTATCTAGACGACGGGACTCTAGGGGGAGATGTGGAGACAGTTTTCCAAGATTTGGCTTTTATTAAAAATGAATTTAAATTAATTGGCTTAGATCTAAATGATAGCAAATGCGAGATATGTTTAAATGATGTTTCGGAAAAAAATTCTACTATTTCTAAATTCAGTTCATTGGCTCTTAATATCAAAATTATAGAAAGAGAGTCTCTACGTCTCCTTGGGTCCCCAATCTTAGAAGACCTACACCTCATTTACAGATTAAAAAAATTCAAAATTTTAATGACTTTTCGCACCGCCTACTCAAAATTAATATCCATTCGGCTTTCACTATTCTCCGGTACTGTCTTTTCGTTCCGAAATTCACCCATGCTCTCAGGTCTACACCGTTTTGGAAACATTTAACAATTTTGGAAAAAATGGACAAAGTTATAGAAATTACAGTCACTAAAATTTTAAATGTGGCCTTGAATGATCGCGCATCACTACAAGCGTCTCTACCGATTCGTTTGGGTGGGCTCGGTATTCGCAAAATTTCAGACGTCAGCTTACCAGCCTTCCTGTCTTCAGTCCACAGTACGGAAGAATTAACTAGGAAAATCCTTGCTCCTACACTAGTTAATTCTGAAGTACTGTGTAAGACTGAAGCAGTAAACGCTTGGAAAATTGCTTGTCCAAACACTGATCTCCCAGGGAACCTTTTCTCACAGCGTCAGTGGGACGGGCCGCTCTGCAATTTAGTAAGGCAAAATTTATTAAATACTAGCTCTAATGCTGCAGAGCGTGCCCGTTTATTGGTAGTTGGAGTGTGGGAATCGGGTCTTTGGTTACAAGCTCTTCCGTCATCTAACGTAGGAACTATGTTAGATGACACTACCTTCCGCATCGCGACGTGCCTCTGCTTAGGTGCGCCGTGTGTTTCTCCGCATCGATGCCGTTGTGGAGAAGCAGTTGATCGACTTGGACACCATGGCCTGTCGTGCTGCAGGAGCACTGGGCGAATTCCACGGCACGCCAGCCTCAACGACATAATCCGCCGTGCTCTTGTCACCGCCGGTGTGCCAGCTGAGCTTGAACCAAACGGTTTGGCGCGCGACGATGGCAAGAGACCGGATGGTATGTCATTAATGCCTTGGAAAATGGGTAGGACTCTGGTGTGGGACGCAACTTGTGTCGACACCATTGCCCCTACTCATTTACCTGGCACGGCTGGCTGTGCTGGTGCTGCTGCAGCTTCTGTAGAGGCTCTTAAGCGGTGCAAATACTCCAATCTCATTGGAGATTATGAATTTGTGCCGTTTGGAGTCGAAATGTTTGAGCCTTGGGGTCCAAGCGCCCGCAATCTCTTCAGTGAGATTGCGAAGCGTATGGTCGACGCTTCTCGTGACCAGAAGGCTTGCCTCTTTTTAGGTCAGAGATTAAGCATTGCCATACAACGTGGTAATGCTGCCAGTCTTCTGGGAACACTTCCACAAGAGGCATGCGATGCGGATGAATTCCACGACGCATTTTAACTTTTAGTTTTCTTTTTAGTAGTGTGTAATTATTTAGAAATGTAGTTTTAAAACCATTGTTATGTAAATATTAGTTCAAATAATAATAATATATTTATTTCAAACTCAAGTCCATAACAAATTCCCCTACAATGTAATGTTAGTAATTAAATCACACATGTATATATAAAATTATAATATAAAATAAAAATCCTAAAATATACAAAGAAGGCAGCTACAGATTCATACCTTTATGGCATGAATCTGTATCCACCTCCTTGGCAAAGGTGGGTCTCACCTCGTCGCAAATATTTTCAAGAGCATGTTTGGTGTGACACGGAGGCGCTCGAGGGCCGACGTGCAGCACTTGCGCTTAAAGCACTCGAAGCTGTCCACGTTGTGGTTCGCGAACATGCCAAATGGGCTGCACCGCCACGGCAGCCCCAATCGCTGCTCTGAAGCCATTCTTATACTGAACCCGGAGGCCGTTATACCATAGAAGATTTCCCTAAGAAGGTACTGGAGATACGGAAAGCACTTCAAGAGGAACTGAAGGAAGAGAGGACGAAAGGAAGTTATTTTAAACCTACATTAATTATGATACCTTGGTTGTTAAGGACAACAAGCTAAAGGAAAAAAGAAAGAAGTCACCGACTGGTAGTCCCCGAAGCGTAGAATCGCCTAGCGGCAGTGCCTCAAAACCCACACCCAAAATCATCAAAGCAAATGCTTTCGACATCATGAGGATGAGGGCAAATACTGTCTCGAAAATCAACAAGAAATTTTAGCAACCAACAGTCGGAAGTCACAACATCAAAATAATTAGAAAGAACAAAATATGTCTTAACCCCAAGCCGGCTGGTCACCGTGGGGAGCTCAACCATTACCCTCCAAAATTACAGAAAAACAACCACTATAAAAATGAAAATGCAAAAATGTATACTACGGCCCTCAATGAACTAACCCTGAAAAACAAAGAAAACCTCACAGAACTAACATTTGCGTTGAAACAAATAAAATGGGATCTCATAGGGTTGAGCGAGGTAAGATGAATACGAGAAAGAATTGTTTCTTATCCGGACTTCCTACTGTACAATATAGGAGAGACCCCAGGCTAATATGGAGTTGGTTTTATAATAAAAAAATATCTTGCAAAGTATATAGAAGTATTTAAATGAATCTCCGAACGAATAGCAGTAATGAACTTGAGACTACTAGAATACAAAGATTCATGGTCTATTATCAGGTATATTCGCTTACACAACTATCCGACCTTGAAACAAAATATACATTATACCTAGATTTAAACAAAGTAATTCAACAGTATATTCACTTAAACTCAATCGTAATGGGGGACTACAATTACCTAATTGGGGCAAAGCACCCAAGGGAAAATTCAAAATTTGGACCATTCGTATACAAAAACAGACCCAGACCGAGAGAGAGAGAAAAAATCACCAACTTTGGTTAAAAAAAATAACCTAAAATATTAGCAACCGAAATTATCGAAATGAGTAATATTCCCTCTAACCCTTCCAACTAAGCTAAATTGCTTGTGCTAGGAGTGGGTTCACGTCGGTAGTGTTCTGGCCAGGAATCGAACCCGGTACCTCTCATTCGTAAGGCCGACATGTTTTATCGGTCACACGTCAAATGATCAAATTAATTTCGGTCACCAGTGGGAAACCCATACATTCTGCCTCATTCCTTATTATAATAGCGTAAAGATATTGATATAAAAGATTTGGAAGTCTTTATCAAGCCGGCTGTTCACTATTCCGTCGGATTAGAGAAATCATCGTTCGGGAACGATGAGAATGCAGTCGAGAATCTCGCTGAGCCGAAGATTGTGGAGTACGTAGCCTGGCCTGATTTTGCTGAGATGCAGTAACTATTGCCTTTTGACGTTCTTCAGATTCCTATGATCGAAATAATCTCTTCTTTTAAGCATTTTCGCTACTTTTATTGGCTTGATCTATTCATACATTGCAGTTGTTAAGCCTGATTAAGAAGAGTTACGGACTGAATTTCGACAGTACAATACTTCGACATGTACCGAACTTCGATAACACGTAGGTCGACAAGTCATTGCTTGGACAGACAATTGTTAGACAACACACACCTTCGAATTACCACTACTTCAACAGACGATTATTTGACAGACAATACTTAGACAAGTCACATCTTCGAATGACCATTACTTCGACAGATTTCTTTATCATTCTCCTATTACTGGGTGGTTAAAAAAAAAACCACGAAGGCTAAAACGGGAGCTCGGCTCCGCTTCACTCCCGCCTTAGCCTTCTAACCTAACCTATCCGAGTCGGGGTGCTCTGAGTTGGGGTGTTAATCATAATAAAGTAATTTGAGGCATAAAAACCAAAGAAAAAAAAAACAGTTACAATTCAACGAAAGACTACAAAAAAAAGACGGGTTGCACTCTGGGAGTGCCGGCAGAAGTGAAAACATTTTCTTTTTTTCTTTCTTCGTTATATACATAGAAAAAGATAAAAAAGAACATACCATACCATACCTATAATATACCGCTAATCATAGAACCTATCACTTATTTTCTGCTAATTTTCTGTCAGAAGAAATTAATAAATTATAAAAAGAAAAAATAATCACAAAAAATAATAAATTACAAAAAGAAAAAAATATCATAAAAAGTAATAAATTACAAAAAGAAAAAATAATCACCAAAAGTAATAAATTATAATAAGACAAAACAATCACAAAAAATCCCTGAAGGCCAGGTGGTTTGAACCCGATACTATCTGAAACTATAAGGACTTACAGTCGACGTGCTTACCGTTTAAGCTACGACGATATCTATTGTAAGTTGCAAAATACATAGTCTGTACCTAATCTTGTATGACGTCAGTCGTCGGTTACGGTTCAAAGGTCAACTAATCCTGACGCTTCCTTAACATTTTACACCCATCCAAGGCCGCTAAAGAAGTTTTTACTTCAAAAAAATGTCGAAGTAGTGGTCATTCGAAGATGAGTCTTGTCACAGAATAGATAATAGTACTAGCGTACAGAATGGAAGCTCACCCCCTCCCACCGATTTCATTTCCTCTCCCCGCACGTCAAAATCATGGGCGCTTTCATGGGCGCCTAAAACAAAGGTTGTCGCCAGTAAAATGTGTAGGAACGGCACTTCGGGAAGAAGAGTGAAAAGTTCGGCTAGCTTCGGTTTTTAAGGCGTCCTCTCTTTCACACATGACTTTAGTGAAATTTAACCCTACAATTGCATCTTGCCTTTTTGTATAAATAACTAAAGTACTACACATAGTAAGAACATTTTTACATTTTCCACAGTATTTATTATTAAACCTGACCGGTTTCGCCTAATGGTAACTTAAAAAGTTTACATTGATGTTTTTGAAATGTTTCTAATCTTAAACACTAGAGGTGTTTACGACTAGAAATGTTCATAAACATTGCGAAACTGGTCAGTACTGTTAAAAAGTACAAGTGTTCTCAATATGTGTAACAACAAGTTCCACCAATGGTCATCAATGAACAGTATTAAAAAAACTAATGAACTGGATGCCAGGTTCGCCCAGGAATAAATTTGTGAAAAATCTTATCAATTATAATAATTTTCATATAGTCCGGGTATTTTTAGAAAATAACTCTTGAACTAGCATGTTAAGTGACATTATGGTGGACCGATATTGATTATAGGTGTATAATTTTTTTAACATTATAAAGATTATAACTCAAAAGCATATGATGCAGATTTAGATTAGTATACATGCTAGGGTTAAAAAATGGGCGGTACCTTGCAATGACGGAGTCCATGATGGACGATATTAATTGTGATACATTCAAATCGAAAAAAAAAATGCCACACTTCATAGGCGTGAGCTGTCAAAATAAGAATTCTTACATTTTATAAAGTATAGAGCGGTTAAAACCATTTATTTCTAAAAAATATAAATAGATATCTTTCCGTGAACTTCCGTTTAGTATAAATTATAATTGATACTTAAATAAATTAACACTATTTTTTTATTTTTTTAACACTATTAAATTAAAGTGTGCTCAACTGCCATTTTTCTAATTTCCTACTCGCCGTTGACAATTCTAAATAAGTATTAGGATAGTTATTACAAAAACCGGGCATAAAATCCGTGTCATTCAGTTGAGGTTCAGAAACCTTGGTACGTAATAAAAACACCATTTATAAAGAAATATTCTACCTCATCCTTGGCAATGGAGCATTAATTACTAAGGAATAAATACTAGTAGTTCTGTAAAGAGTTCCAGATCATTTTTTGGCATCTGGAGATCAAATCTGGTATCCTCACTTATATTTCTTTTATACGATACGTATATTTATTTTATAGCTTCCTGAATATTTCACCAATAAATATTGTCAATCCGTTCTTAAAAAGCCACAACAAACGTCTCCGCCTTTTCTCATGTTTTTTTTTCCACAACTACCTGTAAGGAATCATGTTCAGATATTTCAGCCAAAAATCCTCAATATCCGTTCATAAATAACGCGACAGAAAAGGCACCCCTTTTCTTCTCCGATTAAAAAAGCTCTAGGCAAAAATGATGTTTTAAATCAAAGAATATGTATGCCATGTTTGGTGACAATCGGTTAAGAAATGTGCCCTATAGACCGAACGGAACGGAGACTATTTATAATTCATGAAAAATTTCACGCGGGCGAAACCGTGAGCAACAGCTAGTTTTTATAAATACAATCGGTTTTAATTACTCTATAAACATATCAAAGTCGTGTTGTAGTATTGTTTGGTTATTTGTGCCAATTCTGTTGATTGACAGGACCAAAAAGTATCCCCATATTCTTTTCTTCCGAAGCGAAGAAAAAGATGGAAATACGTTTTAATGTAAAAATCAATAATATGACTTTTTGTAACAACAGGATTGTCGCCTCCGTCGGATGTGACGTAAATCATGACACCAAGGGATAGAGTGAGAAAAATCACGCTATCTCACTCGAAAATTAGCTCAAATAAACGTCAAATAAACGAAACGTCTGGAACGCAAGTTTCACATAGACCACGGCCAAACAGCCCGGAAGCAGTATATTCTACATAAAAAGATATTATTAATAATTTTCAATATACAAGCAAAAGCTTGAAAACTGACCTTTTCCCTCTCTCACTTCTCTGTCCCACACTCGGGGACTTTTAGTATGTTGATCCGGGCACCTTAGAGAATGACTGTACTAAATTTCAAAACTACACGAGGTTCTCGAAGGCCGTCGCCTGTTGATTTAGTTACGCGTAGAACTTGAGCGGCTATGCCTGCTAATGGATTTCGTTACTTGAAAAGGAACCTTGAAATTTAATTATCTATCCATTGATGAACGTTTCTGAAAAGTTGACAGTTACAAAGAATCTTTAGTCGCAAACACATGTGCTATTTACTTTTTTATAATTTTTACTAAAAGATATGGGTGATCTGTATTTGTGGAGACAGGTGTGTTTACTTTGAATTTTAAGTACATTTTATTTTTATATTTAGGTATAAGGGTATAAACGACTTAAGTTGGTCATTACTACATATAATGATGTACCTGGGCATTTTTTTTTTTACACGACCGTACTCTAAGTGAGCATGTCCCAGAAGTTTACCATTAATTTTATGGAGAAATGAAAGAAAATTTATTATGATGTGGCGATAGTAAAAATATTTAATATTTAATGTATCCGAAACACATCAAATTATGCGAATAATTTATTGATGAATATGAAATTATACTAAATATAATTTTGAATACCCATGATTTTACTATGTCCCACATTGACCGGCCTAGTTTCGAGTTAAATTTATTCATGAATTTCCTTCAGTGGCAAGGGTAAAAAAGAATGAATGGTATCGAAAAATGATAATATTATCAGAAGTAAACATAAAATAACACTACTTTAATAAAATAAACTATCTTTCGTAACATTATATTATGTCTCACAATTCCGGCCGTGCATGGAATTCCACTTTGTAACCGTAATTTGATAGACTTTGTCGCCAAAAAATATACCACTGGCTACAAATTTCTTCCCTGGTAACAATACTCAAGACTTCGCCATTTTGTAAAACAGTCAGAGAATGACCACTTTGACGTATTTCGTGTCGAAACTTGTTGAGCGTTACCTTGCCGGATTTTTCATCCACTTTGTAATTGTAATTTTTACTGGTAAGTTTGGTTTTTTGTTTATAGAAATATAATAATGATAAACTACAAACGCATTATAAGCTATTAAAATAGTTGCTTTGTGTTTCATCTTAATTAAAGTTCATTTACAAGCAATCTTAGGTCGGCGATTGGAGATGCGTTACTTCCATTTTGTTTGGTTACATATAGCGTGGAATAAAAATGTTACAAAATGGAAATATAAAGGCGAGTACAAATGCATGCAGGTATGTGTTTACTTTTCGTTTTAGTGGATATATGATGGTATCTTATAACAATAATTATTTTAGTACAATAATTATTGTCGGTTACTTGAGTAACTGTACTTGGGGCTCTTATTATGTTCTTTAAATTAATTAATAATTTATAAAGTGTTGGTATTTCTAGACGCTTTTATTTAACTCGCAATATTCATATTGTTACTTTGCTGAAGTCTTGCAATTCATTTTTCGACCACTTCTGATTATCCAATTGAGCTGAAGTTTGGCATGCCACGTGACAATATAATATTATGATAACATGGAGCTAATCTGATGCTGGTGGAGAAAGGTAGCTATAAAAACTACTCAATAAAACGACTCAACCACATCGAGTTTGGAATCGTTTGCATGGTATTAACGAGTATTATTCTCCTGTATGATAGATTTAAAGATCTATTCATCTTTAAGCTGATATTATTATGATTGATTAAATTATTTCTTCAGAATTTTATCATTTGATCATACGGGTCATTTGTGCTTAATTGTTTTTTAGTTAGTATTGTTTCTTAAGTATGTTTGATTCAATAGTAATATTTATGTAATTGTTATAAAATAATTTTAGATTGAATACCTTAAGGCAGTTTTCACATAGATTTATTTTTTGAGACTGAACTGAATTAAAAGGCTGAATAGAAATAAAAGGCGTCGATTACTAAAATAGCATAGTTTCATTTTCTTTTATAAATTACCGTCGTTCATGGTTTATCCCTTCCTATTTCAGTACTGATTTGCAGTATTTTTTTATCAGGGTAAACTAAGCTTTACCTTTTCAATTTTGTAACTGAAGCTTTCCATTTTGTAATTGTCTTATGTTTTACTGTTACCAATTCTTTAAATTTAACTGATTTTGAAAGTGAATACCTTATTTTATTTTACTTTACGTTGAATTATAAAAAAAGAATGAACTAAATAACATAAATTAACATCTTTAGATGGTTGTTACACGATATAAATCGGAAGTTAAGTTGGCAAAATTACCAAATAGTTACAAAATGGTTACATTTTTACGAAATACCAAAAATATATGGCTTATCTTTATTATTATTATTATTTTAAAGAATTTTATATTTATAACCAAATAAACAATAATATTTCATTAAGAATATAGTATCTTATTTATTAATTTTACTTTTAAAAGTTACAAAGTGGATGTCTAAACCACTCTCGTGTCCAAAGAAAGTATTATTATTTTCCAAACGTGTATATTTATAGAGTACCTGTAGCTATTTTAATACACTGTCAAGAATAGCGAATCATTCTATAAATTTTGTTATGCATTACCAATTTTTTTTATTCCTTCATTCCATTTTGTAACCTGGACACGTAATAAAAAAAATGCCCACCTACCCATGGCTGTACACAATTTGCTACTAGCTCACAGCTATTTTAACTTCATTCTTTTCTGAGTTTAATAACCAAGCACGTTACTGAGTAGTATTATGTCATGATATGTGGTGATACACCTTGGTGATAGCCTCTAGTGCCATGATCACTAGAGGGATTGCAATGCAGCAAAGCGGGATCCCGCAGTCCAGCCGGATCTTGCATCATTTTAGGCCATGCGGAATTCCGCAATACCTTGCGCATCCGCAATGCGAATCTGATCTTACTTTTGCCAACTTCTTGGGTGCCTTACATTACCCGTGAGAAAATAGAATCTGAGAGTTGAAGCACCGTTGAATCAACATCACGACTTGACATGACACGAAAAAAATCCTGCCCTTCCTGATTTGACGTATATGACAGTCGTTAATGCATGTCAAATTCGCCAAACCCTATATATATTCGTCATTCTATTCCATCAAACGCCGGCTAGCGAATTGCCACTTGTCTAGAGGGGCTTTTATTTTGACGATACTGCATTAGTGCAAACCCTGGAGGTGAGGTATAATAAGTGAGGTACCGCAATAAGTATCCATTGCGGCATGCGCCACTCGCTTTAATGTAGCTCCCGTGTTTCAATTAATGAAAAAATACGCTTCTATTGAGTTCATTTGTATTTGTCTATCACTTTTATATGACATTTTACCAGAAATGATTAAACAATATCTAACACCAATTTTCTCAGCTCACATTAAGAATGACATAAAGAACTTGCATCAAATTCGAGATTTATACAGTAGTTATTCCTACCCAAAACAAAAAGTTGACCATTGTTTAAATTTTATTCTCTTGCGGAAATGTATAGGAAACGTTTTTGACGATTACTGTCTTTCCTAGTACTCAATGCGAAAATGGTTCTTAGAGTCTTTTGATGCCCACATGAGATATGATCAAATGGCATAAAGATGTTTTTGGACTTATAGCATTTTTATACAATGAAAATAACGTGAATTATCGCGATCATGGTATAAGCACATACATGCCTTTGATTTGCCTGACGTTGCGGTGATATTACGACGAACGAAGCTCCCAGCGAGCACATTAGGGATAACCCGGATATTTTAGTACCAAATAAGGAAATCGCCACCGTAGTGATGTACACAAGTGATTATTTGACAAAAATTCTCCAATTATTGCGTGATTATAAAGTTTTAAAAAGTGGTATCTTACAACCATACGGCCAGAGGAACGCGCAGAATAAGAGCCAGTTTACACGGAGAAAACGAAGCTTTAGCAAAGTACCCATTTGGCTAGGTTAAAAATTATTTGGCTATATACAACCAAGATTTATTTAAAACGCGCAATATAGGTGTGTTAAGATTGGCCAAGCATGTATTGCTAAATCGTCTTGGTATTATTAACAAAGCACTAGTTTCTTTTCAAATTAGCATCTTAGTAAATGTAACCCTTACTGCAGTTGGTTCAAAATAGACAATCGTACCCTGTTATCTACCAACAAATTTGTTATTTGATTTCAGATCTATAATACTTGGCTAAAATTAGATAACTCGCTACAATGAATATAACCGTGTAACTTGTTAATAACACACAAGTTACTTATCTATCTATAAATAATAATAGTTCGGTTAGAACACGACAAAGTGTACACTGCTATTTACTTACAAGAAGATATTATTTATTTTTAGACTACTTATACTTGGCTAAAATTAAATAAGTCGCTATAATGCAAATAACCGTATAACTTGTGTAAAACCATACATGTTACTAATCTATCTTTAAATAATAAGATTTCACTTAAAAGAGCCAAGCATACACTGTTATTTACTAACAATTAGATGTTATTTCATTTTGGGGTATTAATATACTTGGCTAAAATTACATAAATCTCTATGATGCAAATAACCGTGCTTACTTGTTAAAATATAAATATCTTATTTATCTATTTTCAAATAATAAAAAATTGCTTAAAATAGACACGCACACATTGTTTTTTACTGCCAAGCGTGTTATTTAATTTTCGACCAGCGTCGAGTAACTTATTTAAAATTGAACGTGACATTAGCTGCGAATGTAATCTAAGTCGACTTCCGCGCATCCACCCATCTAAGCCATCTTTCTCTTTAGCTTCTTACCCTTGATCTAGACGGACGCGACCGATTTCGTAAAAAGGCATTTTTTATTCTAAAAGTAAAGCAACCCACATACATTAGTAGTAAAGTGTTATTTATTTTATTCTGTGGTGTGACAATAAGGAGGATGGACGAAGAAGTTAGAAATCTTTCCACCGCATGGAGTTTGGAGGAGTATATCGATGTTTTTAAACGTAAGTAACCAACATTATAATATTATTGTTTATCTATTACACCTGCGTTAAAATGATGACTTAACTTTATGTATATGCCGTGCTGTCTGGTATAAATGGCTAGCTGGATAGGTAAGTATTATAGGTACTTACCGGAAAATGTAAAAAACAGTAAACACTTTCTGTTGTCGCGCTTTATTCAGAGGACCAACCCACAACCATTTTTTTCTTTTTAATTGTGATAAGTACCTACTTACTAATCATTATTTTGTTTGTTCACAGCTACAAAAAGATTTTGAACACCTGTATACAGGATCATATGTCGAGATAACTGAAACTTTACCCGCTTTAAAAGGAAAAATCTTCGAATTGGCTAAGACGACCAAGAACAGCACCAAAGATAAAAATTTAAACCTTCTCATAAGTTATGAGCACGGTAATTTATTTTCATTAATATAATTTTTTAATAGTATTTTAGTTCAAACATGTATTTATTACTTACCTACTTTACCTATAATGTTAAATTAGACCATGTCACATGGATAAAGAACATATTAATCGGGGTGCACTGCGAATTTCTTCTGGAGAGATGCTAACATTGTTACGATTTTTGGGGATAGGTACTTCTTGGAGATTTTGTTTCTAGAGATGATGAAATATGGATACTATATGTTAAATATTGAGCAACTAATTTTTTCTATAAATATGTTTTGACGAAAATTACTTTGCATATCATGTACCTAAAGCCCTCACATGAATACTGTACTACATTTTTAAAATCGTTGCTATCACCAATTCCAAATACTTTATGCATGTTATTTAATGATGAACAATATGTAATTCTAAGAAGTTCAAAATTTAAACAAGATTTTTCTATTTGAAATGAATGACATAGTTAATAAATAATACCATATAAATAAATACCATGTAAATAGAAAAATCTAGATCTTGATCTTGTGTAATTTAATGAAGATTCTTCTATTTACATGGGATACTGTTGAACATATATGTATAGTCGAGTAAAGTTTTGTCACTTTTGCACCTTATCACATTGCAATAGGCTGCAAAAGTGACAAAGATTTACATTCCCCGATTTTATAATTAAAATAATCTATTATTGCACTTTACTTTAAAATCTACACTATAGGCATGGAACAAATTTATATGTCTTTTATTTAGTTTCTGACTTATTTTCCTTTAGGGTGACAAGCTAAGCTATGCTAGGGCTAGACAAGCGTAATTTTTTGAGTTTTAAGTTATGTTTTCAGTTTCATTTGGTTTTAACAAAACGTGTCACACAACTCAAAAAATTCCGCTTGACTGCTTCACCCTTAGTTGATGAAACACCTGTACAATTGTATAAATAATTAACCTTACGCTACTCATAACATGAATAAAGCTTTTATTCTAATTACATAAACTTTCTTTTATTTATCTTTCAAGTTTGTTTTGTCGGCAAATTAAGCATCAGATCGTTCAGATCTAATAAATTTACCAAACAACTAGCTTTACTACCAGATAAACGATCTTTTGTAATTTCCGACACACTGACTTTTTTCCCAACTGCAGGTAACCACAGCCATGTACAGTTGGCGTACCGTAAGATAACACCCAAGGTGCTCAAATATTGGACACAAGGACCAATTCTAGATAACGCACTAAGCTATACATTTTCAGAACCTGACCACTCATCGTACGGAAAGCATGGGCGAGGACAGCTCCTACAGAAAATGTGTTACTTGATACACATCAAGTTGCACATTTTCAGTATGAGCTGACCTCTCTTAGGCTTGCCGCACAATGAGAGGTCAGCTTATATTGAAAATGTATAGCTTAATGTATCATCTGAAATTGGTCCTTGCAACAAAGTATTTTAGCTGTGGTTAACCAACTAACCCACTTAAAAATGCCAAGTAACATGGCTAGAATTACAAAGCAGATCGGTTGTAGATACCCAATGAATACGATTACCAGTACAGAGTAACTTCGCTAGGTGAACCGATTTGATTCGACTATAAGTAACAAAGCAGGTTGGTTGTGGGTGCCCAATGAACACGATTGATAGTACCCAGTAACTAGGTTACCTGTAACAATTTGACTTTGCTAGAAGAACAATGCAGATTGGCTGTAGCTATCCAATGAACACGATTAAAAGTACAAAGTACATGGCTAGGGATAACCAAGCAACTTATTTGTGCCTACCGAATTAGTTTCCTAAACACAATTAAGCTCGTTGGTTGTGGTGACAGTTTTGTTTTATTAGTAATAAACAAGTTAATTCGCTACAGTTACCGATTAAATTGGTTTATAATACTAGGAAGCTTGGGTATAATTAACCGAGTCATTCGGTTCACAGTAACAATTTTGGGTTTACTAAATTTACTAAGTGTATATGTTAGAAATAACCAACCCAGGTTACTCAGTTTTTAACAAACTTATTTGGGTTTATTTTACCAACATGCGTTAACAAACTTCACGCGTCTAGTTTTAGCTGCAAACTTTGCAGGCTCCCTCCGAACCAAGTCGCTAGGTTATAAATAGAAACAAATTGACTATTTATAGCCGTTAGGTTTTCTCCGTGTATAGGAAATCAATAACGTCTCCTACTTACGATTGTACGAAGCACGTTGCGTCAGTATTGCAACCACTTGTAGGTAGAAAACCGTCTTATGTGAAAGACTCACGGCACTTTATACAAATCATAAAAGATCTCAAGCTAGAACCAAATACAGTTATGGTGAGCTTTGACGTAGAATCTCTCTTCGCTAACGTTCCTATAAGAGCATGTTTGAACGTCGTAAGAGATCTATTGAGCAACAACGTACTGCAGTTTAACTATGTTGATCTACTTGAACACTGTCTAGACGGCAACGACTTCCTTTTCCAAGGTCAACATTACCTACACATAGATGGTGTCACAATGGGAAGACCAGTAGTAATAGTAAATGATACAACACTATTGTCAGCATACCATGGATATGATGCCCTGCGATTTGGAATAATATTCTGGGGGAAATCCACTGAAAGAGAAAAAGTGAAAAACAAATACAGTCATGCAGACCCTATTTTATTAAGTTTAATATATTAACAATGAAATGAAACTGCTGTATTAGTAAAACTAAATGTCAACTTATTTAAATTCCGCACAAGAGACCTAAAACTACGAATAAAACAAGGTAACACAATGTTACTACACCAAAATATACTATGTATAGCGCAGTGAATTTTCAATAGAATACATTAATAGACTTCAACTATACTACAACTACAATAATTAGAAATATACAGAAAATCAATATGTTTAAAGACAAGATGCATAAGTTACTGGTAGAGAAGTTTTACTACAGTACTGACGAATTTTTAGAAGATAAAATCCTTAGCTAAAAACTTGCCTTATGTTTGTATTACCTTTTTTAATATAAATATAATTTATTAAAATCTACGGCAAATCTCTTTAAGATATTGTATGCAAATACCTATAGCTGAACATAGCTGAACAATTTATTATATGTAAAAGACAATAAACAATTATAATTTGAAAATTTGTTACTGGTATTTGTACTTGTATATCTGGATTTAACATTTTGAAGAAAAGTCTTGGCTCGAAGAAACGAGTTTTTGGAAGCGATAGTAGAGTTAATCAATATATCGCACGTTTGGGAACAAAGTGTCACTTCTGCAACTTTTTGTAAAAACGAGTTAAATATACAGAAAAAACTGCAATTATCGACTCTATCTACATACCACAAATGGTCACAATCGCTTGAATAACATCGGTATGAGGGCGGGGGGGGACGTTATATTATTGGGCGCGAATGGTCAATGTGTTTGAAATATAACGTCTTTTCTGGTCAGTAGCGTTGTAACAGCCGCGGAGTGACCTCGCGAGTTTGTAACGAAGTGGCACTACGGTAAGTAATGACTTATTTTTTCACTTATTTCTTGTAATGTTAATGTTACTTCTAAATAAAAATAACATTTTGTTACAAATATGTGATTTTTTTGCTGTAAACATAACGGCACTTCTGTTTATAAATGACAATGGAGCATAAAACTTTTCTGATGCGTGGAACCAAAACGTTACTTCTGTTTACAAATGACATTATTTTTGTAGCGATTAGTATTTTTATTATGACAGAGTGTTATTTTTGCATAGAAGTGATGTTTTTGTTTAAATAATCCTCGTTGTTTGATAATAACAAACTGGCATTTTTGTATTAAAAAGGACAATTTGTTGCAATTTTTTTTACTTTCTATCATAAACAATTGTATTTTTTACCTAAAAGTGCCAATGAATTGTAAAAAGATCTCTCTCCATTATTATAACTAAAGTTGGAAAATTACATTATTATGATAATAATACACTTGTGGACACATCTATTGCCCCACCTTGCATTTTCAGTTGATTGACTTGATTTTTTTGGTTTACTAGGATTTAATTCTTGAAAGTGTGATTTTTCTCTTTGGTTTTGCAACAAACATTCCTTATTCTTAACATTAAGGTGAGGTTCTATCAATAAATCTATGGATACTTCGCCTGAAGTCGCCGCCCAAGCTGTGGACTTATCCAGGCCGGATACAGCCAAAGAAATGTAAGTGCTCAACTTAATTTAAGTAAATCTGCGGTCTGAAATGTTTATCGGAGGTACGTAGAGACTGGTGGCTTTGTTCGTCGCCAAGGAAGGCCACGATCTCGGGTCATAACTGAAAGGCAGTATCGTTACATCATGGCGACCAGCTTGAGAAATCGTCACCTTACCTCCATTGAGATACAAAACCAACTTCGCGACTTCCACGGAGTATCTGTGAGCGCTCGAACTGTTCGGAAAAGGTTCAAAGAACGCGATATGGTACCACACAAACCAGCTAATGGCTCCAAACTAACGCGAGCCCATCGAACAGCGCATCTTCTTTTCGCACGCCCTCATTTAAATTGGACTCAGCAGCATTGGAGACGTGTACTCTTTTCTGATGTTTGATGAGTTGTGTTACATGGCAATGATGGAATGAAGATGGTCTACCGACGTAAGGGAGAGCGTTTTGCACAATGCTGCTTTCAAGAGAGGGTTGCTTATGGCGGTGGCTCATGGACTGTCTGGGGCGGTATATCCGCGAGCGGCAAAACTCAACTTAAGGTTGTTACGGGACCACGGCTGTCAACATGAAATGCTGAAAGGTATATTCGTGAGTGCTTAGAACCTCACGTGATGCCATACGTGTACTATTTGGGCCACAATTTCCGTTTTATTCATGATAATGCAAGAGCCTATACGGCCGCATCGTCAGGGAATATCTTCGGGATAGGAACATCACAGTTATGGACTGGCCAGCCAGAAGCCCAGACATGAACCCGATTGAGCACATGTGGGACGATCTAAAAAGACGTGTTAGGGCTCATCAGCCAGTTGCCTAGACGATGCCGGAGTTGAAAACTGCCATAGAAGAAGAATTTGAGATGATCCTTCAAAATTTCATAGAACGGTTGATAAACTCTATGCCTTATCGTATTAGAGCTGTCGTAGATGCCCATGGAGGCAACACGCGTTATTAAATTAAACCTTTATTTGATAAAACATGTTTTTTATTCAAAATCAACTGCCTTCATCAAGGCGCATACCCGACTTGTTAGGCTTAGCTCCATGTCGTGTGGTAATGTGTATTCAAACTTAAAACAATACGATCAAATGTTTTGTTTGTTGCTTAAGTTTGATACCATTTCTGTGGATTTTAAATAAAATAATTTTATATTAACACCTATTTTACTGAAAAATCCTTCATTTTATCGCATATGTGTCTTTCTTTTCTAATTTTCTAATAGCTTTAATTTATATTGGTTTCCACTATAATATAACTTCATTAAATATAAACTTAAACCAAGCGTAAACATTATTATAACGTATTTCAAGACATTATAATGTTTAAAAAAAGTCATTTCTGCAGGAAAACAGTTTGTGATTTGTAACAAAAAGTCACTTTTGGTATCCTTCCCTCAGTTCCTGGCTTTTTTCTCAGAAACCCATTCGTGTATATCCTTTTAAATAGTAATCAATTATCCATGATTATCTAATCAATTTAATACTGTGAGAATTGTCTCAAATACTGTAAAATAGAACAGAGTTATGTAAAAAATACGCAAAAAAATATTAAATTTTGCTCTTCCTGTAAAGTTAGGTTTCATGCAGAAGTGACCCTTTGTTCCCAAACGTGCGATATATACAACATACTAGCTGTTGTCAGCGGCTCCGCACGCGTGGATGTCGGTTATCGCATATTGTTCAGCCGACGCTATTGTCTCTACTCAATTTTGTCCTCGACTATTTTCTCGCCTCTGTTCTCAGTCAAATAGTCAAATATAGTGGCGAGTAGAATCGCCACTATATTTGATTCACTACACGACGCTGTACTTTTTTTCTATACTCGCCTCTCCATTGGTCTCTCTACTCGCCCATCCAATCGATTCTCTTTTCACCTCTCTACTCGCCTCTTAATTTGGCTCTCCATTCGCCTTTCTACTGGACTCTATTTGATTCTAAACGGCGGCGATCTCTACTGGCTTCTCTAGTCGCATTTTTACTCGCCCCTGTACTCGACTCTACTCGACTATCTATTTGACCTCTATACGTCTATTCACTCGCTTCTATATTTGGTTCGTTACAGGACTATGTTCGTTCTCAAGCTCTAATCCACCTATGTACCAAATTTCATCAAGATTGGTTCAGTGGTTTAGGCTAACATTTAGACAGTTAGACAGAGTTAATTTCGCATTTATAATATTATTATTTATCGATTAAGTCAGTTTTTTCCAAGATTAGGTTCACGGATGAGATAGAGAAAGATAGGTCGTTTTCATATTTGGAACTAAAAGTAGTCGGGATATCAGATGGGTTCTTGTCTCACTGTGTGTACCGAAAGCCTACACATACGGACAGATACCTACACACCACGTCTCGTCACCAGCCCCGACACCTGCAATCCGTTATGACCTCACTCAGGAATAGAGCTTATGATCCTGAAAAGAGCGAGCGAGAGCTTAAAAATAACGGAAATTAAGTGAACGGAAAGCCACAGGCATTGAGGTGTAGACAACCAGAGGTGAGCAGAACGCCAGCCGATATGCCCTATGTCAAGGGAAGATCGGACAAAATCGGCTCCGTGTTAAAAACATTCCCCATCCCGACGGTTTACAGCCCAGGCATAAAAGTAGACAACATCGTGGGCAGACTGAAATGTGTCCAGCTGTCTATAATATAGATTGCAGCTGTACTAGTTCCTATATAGGCCAAACGAAGCGGATTATTGTTGAACGAGTCAAAGAACACATCACAGCTGTAAAGAATCGTCAGACGTGCAAATCTGCGATTACAGAACACCAGCTAGAAGCGGGAACCAATCACTGGATTGAATACCATCATACGCAAGTCCTCTCCATGGAACGTCATTTTTATTTAAGAGTTGCAGGTGAAGCGCTTGAAATCAAGAAGCACGAAAATTGTAATCGGGCTTTTGAATAAACTTGAGCGCCTACAAAATCTTGCTATTCGGTTTATCTTCGGACTTCGCAAATATGATCACATCTCCGAATTTCGTGCTCAGTTAAAATGGCTCCCAATCCGCCTTAGTCGTGATGTGCAATCCCGTCTGTCCTCTACAAAATCCTTCACGATCCGTCCACTCCTGAGTATCTCTACTCCCGTTTCAATTTTCTATCTCCTGACCGGCCTAGGCGTGCATGTATCACCAAGGTACTTGAGTGCCCTAGTGCTAATACTAAATTCTTTTCCAACTCCTTTACTATTCGAGCTACACAACTTTGGAACAAGCTCCCAAAAACAGTCCAAGACTGTCCAACTATTTCTATTTTCAAAAAACAAGTGAAAGAACACTTCCTATCGAAACTTCAGACATAAGTAGAAATATAATATGTATGTATTTATATTATATTAAACAATGGTATTATAATGTGTGTATGTTGTTCTTGTATATTTATGTATGTATATATATGTGTGTATGTATATAAATATATGTATATATATATTTATTTATTTATAGATTTAGATTCATATTATTACTGTTTACATTTATGTAGAATTTATATTGCGTGTAATATTCTTGTCCCCGTATGTATTTATTTCGTTTTCAGTTTTTACAGGTTGGCTGGAAGAGATCTCTTTATAGAGATAAGCTCACCGTTGTGAACTAGATTTAAGTTTTATTGTTTATTGTATTTTTTTGGGTGCATAATAAAGAATATATATTAAAGATGGGTTTAAATTATCTGCAGCAAGGAATCCAGTGATAAAAAGCCTCACTTTTCTGCGTAGTTAGATAGACACCGGACAGTTTGCTTACACTGTGGTATGTGACGGTACAGTCAGCGTGACACTGAAGGTAATCAAATTAAAAGACGCTAGCAAAAAGTTAATAAGTTCGGTTCAAGTAAAGTTTCCATATTTTTGACAACTATATAAGCGCTCAAAAGTCGAGACGTTCAAAATGCCCTAAAGATAGGTTGAGTCAAACCACCATAAATATGGTTACAGTCTCGATATACTGTAAAGGTGAACAATACGTATAGCGAATGCATAAAAGTCACAGAGGGCACAGCACAAGGATCTGTGTTGGGACCTCTTCACTTAGCAAACTGTTTCAAAATGTGCTCGTG
Organism: Eilema caniola; assembly: GCA_949126895.1. NCBI lineage: Eukaryota > Metazoa > Arthropoda > Insecta > Lepidoptera > Erebidae > Eilema > Eilema caniola. Next base: position 3,751,473 of record OX421488.1, on the reverse strand, counting down.
CTACCAATTTGCAGACGATACCTGTCTCGTGGTAGCAGTTACAAACGTGCAAAAGGCTTCATAGCGTATGCAATCGGACTTCAACACATTCTTAGAGTGGTGCCATGATGCGGGTCTGATGATAAATGCTGGAAAAACTAAATTGATGCATATATAAAATCACCATATCTAGATCAATCTCAATTTAATGACATAGTTGCGCACAACCATCGCTGCCTACACACTACATACAAACACCAGCGAATTGTACAAAAATTCAATCCGTGACTAAACATACTTACCTTGGGCTAATCATCGATAGCAAGCTGAAATGGGGCAATCATATAGAACACGTATGTGATAAACTAAGACAGTTCCTAGCCAATATCAATCTGCTCAAAGATCGAATTACCTTTAAAATCAAAATGATGTTGTACAATTCGGCTGAGTCATACATACAGTATGGACTGAGTAGCTATGGCCGCATAATACTTACATAAACAAAATATTGAACCTACCTACAACGAAAAATTCTCAGGAATATTGTTTCCCCACGTCGTCTACCCACAACAGTGAGATATGTTATTACTGCAACTAACTTAAACAATTGAACCTTTACTTTAAGAACAAAATCGTTTAAAACAAAGTCAGAACCAATTATTTTAAATGTAGTATAGTCTATGTATGTAATGTAATAAGTATTTTTCTGTTTCTTCGTAGTTCATTATTCTTGATTTTGTCATCGAACTATTTTTCTATGTTTGAATCGATCGAGACTAATACAGCATACAAAACAAACCTATGTGGTTTATGGAATGCTGACATAATTTGTATTCTTTGTATTAGTTTTAGGAGGTAGGACACGACGGTATCTCCCGTCCAAATTGAGCAGTCCGACTGGGGAAGTACCTCCGCCCTACAGAATACCGCGGCCATAATAACCTTGTGTTGTGTTCCCGGCGGTGAGTGGGGTAGCCAGAGCTCACTGGAGAGGTCTTGTGCTGTCAGTGGGAAGACCGAAGGCTTAAGTGAACGCCACTGACTGGTGGGGGCGTGAAATGTTGGCGTGGCGGTCAGGGAGACCCGGTGAAACGGTTATCCGCTGGCCGCCCGCAGGCTGTACGGTTCCCGAACCTGGGGATTACTTAATCTCCGCCCCAGGAGGCTGAACCAGCAGCCTGTGTAAAGTTCCTGGTGCTGTAGTCGTGCCGGAGGAGGAGACCGGAGTGGACTCGGCTACAGTATCCGGGAGGGGACCGGGGGCCCTTCCGCCCGCCGCGCCAACCAGTCACACAACCCCGGCCTGTCTGTGGCTGTACACAGCCTTGTTTTGTCTTCTATACTGACGGTACAGAAACTCTCTCTGCCTTCTCCCCCCCCCCCCCCCTCTCCCCCTCAGTATGAAAAGAAAAAATAAGAAAAACGGATCCACAGCGGCACCACAATCCACAATACAAGTGGACTTTTGCAATATCAGGGGCCTACACTCCAACCTCAACGAGGTCCACTGCCACCTTGAAGCCGCGCAACCAACCTTATTCTTTCTGACGGAGACACAAATATCATCCCCGGCCGATACAGCCTATTTAATGTACCCTGGGTATAAACTCGAACACAACTTTCTGAGTCGTGCCGGGGTATGCTTGTACGTCCGGGATGATATTTGTTGCCGCCGTCTCCATACCCATGAAGACAGGGACCTGTCAACTCTATGGGTACGTATAGATCACGGTGGCCACACCCGTATCTATGCGTGCGTCTACAGGTCTCACAGCGGTGATTTGGGCACGGCTCAACTGTATGAGCACCTGCAGCGGTCAGCGGACAGGATAATTGAGCAGTATCCCACCGCAGGCCTAGTGTTCTTGGGGGACTTCAACGCTCACCACGTGGAGTGGCTGGGGTCTCACATGACGGATTTTGCGGGAAGGGCTGCTCTCGACTTTGCCCTGACCTATGGGTTCTCTCAAATGGTGCATACCAATACTAGAATACCAGATATTGAGACCCATAGAAGCTCTATACTGGACCTTCTGCTGACTACGCACCCGGATGAATACTCCATAACAGTGGAAGCACCCCTCGGTACCTCGGACCACAAACTCATCCGGGCGCAAGTGACACTCGCGCGGCCTGAACCACCGCGGCCACCTCAGTGGCGGCATGTTTGGCACTATAAGTCGGCAGATTGGGATGGACTGCGAGAATTTTTCGCGTCGTACCCTTGGAGGCGGCTTTGCTTCACTTCGGAGGATCCAAGCTCCTGTGCAACAGCAGTCGCTGATGCGATCCTAGCGGGCATGGAATGCTATATTCCCAACCGCTGGATCGCAACAGGAGCGAGCAAACGCCCGTGGTTTAATAGGCCGTGCAGAGAAGCTAGAGACCGCAAGCAATCTGCGTATAAGGCTTGGACCACGGCAGTTGCCAATCAGGATCCGAACACCGCTGAAGTGAAGCGGAAATTGAATGCCGCCTCGAGGTCCTGTAAAAAGGCAACGGCCAGGGCTAAGTTCGAGTTCATCGGTAGAATTGGCGAGCGGCTTGCACGGTACCCATCTGGCAGCCGTGCATTTTGGTCGCTCGCCAAAGCTGCCGAAGGAAATTTCTGTCAATCTTGCCTCCCGCCGCTGCAAAAACCTGACGGTAGTCTGGCCCATGGTGCAAAGGAGAAAGCCGATCTCTTGGGTAATCTCTTTGCGTCAAACTCGACTATGAACGATGGGAATGCCGAGCCACCTATTCTCTCCAGCTGTGGTGCTTCTATGCCGGAAGTAGAAATCACGCAACGGGTGGTCCGGCGAGAACTTAAATCCCTAGATGTTCGAAAGTCGAGTGGGCCGGACGGTATACCGGCGATGGTGCTCAGGCACTGTGCGCCCGAGTTGTGCCCAGTACTTACACGCCTTTTCGCGCTCTCTTATTCCGCGAGAAAAGTCCCGGCCTCTTGGAAGACTGCTTTCGTGCATCCTGTGCCTAAGAAAGGCGACAGGACCGACCCGTCCAATTACAGGCCTATTGCTATAACCTCCCTACTTTCGAAGGTTATGGAGCGCATTATTAATACGCAGCTCTTGAGATACCTGGAGGGAAACGATCTACTGAGCGACCGACAGTACGGCTTTCGCCACCGTCGCTCTGTCGGTGACCTTCTGGTGTATCTCACAAACCGATGGGCGCAAGCCGTCGAGAGTCGGGGGGAGGCACTAGCGGTCAGCCTCGATATAGCGAAGGCCTTTGATCGGGTCTGGCACAGAGGTCTTCTTACGAAGTTGCCATACTATGGACTCCCTGAGGGACTATGCGAATGGATTGCTAGCTTTTTGTCCAACAGAAGTATCCAAGCCGTCGTCGATGGCAGTTGCTCGGACCGCATGGACATAAACGCTGGTGTCCCACAAGGCTCCGTGCTGTCTCCGACCCTGTTTCTGCTGCATATCAATGATATGCTATCTGATGACTCCATCCATTGTTATGCGGACGACAGTACCGGGGACACGTGTTACACGGGCCGTGCAAATGTCTCTCAGTCCAAGGTGAAGGAGAGTCGCGAACAACTTGTGTCCGAAATCGAGACTACTCTCTTGGGAGTATCCGATTGGGGTCGACTAAACCTAGTCCAATTCAACCCCACTAAGACACAAGTATGTGTATTCACCGCTAAGAAAACCCCATTTATTGTGGCGCCGCAATTCCTGGGTACATCACTTACCATTTCCTCGAGTATCGGGATCCTAGGCGTCGACATCTCAAGCGACGTCCAGTACCGCAGCCATTTGGAGGACAAGGCCAGGTTGGCATCTAAGAAACTTGGAGTGCTTAACAAAGCGAAGCGGTACTTCTCTGCGGGGCAACGACTCCTTCTTTATAAGGCACAAGTTCGGCCCCATATGGAGTACTGCTGTCACCTTTTTGCCGGAGCACCTGCATACCAGCTTGACCCCTTCGAATCGATACAAAGACGGGCGTTGAGGCTCGTCGACAATCCCATACTCGCAGGCGCTGTGGAACCTCTCAGCCTCAGGAGGGACTTTGCCTCACTGTGTGTGTTCTACCGCCTATACAATGGTTTGTGCTCAGATGAATTGTTTGACATGATGCCGACAGCTACTTTCTATCACCGCACCGCTCGCCATAGACAGGGAGTTCATCCTCACACATTGCGACCAGAAATGGTGCGAACCGTGCGGTACGAAAGGAACTTCATCCCACGCACGCTCAAGCTATGGAACGAGCTCCCTGCTGTGGTTTTCCCCAGCGACTACAATATGGGGTTCTTCAAGAAGGGTATTAGAAGGTTTCTTCAGGGTCGGCAGCGCGAGTGCGACGCCCCTGGTGTTGCACACGTCCATAGGCCACGGTAACCACTTTCCATCAGGTGGGCCGTGTGCTTGTCTGCCACCTAAGTGGTATAAAAAAAAAAAAAAAAAAAAATGATAATTTAACAGTAAAAAAATAAAAATAAATAAATAATATTATTTTGAATTTCATGAAAAAGCTTTAAACTATGTGGGATCCCGCTGTGATAAAGTCAATCCAGCAAATATCCCGCGGTTCTGGAAACAGTGCAGGATTGCAATTCCTCACTACTATCCTAGTTAGACGGAATTGATTGAAGTATAAGCTGACCTACTATCTCTTCCAGGTCTTTATTCTGACGCCGTCTATTCTCCTCTGTGTAAGCGCTGGTATCATGATCACATTTCCCTCCGTATTACTCCCGGCAATCATGTCGACAAACAATACTGATATAGAAGTGACCAAGGACCAAGCATCTTGGATAAGTAAGTATGGAACTATCTATTACTTACGTAGGTTTAACGAATATCGTCTAACTAGAGAAACCATTCTCTTCAATAATTAATAAAATTGAAACTGCTTAAAGTAAATAGTCAATAAAACTACGTTACAAAATAAAATAAAATATTTTTTTTTTTTAGTTATGTCGTATATAATATACATACATACATACATACAAGATACGCGCGAAAAACAAAACCCTTCTTAACAGTCGGTTCCTAGCCCGAGAGGTCATTATTTCAATTGATTCCAGCATAGTAGTTCAGGCACCTCAAAAAAAAATTGGCGCCAACTTCTCACAGAACAGTAAATCTATAAATTCGGTGTTTAAAACGTAGTTTATTTTAACTTTTTACTTTTCAGTGGTTGTAATAGGTTGTTCCTAAAATTATATTAATTATTTCTCCCTTTTAGTGATTTAATTCAGTCCAGCATGCCTTCGACCCTAGTTTTGAATTTTATTTCATAACATTGACATAATAATCGTAATACCATTAGCGAGACATTCATGCTATATATAATTAAGGAGTTCTGTTGTCTGCCTCCATAGTTCAAGACTAGGTATGCAATGCCAGCACGTCCTTGGTCACAGGATCGTCCTAAAACCAGCTAAAAATCAATCATTTCCCATTTCCTATTTGGTTTTGAGGATTTCTCTGGTGTATCTCCGGAGTCCAAGGTCCAGTACCCATGAAATTGATAGGGGACCACCTGTGAGTTATACTAAACCCAATGCGAAAAGAATTTTTGAAATCGGATCATAAACGAAGTAAATTTGGGACAACACAAATAATAAGGGTACAATTAAATAATGTTACTGGCTTTCTATTGCCTAATCCAATGGTATTCATGTTTTTGTAGCTGTAAGTTTTCCATGTATTAAATAAATAAATAAATAAAAATAAATAAATAAGTAGGTTAAAGGTTTGAATTTAAATACTCGTGATACAAAAATGTTCATAAAATGAAAACTACTGGAACCAACTAAATAACATTTTTATGTGACCAAAGGGCAACTATTCTCTACCAATTTCAAGTCTGTTAGACCAGCGGTTTAGGCTGTACATTGTCTCTAAGTCTATCAGTTTGGACAAAGACAAAGAGTTTTATATAAGAGAAGATAAGCATACATGTCTGAATAATTATTTTTCATAACTAATTTTAAATTTAACTCATTAAGTTTTTTTATTCTACAGCTACGAGTAATGGTTTTGCTGGCATATTGGGGCTCTTCACACTGCCACCTATTCAGCAAGTATATGGCCGAAAACCCGTTTATATCGTTATTTGTTTGATTTTCGTTATTGGCTGGGTTATATTAACACTGGCTCACAACGTTACAGCATTAATCGCTGCAAGATTTGTCCAAGGGATTGACATGGGCAGCGTTTATATACATGGTATAATTATCAGTGAATACGTAGATCCCAAAAGAAGGGGCTACTTCATGATCTCAAGGAAAGTAGCAGTAGCCGTTGGTATACTTTTGTGCCATGCTTTATCTCTGATTTGGAACTGGCGGCAAATAGCAACGTTTGCCTTATTTTTTCCAATACTAGCTGTGGGCTTGACGTTACTCTGGCCAGAAAGTCCTTTCTTCTTAGCTACGAAACGTCGCTATAAGGAAAGTGAAAACTCATTTATCTGGCTTCGTGGTACTTCCAATATGCAAGAGCTTCATCTCTTGCATTCGTACCAGCTACAGGAATCAAACAGATCGAGATCAGAAAAATGTTATATGTTTCTATTCAGAAAAGACTTTGTGAAATCGTTTATAATAGTATCGCTTTTAACCTTTATCATAGAATTTAGCGGTAAACATTTCTTTGCTATTTTTGCAATACAAATGATGACGGAGTTATTTGAAGATAAATCAATAGCATTATTTGTCTCTATAGGTGCAGATTTATTTACGTTTGTCGCATTAATATTATCTTTTTCTATTATACGTTACTTCAAAAGACGAACAGTTCTATTTTCATTTGGTGTTACAACAGTCACTTTGATGTTATTAATCTGTATCGTTATAGTTTTTAAGTCATCGTCTGTGGCATGGCTGGCATCAACTTTAATTGTCCTACACAATTTCATAGTAAATAGTAGTATTGCACCTGTTTGTTTTATATTATGGAGTGAAATGTTTCCATTGGAACACAAAGGTTGGGGTAGCTCATTAAACGGGATTATGTTTGTATCTTCATATACATTGCTGTTAAAACTAACACCAGAGTTAATGCAGAGCACTGGTGTAGGGGGGCTTTACGCAATATATGGAATAATTATAACTGTATGTTTGATTGTGCTATATGGTATAATGCCAGAAACCAAAGATAAAACTTTGCAAGAAATTGAAAATAATCTCAAAGGTGTTGATTTATCAAATCGTGATGTACCGAATAATGTTATGCTTGAAGGAAACTGAAACGCTTTTCCACCTACGGTACGTTTTTTTTAATGTTAGTGGTTTATCTCTTCATTCTAGTAACCATCAAATTAACGTTGGACGAATTTGTCAGACTTACTTCAAGAGTGTTAACAACAAAAATGCTTTAATTTTTATGAATTTCAATTCCCATGATGTATTTTTAATAATGATACTCAAGACATACTGTCTCACTACATGACTTTGAATAATGAAGACAAAAATTTGAATATTTGAATTTGAATATTACTTTTTACTCTACGTGAATCTGCTTATGGGGTACACGAACCTACCCACTCATGGTTCAAATCCGATTTAGACAACAGAATCAAATTTCATGTGAATATGAACTGAATCATATTTTTGTGCTTTAGACACTAATAGTTCTCATACTTAATTATGATGTTCATGTAGAAGAATTATTTATTTAGAACGTGTGGAAAAAAATACATTTAGTTCTATGCGATAGCTAGACCCACTTCAAATCGGTGTCCTGTAAGTAGAATCTTTTAACAAATATCTATATTTAATGAATAGAATAATAAACCTAATTAGTAAAATACATTTCTGATACCTATCCACGACCTCGGCTTATAATAAAGAGTACAAGGAAACAAAGCTTTTGAACAACAAGCATTTTATATTAATGTTCTTGTAACTACATAATTATATAAAGGAATGTTATTGATAAAAGCCAGACTTAATAATCACTACATAGTATAAAACAAAATCGCTTTCTCTGTCCCTATATCCCTTTGTATGCTTAAATCTTTAAAACTACGCAACGGATTTTGATGCGGTTTTTTTAATAGATAGAGTGATTCAAGAGGAAGGTTTACATGTATAACACATATTGAATATGGTAGACGGTGCAGCGGGAACGGGATCTGACGCCAGACGGGAGGAAAAATTTTGGCGGTACGAAGTTCGCGGGTCAGCTAGTAATCTTACAAATTTTTTCGCCGACCCAGCCTACGAGACTACCAAAATATTTGAACCGACTATGGAAAAGGAAGCATCACTTTCAAAGGAGCGCGATTTTCGAACAAGTTAATTATCACCTTTTCCTTTTATCATCTTCAAATCACGATTAGATATAGATCAACAATTTTTTTTTGAAGTGAAAACTTCTTTTGCACTGTTGGATGGGTGTAAAATGTTAAGGAAGCGTCAGGATTAGTTGACCTTTGAACCGTAACCGACGACTGACGTCATACAAGATTAGGTACAGACTATCTATTTTGCAAGTTGCGATAGATAGCGTCGTAGCTTAAACGGTAAGCACTTCGACTGTAAGTCCTTATAGTTTCAGATGGTATCGGGTTCAAACCACCTGGCCGTCAGGGATTTTTTGTGATTATTTTTTCTTATTATAATTTATTACTTTTGGTGATTATTCTTTCTTTTTGTAATTTATTACTTTTTATGATTATTTTTTCTTTCTGTTATTTATTATTTTTTGTGATTAATTTTTCTTTTCATAATTTATTAATTTCCACTGACAGAAAATTAGCAGAAAATAAGTGATAGGTTCTATGATTAGCGCTATATTATAGGTATGGTATGGTATGTTCTTTTTTATCTTTAATTATTTAATTAATATATATAACGAAGAAAGAAAAAAAGTAAATGTTTTCACTTCTGCCGGCACTCCCAGAGTGCAACCCGTCTTTTTTTAAATAAGTTATGATGTATATTCTGGTATAGGCGTCCCATCAAGATTTTTGGCGCCCAAGCCAACCTCTCCCCACTTAGCAATTGTAACTCTAATCTACACAGGCAACAAATAGCTTCTTAAATATTATTATGTAATGTAATTAATATTTGAATGAATATTTTAATATTTAAAAAAAGCTTTTTGCAAAGAAAATCTTTAAGCATAACACTTTAATAAAAAATAGTTATTATTCTGTTTGATTTTCAATATTTTTGATGCTTACTTAAAAATAAGTAAATACTAAATAACATTGCTATACTTCTAAGAAATAAATTTTCAAAATGATGTTTTTTTTATTTAATTAAAAATACATAAATGAGACATAATAGGAGATGGATGAACTGTGGGAAATAATGTGTCCGGAATCAAAATTAATGTTGAGATAACGTTTTTTGAAATCCTCTCGGAACCCTGCGAGCCTCGTCGGAGTTTTCGGTTATGTCGGACTATAACTGACTATAACAGCACGCCGTTTTGGGTCATTAGTGCCAAAGGTGACCTTACTACTTGCATACCTCACAAATATTGAGATGACAGCACACAGAGATGAATGGAAAAAGCATACATTCAAATATGAATAAAATAAAAAATATTAGATGTGGGCAGAAAAATGATGATGATTGTGTCTCCGTTGATCAAGGCGCACCGCGTGAAGGATCCCGACGAAACATAATATGGACCTATTCATGACTTTGCCTTTGACTTTCAATCTTAAAATTTACTTTCGTAGAAGCCGGTCAAAATAAACAAAATAAAATTATAAGCTTGCAGAAATTCGCAAAAAGTTGGAAATTAGTGGGGGTCTCAAATACACCATAATGAAAGAAATATTGAGTCCTCCATCGATTGCATTTTATTTTATTCAAGGTCAAAGGTAAAAAATATATGATTCTTGTATTTTTCTCGTATACAGCAAGTAGGTTGAACAAAGTTATAGAGCATGTAACATGTATGTCACCTACAATTTTTGCTCTATGCAAATTCATGCAAGCTCAAATATGTAATTTGTTCATTATTAACCGTGGAGAGATGTCTGAAGGTTACAGACCAGTAACAAAGAAACTACAGCTGAAAACAAATGTACGTGCTTTCTAATTTATGTTATGTTTATAAATAGTATTTTTGAACGTCCTTTGCACAAGTGACTTATTTAACTCAAATTTTCAGCTTTTCAGTTTACTTCTTCATCCTAGCGTTAATCCCAGTCGGGTCCACTTTTTACCAGTCTAACTGCGGATTTGGCTAAACTTCTCTATTTTCCGTGAAGCAACTGCCATCTGACCCCACAACCCAAAGGCCATATTGAAAGCATTGCAGCTAGACCAGTTGGTAGATTTTTGAGGGCTCCAACTACCCGTAACGACTGCCATAGAGGTTTGTATGACAACCGGGACCGACGGCTTAACGTGCTCTCCGAGGCACGACCAGACCAATGCAAATACCCATATTCATGCTTACAAATGTTTGCACTGAGCGAAGATCGAACCCGCACCTCCTGCGTAGCGGCCGCGTTCACTACCGCTATGCCACGGAGGCTGTCTTTTTCAATTCAGTTATTCTTGCCAAAGGTTTGAAAAATGGGCACTCTATACTTATGGTGGCAGGTGTATTTACTTTGTATTTATAAATACGTATTTCAGTACTGCTGATTCACGCGGCTTTACCTGACTCGAATAGGTGCTGTTCCTGTTTCCGTGATCCATTTTTATAGATAGGTACCTACTGTGGCCCTTAAAGAACATACGAAAGAAAACTTTAGCGCATTGGTCGAGCCGTTCTCGAGTTATGTGCTTAAAAGGCTTCAAGGGTTCAAATAAGGAATGAAAGTTTGTATGAATTTTTATTATTTTTAAGATAACCTTTGATGCACAGATAGATATAGATTAGAGTTTGGGAAAGGAGCCACAATAATCAACACCCACGGGGTCGAAGCAATTGGCAACAGCTAATGTAGAATAAAGGACGGCGGCCTCTCAGCGTAATGCCTCAGTAGGTATATAAACAGCGCTGGTTTTCAATTCAGCCTGCCTAGACAAGTGGCATTGTGCTTCGTATTTCTACGTTTTTAATAGTCGTAAACATGTGACAATGATGATTGATGATTCTATTCTACTAACGAATTGCCACTGTCTAAGGAGGCAGTTTAGTGCAGTTGGTAACATTTAGTCACCTATGAAATTTTAACGAAAGATAAATTAATAGCAATATAATAATATTGTTGGCTGTGTGGTTTCTGGCATAGAATAGGACCATTCTATCTCTTCTCATGGATGTTTTTTTTTAATTATTTTTTTTACGTACGGGAAATCTCCACGGATACCCCCCCTAGGCGACTAAGGGAACACCAAAGGATGGGTCACGACAACCCTGAGATCCGGCCATCTATTCTACCACCGAGAGGGTGACAGAAAGTCACTTCATGGTGTCGGGTTCCTCGTCCACAGGTCCCTTATTAACAACGTCATATCCATCGAGAGTATCTCGAGGCTGGTGGTATACCTGATACTCAGAGTATCCAAAAGATACGCGTTGGTATACATGCCCACCAAGTCAAACTCCGATGAAGAGGTTGAGGAAGTGTTTGAGGACATAAGCAGGGCCATACATGCTTCCCTGTTGTTATGGGAGACTTCAACGCGAGACTGAGCGAACGAAGCGATGGGGAGTTGAGGTTGGGCCTTTTGGATATGGGCAGTGGCATGACTGGGACCACATACTGGCGGACTTTATGGAGAAAGAGGGTTTCTACGCGATGAACTCTTTCTTCAGAAAGTCAGCCCCGTGAAAGGGGACCTTGCTAAGCCCGGCTAACATGGTCTATGAGATTGATTACATCTTGACTTCAAAGAAGCAAGTATTCAATGATGTCTCTATGATCAGCCATGTAAAAACCAGCAGTGATCACCGTATCGTAAGAGGCACATTGAATATTAGCCCTAGACTATAAAGACCAGACCTCGAGAGCTTTCAACTCGAACTATTAAATCATTTCGATTTTCTACAGGATCGCGTTTCAGTTGACGAGGTAAACAGTGTACTGGTAGAAGCTGTCCAAACGGTGGGATATAAATTCTTTGGGTCTCGCCCTAAAGAAAACCCTCAGAAGATCCCGACCCAGACCCTTGATCTCATGGCCAAACGTCGATCTATGCTGCTACAGACCTCCGACGATGCTGAGGCATATATGCAGCTTAACGGACGCATACAGAAATCCTTGCGACACGACATTCGCTTCTATAATACTAAAACTATTAAGGAGACGATTGAGCGAAACAAAGGCTCCAAAGTGTTTGCGAGGAATGCGTCCGTTGGACAAAGCCGGTTGACGAAGCTGAAGACGGAGGATGGTGGCAAGGCAACAACAACGGCAGAGATACTTAGGGAGGTCGAAAGATTTTATGGGCAGCTATATACATCTGTAACACAGCCCGTTGTCATGGCTAAAGATCCAGGAGCCAAGCTTACCCGACATTATACCGAAGACATCCCGAATATCAGCCTGTGCGAAATTAGGATGGCTCTCAAACAGTTAATGAATAACAAAGCGGCGGGTGAGAACGGAATTACAGCAGAGCGCTTGAAAGCGGGTGGAACGCTAGTGCTGAAGGTCCTTCAGAAACTCTTCAATTCCGTCCTACACGAAGGCATAACGCCGGAAACGTGAAACGGGGGCGTGGTGGTCCTTTTCTTCAAGAAAGGCGATAATACTTTGTTGTCAGACTGTCCGGCTAAAAAAATGGCCGAAAGAAGGTACATCAATTCCATAGATTATGAAGGCGCCTAAGAGCGCCCTCAACCAAGTTTTGTATTGACCTATTTTACTTTATTTTTATAAACTTTTAATTTACATTAGTTGCATAGTAATGGCTTATGATTTAATAAACGACATAGATAACTTCTCTATATCAGAGTCTAGAACGTGTGAGGCAGAAGAGTGCAAACAATATCTGACCTCGAGCAGTAACCCATTAACCATAATAACACAAAACATACGTAGTGTATTTAAGAACATTGATAGCTTTCTAGCATTACAACATAGAATAAATTCTAATCTTGACGTCATTGTCTTGACGGAATGTAGGCTATCTTTACCATTTAACATACCACTAATACCGGGATATAATATGTATAGAAGTAATATAACATACAATCAGAATGACGGGGTAGTAGTTTACATAAAAAATGATATTAATGCAACTGTAGAGGAACCAAATATGCAGGAGTGTAATAGATTATTAATAAAAATCGGGGCAGACCTGGCAATACTAGCAATATACAGGCCTCCCGCCTTTAGCGATAAGTATAAGTTTATTGACTCACTAAATGACACATTACAAAGCCTATCGTCCTATAAAAACATAATACTAACGGGAGACATAAACATAAACATCCTACAAGGACAGCAAGACGTAAAGGCGGATGCCCTACATTATCTCAACCTCTGTTCATTTCATGGTTTATTCACCACACATTCTTTTATCACGCGTCAAGCAAGTGGGTCTTGCCTTGACCATATCATGCTAAAAACACAATATTCCGCAAAAGTACTCGTCATCAATTCCAATATAACCGATCATAGCGCTGCACTATTAACCCTGAGTTGCAAGTTGCCTAAACTAGAAAAAACGCGCTTAGTCACGAAATTAAACATAAATAAACTTGAAGACGATTTACGCAACATCGACTTTGCCCCAGTTTACTATTCTGATGATCCGCAATTCTGTATGCAATACATTATCGAAAGTGTAAAAAATGCAATCCATGAAAATACAAAGGTAGTGCGATTGCATAATAAAAATTATAACTTAAAGCCTTGGATCACACCAGGGCTAATTCGCTGTATGAGGCATAGGGATCGGCTGCACTTGAAATTTAAACGTAACCCTGATAATTTAACATTACAGTTATCATACAAAAGATACAGGAATTTTTGCAATGATCTGTTAAGGAATGTCAAAATAAATCACGACAAATTAGAGCTGGCAAAGGCAGGGTCGAATAGTAAAAAGATCTGGCAACATATTAAGAACATAACATACACTACGAAGCAGCGTGAATCGCCTTCAAGTTTATTAACAATCCATCCATCACAGGTAACATCCGCTAACATAGTAAATAGGTTCTTTGTGGATGTCGGTAAGCGACTAGCACAGCAAACGCAAGCACACACGCAATATCACACAAGCCCACACTATCCGAGTAGGACTGCCCTGTCATCGCTTGTGCTATTGGATACCGATGAAGAGGAGGTTGAAAGGATAATTATGACTTTAAAAGATGACTGTGCTGTTGGCTGGGACCTAATACCAAATAAAATCCTGAAAAAATGCAAACATATACTGGTTCAACCGTTAACTAACATCTTTCAAAAATGTTTAGCGACAGGTGTTTTCCCTAAGTGCCTTAAAAAAAGCTGTGGTTGTCCCTGTATATAAGTCGGGAGGAAAAGAACAGGTAACGAATTACAGGCCTATTTCCTTACTCCCTGCAATATCAAAAATATTGGAGAAAATTATAAATAGCAGGTTAATGAAATATTTAGAGGATAACTCGCTTTTAGCAAACACACAGTTTGGATTTCGAGCTAATAGGTCCACGGCCGATGCTGTGCATAATCTGACGGATTACATAGCACAAGAGCTTGATAAGGGTAACCGTACAGTGGGAATATTTCTGGACCTTGCAAAAGCGTATGATACAGTCTCTATTCCTAAATTGTTGAGCAAGCTTGACAATATTGGAGTAAGGGGCGTACAGCTAGAACTCCTCAAGAGCTACTTAAATGAACGCACCCAATGTGTAAAGATCGGGAGTGTTCTCAGTGAAGACCTGGAGAACACCTCATTTGGCATTCCGCAAGGAAGCGTATTAGGTAGCACATTGTTCTTAATTTACATAAATGAACTATGTAATATAAATCTGGAACACGGCACGATCATATCCTACGCGGACGACACTGCGCTCCTTTTTTCTGCTCACTCAGAAAGAGAAGTGCACACGCGAGCACAACAAGGTTTTAACATTGCAAATAAATGGCTTCAACATAACTTACTAACCCTAAATGCAGACAAATCAAAGTACGTTACATTCTCGATGCGCAAGAGCCCATCTACAACCCAACCTGACCCATCACTGTACGCACATTGTTGTAAAGATCCTAACTCTAAGGATAGCACGTGCACTTGCCCGGTTATAACTAAAACAGACAACATAAAGTACCTGGGTATTATAATAGACGAAACTCTTTCGTTTAAAGCGCATAGCGAAGCACTAATTAAGCGGCTACGCAAGTTGATATTTGTTTTCTGAAAAATAAAATATATCGGAGATCCAATGTTGATTAAACAAGTTTACTATGCACTTTGTCAGTCAATAGTGACGTACTGTATAACATCATGGGGAGGAGTGGGTAAGACGTTGCTGTTGCCCGTCGAGCGAGCTCAGAGAGCGATCCTCAAAGTAGCCACATTCCGCTCTTTCCTGTTTCCCACTGACCTCTTATACAAATCCTGTGAAGTACTAACAGTCCGCCAGTTATTTATATTGAGCACAGTACTAAAACAGCATGCTGCGCTTCCCTATAGCACTGAAGTTACTAACAAAAGACGGAAAGATATTGTATGCACTGAAAGAATTGCAATAAAACATGAGTACACAGGTAAATTTTATTTGTTTTTGGGACCTCTACTATACAATAGGATAAACGCTACAACAAGCATTTATCCTCTGAGTAGGGCTCGTTGTAAGCGAGTCGTAAAGAATACCCTCCAAAGCATGTCCTACGATGATACAGAGGAGTTAATGTCTGTTCTAAAGTGAATAGTGCTAGATATAAGATAATATATATTATTATTATAGTAGTTATTTTAGTTAGCAGTAGTGACCCAATTTGGCATAGTATTGTTTGTTGTATTTAACGGTAATATCATGTTGAGCATTTTAGAATTATTATTAAATTGCCTTGGACGCCTGAAACACAGGATTACCTAGTTCAGGCGCACACTATGTAATATACTTAAATACTTATTTATAAGACCTAGAGACACATAATAATGTAAATAAGTGTATAACCAGTATACATACCTAAGATTCTTATGCACTTACTACATATTATTACGCACCATAGACTAAGAAACTGTGTAGATATTATTATTGTACAATGAATACTGAAATAAATAAATTCAAATTCAAATTCGAAGAATTATAGGCCCATCACGCTCCTGAGCCACATTTACAAGGTGTTTTCGAGGGTTATTACGAACCGTCTCGCCATCAGGCTCGATGACTTCTAACCTCCCGAACAAGCCGGATCCCTAAAAGGCTACAGTACCATAGACCACATCCACAAGCTGCGGCAGGTTATACAGAAGACCAAAGAGTATAATCGGCTGCTTAGGATTCGTGGACTTTGAGAAAGCCTTCGATTCGATCAAAATATGGGCCGTGCTACAGTCTCTCCAGCGGTGCCGGATAGATGACCGGCATATCGAAGTGTTGAAATGTTTATACCAGAACGCCACTATGTCGGTCCGAGTACAGGAACAGAACACGAAGCCAATTCCAGTGAAAAGGGGCGTTAGACAGGGAGATGTTATCTCTCTCAAACTATTTACCGCTGCCTTGGAAGACATCTTCAAGCTACTGAAGTGGAAAGGACGTGGCATCAACATAAACGGCGAGTATATCACTCACCTTGGTTTTGCCGATGATATTGTCATTATGGCACAATCGCTGGAAGACATAAACACCATGCACGAAGACCCCAACAGAGTATCCCAACAAGTGGGCCTTAAGATGAACATGGATAAGACTAAGGTTATGTCAAATGTCCATGTTGCGTCTCTCTCTACCGGTTCATATTGGGGACTCACTCTTAGAAGCTGTTGACGAGTACGTCTACCTGGGTCAACTGATGCAGGTAGGCAATTCCAGCTTCGAAGACGAGGTAAATCGACGAATCCGACTCGGTTAAGCAGCGTTCGGGAAGCTACGAGATGTCTTCTCGTCCGACATACCTCAGTGCCTGAAGATGAGAGTTTTTAAGCAATGTGTGTTTATTTTATTTATTTAATTTTGACTTTTTGACTTACGGATCTGAAACGTGATCCCTCACTACGAGTCTCTTAAAATACCTTAAAATCTCTCAACGAGCTATGGAGAAGGCTGTGCTCGATATTTCCCTACGTGATCGCGTCAGAAATGATGATATCCGTAGGAGAACAAAAGTAACCGACGCAATCCAGCCGATTAGCTCGTTGAAGTATACTGCTACTTCAACGAGCTAATCGGCTGGAATACCATTGGGGCGGGACACCTAGCGCGCAGAACAGATGGCCGATGGAGCAAAAAAGTTCTGGAATGGCGACCGCGTACGGGCAAACGTAGTGCAGGATGCCTAATGGCCAGGTGGAGGGACGACCTCATCGAGGTCGTCGGGAAGCGCTGGATGCGGGCTGGTTTAGATCGGTCATTCTGGAAGTCTATGGGAGAGGCATATGTTCACCAGTGGACTGTGAGTGGCTGATATGATGATGATGTCATGACCAACCTATCTGGCCAGCGTGCCTCCTAATATTGGGAGATGCCTATGTCCAGCAGTGGACAGTGATAGGCTAATTGATTCATTGATTGATTGAATATATGTTAAGCGCAGATTTATTAACGTTTGTCGTATTTTATCATTTTTTTCCTCACCCGTTACTTCAAGAGACGATCAGCACTTTTTGCCTTAATGTTAGTTTTTTAAGTCAACAACTATGGCATAGCTGGCAGAAGTATTAATTGCTCTAAATAGTGGTATAGTAAATTTCATACCTGTATCATATATAATACACTGTTTGGTACCTTTGGGTAACTTTTTAAACGGAGTTATCTTAACGTCTGCACTGCATACTCATCACTTTCAAAATTTAAGCTAATTTTAATGGAGAACACTGGTACGGGAGGGTTTTATGCAATATACGTATACTGCCAAAAACTAAAAAAGAACTTTGCTAGAAATTGAGATTTATCTCAAAGGTGTCGATTTGTTCAATAGTGATCTAAAGCCTGCCGCGTACAGACGTACGAACACGAACCTAATGAATATAAACATCAGACATGAACATTTGGTTTGTACGTCTGGACGGTATATTCGAACACAAAGGTGAACATAATTTGAATTGAGTTCGCGCAGTCGCGAACTCAGCGCCGTTCGTAGTTGTCGATTTTGAAGTAGCGGAAAGATCATTGGTGATTACAGTGAAGACTTTTTTTTACTTGCGAAGTCGGTCCCTACACCCTCGAATGGACGAGTGACCGGCACTCGATCAGCCGGTAAATCACCCATAAATAGCTGCGTTGAATTCGCTCTCAGCCGACAGTAAGACATACATATAAAAATTATTGATCTGACGCATCGACGGGCCGATAAAATCCAAAATTCCCTTTGTAAAATCGCAAGAAGAACATTACAACCCGCCTGGAAATTAGTGATAGTGAGAAGCCGCACTAAATCACCATCCTTCGGCAATAGAAGACAACGTGCTCCGTAGAGGATTCGAGAATTTCGAAGTCGTCGGCTGACTTAAAGCAAACCTGAGTGGTCAATGAAGGGATTTAATCGAGTAATCACTTCCTTTAGTCGACCCGACGACCCAATCGTTCGGATCTCATGAGTAAAATGAGTTAAACTGTACTGCTCAAAAGTCAAATCCGTTTTACCCAAAACTTGAAAGCTGTTCAACTGTTATCTGACGATAGGGTATTCCGGATTAACCGATGCATCCAGCCTGTGACCTCCAGAAGTTTACTGAGGAAGCTGTACCTATCCAGGAGAGGGTTCGCGGGCTTGACCTCTGGCTTAACTACCGCAACCCGAATTCCAGGCAACGTGCGCGTTCTGTGCAAGACCGTAGGAGGCCACGTCATCATAAACAGGTTACAACGGAGGACCTAATACGCTGCCCTGGGGAACTCTAAAAGATACTTTATGTCCCCATTAATATATTCACCTACCTTAACAGTTTGCTTTCTATTTGACAGATAATATTCAAATAATGTAAGTAGTGTTCTACATATTACAATAGAATTCAGTTTATTTACAAGGATAGAGACAGAAACGGTGTCAAACGCCATTTTAGATCTGTAAATGTAGTTAGACACTTTTTATACTATAGAGTTGTTCAGGAATAAGCGTAGTTAATGCAGTAACTGCAGCCTCAATAGAAATACCATGACAAAAACCAAATTGATCGTGTTAAGAAAAAAAAACGACTTCAAACACTGAAAACTATAAAATAACTTAGTGAAAAATAACTTAATTTACTGTTCTGTTAGAATTCGGTGCCTAACTCGAGAGGTCATATTTCAATTGATTCCAGCATAGTAGGTCAGGCACCACAAACAAAGTTGGCACCGATTTCTTACAGAACAATAAATCTGTAAATTCAGTTATTTTTCGTAATTTTTACAGTTTTCAGTTTATCCGCGGTTGCCTAGTGGTATGGGTAATGGACTGCTGAGACGAGGTCTCGGGTTCGATCCCAGGTTTTCCATGGCACACACCAATGACTTTTCGATGCTTTTCGAAGTTATGTGTGTATTTATCGCAGGTTTATAAGTGCCCAGTTAATGGCAATAGGCTCGCCACCTATTACATTGGGACCAAAACATAAACCGGCGAAATGTGGGTAGCACCAACTCTGCCTACCCCTTCGGGGATAAAGGCGTGAGTTTATGTTATGTTATGTTCAGTTTTTGTAATCGGTTTTTTTAAACGTATTTTTAAATCGAACTTTTTTTTATGACACTTTATTGCCACTTGTGAGTGTGGGATTGTCGACGAGCCTCAACGCCCGTCTTTGCAATGAGTCGAAGGGGCCAAGCTGGTATGCAGGCGCTCCGGCAAAAAGGTGACAACAGTACTCCATGTGGGGCCGAATTTGTACCTTATAAAGCAGAAGTCGTTGCCCCGCAGTGAAGTACTGCTTCGCCCGGTTGAGCACTCCAAATTTCTTTGAGCCCAGCTTGACCTTGTCCTACAAATGGTCGCGGAACTGAACGTCGCTTGAGATGTCGACACCTAGGATCCCAATACTCGAAGTGATGGAAAGTGGAGTGCCCAGGAATTGCGGCGCTACAACTTGTAAATATCACGTTAATCCGATAATAAATCTAAGAGGAATTCGATGTACATACATAAAAAAATACCGATCAAATTGAGAACCTCCTCATTTTTGGAAGTCTTTTAATGATCAAATCAGATCTTAATTGGTATTTTGCTTTACTTTACCATAACAACGTGCTGAAACCAATGACGTATAATTAAAATATAGACACGGCTCCAGAAAGATGGGTTCTTACCATCAAAGCAGCGTTTCAACCCACGGGATGAACGCAAAGTAGTCACGCAGACCATCCTAGTCAGCTGACGAGTAGTGCCAGAGACGCCGCTCTCCCTGCACAGGTCGTGGGGGCGCTATAATAGGGACCTCGGAACGGACCAGACAATGGTCGGATTGTGCACTGTCGCGTCTCTGATTGGTGCATAGGTACAATGAGTACATTCGTCATCATTTTTGTCGCCATTTTAGAGTCCAGAAAACGTATGTTTAGTTTATGATAATATATATCATTGGCTGTAATAAATAAAACTAAAATGAAATACCTACTTTAATACGCAATGTTAAAAAAGCCTTTAAAGTAAATTTACTCCGATCGGATAGTGAATGGAGACTAGCGCCATTTTCCAAAGATGTACTTATCACTTATTTCGATTGGAGCTGTGCCCTCGGTCCATACAAATATATTGTGCTCATGATTCTTTCCACTCTCTAATTTTAATAAAAGCGCCTACGCATTCTATTTTTGAAAACGAAACGACATTGATACCTATAATTGCCAACACAAAGCATATAGGCGCGTGAATCTTGAGGGTTTATCTCGAATTTTTTCCCAGCATCGGATTCAAACTTCTTGGATATGAGACCACTCTGAAAGTATCCCCTTTTTAATCATTCAAGAATAAGAGGGACGTCTCATTTATTCTCAAAAAAAAAAAAAAAAAAATACAAAGTATTTGACGCTTTACACAGTGTATTAAAAAAGCGTATTAAAATCATATATCACCTAATCGTAAAATCGCCAAATATAATAAGTACCTAATTCTAAAAACTTTTACAGAAATTTCTTAAAAGCTTCTAGTTTCTTTTTTATTGCCATTGTAGTAGTAGTTAGTACATTGATGACTCTCATTAATGTCAAAACACGTATCAATCCCATACATTCATGATTCTATTCTACAATAGCCACTTGTTTAGGGGTAGTTCATTTAGGGGCAGCCACTCCATTGGGTGTCAATTCAAATAATATGATGTTGTAGAATATACTGTTTAGGGGCTGTTTGGCCGTGGTCTATGTGAAACTAGCGTGCCTACATGCAATGCCGGCCGTGAAAGCCTGAAGAATAATATGATGTTGATTCTAGGTGTGACTAGATATTTGCAGTATAAACATAAGCATATCGAAAGAACTAGTTTATATAAGGAAAACGCGTTTTAACATTTTATACATCATCACATCACGTGTTGGGCTCGGCAAAAATATACGTACTACGACTATCAATCGAATTCAAATATCAAACAAAATTGGAGACAGTTTTGTTCAGTGTATCAAAAAGGCGGAGAATTATGGCCAATTTATATTTATGGAGACAGGTTTGGTATTTTTTTTTTTAATTTTAAACTAGCGCCCTATGCTATCTTATTATAAGTTATTTCTTATACCACTAAAGTGGCAGGCAAGTCACACTCGTGCTGCCGACCCTGTAAATACAGAGTTTCTGTGCCGTCAGCGTAGAAGACAAAGCAAGACAAGCCTTTGGTCTTCCCACTGACAGTACAAAAACTCTCCAATGAGCTCTGGCTGCCCTACTAACCGCCGGGAACATAACAGGAGATTATTATGGCCACGGCATTCACCCTTATATTCAAGATGACGGATAAAACGATACTTAGTCCTGAATCCGCAGTCCACAGATTATTATTATTAATGAAAAAAAATGCATTGACACCTCCTTGTGTCTCTTTTTGATTTGATACTCTGGGCGTAAAGGCTATCAATAAAGTTTTGTAAATATTTTTTAATGGGGACATTTCAATATGACAGTATATAAAAAATATTGTTGAATTGAAAAAAGGGACCGTTCCTGTGTGACCCCCTTGTTTCTAAAAAGTTAAATTGCGTCCTCTGCAATGCACCATGAGCCCAAATCTCAAATGTGTCTTTGCTCTTATTAAGGTTATGTTTAGGTGGTGATTCTATAAATTTTTAGAAGGCGGCAAGTTTAAGCTCATAAACTACTTATTTCAGATCTTTATCCTGACCTCACCTATACTCATGTGCATAAGCGGCGGTTTCATGATTGCGTTTCCCTCCGTATTACTGCCTACAATCTTATCAGCAAACATCACTGATATAAAAGTTACAAAAGACCAAGCATCGTGGATAAGTGAGTATGAAAACTAATTTCTACTTTCCAGTTTAGAGATCATCTTTTTGACATTTAATTCGGACTGTCACCTTTTTTCAAGATTTCAAGAGGATTACTGTGCTACGAGTATATTTTAAGGTGTAACACAATGAACTCTTGGTATCCGAAAATAAATGAATAGGCAAGCAATTTTCTAAAATTTAGATGCTAAGATTGCAAAAATTGACATCAATGCGTGTGCGTTCGCGCAGCGGAATGTTGTTGAATTTAAAGATTTTAATTATGCAGATATTTAGTGTATGACGTCGTGTAATTGTGTATGGTAAAAAAAAAATTGTGCATGCAGCCATTGTGGAGATATTCGCTAAAAACTGATTCCGCTGGGCGAACGTTGTCCTGGCGGAACTTTTTTCTAATCCATGGACTTAGAAGAAAAGAAATGTGTCCAAAAATTAGTGTGTATTTGTGTGTAATTGTGTATGTATGAATAAAATTAGTGCATGCATAAACTTCGGAGAAATTCAAGTTTCCGCTACGCGAACGTTTGGCCATTAGCTAGTTTTCATATAAAGCTCTTATATAGAGAGCTGTAGATTTTTACATAGGTTGTTTTAAATTTGTTTAAATTTGTTTAAAAAACAGATTTAGAAGAAATCGTAGGGTTTAAAAGATAGAAATATAAACGTGAAATACGCTCATTAGGTCTTAGTTCGTGAAGTAGCCACTTTGGGGTCTAGATTTTCACGTTTATACAAACCTTGTAAGTGTCTGCAACATGTTGCCAAGTATCAATGATGGTTCGTTAGTAATTAATGAGTTATAGGACAATTTACCATGAGTAGACCACTGTTTGCAAAGCAGTCAAATATCAAGACGTTCTAAAGTAATTGCATAGTAAAATGTGTTCCAATAATTAGTGTATTAATTCAACTACTTGCATGCAAAATTTCATCTCATTAAATTCATTAATTAAAGAGGAACAATTAAAATACTTACAAAGCATCGAAAACTTACATAACCCGACCAAAGTCGGATAGATATAAAAAAGCGGCCGTTCAATATATCTAGGTAACATTCTAAAATTTACAGTATAATACCGGTATTTAATTGGTACAGGTGATAACACAATTGTTTTGATATAATTTATAGGTCTTTTTTTTTCTACACATGATTTTTTAAATGTATTTGTCTATGACAGTAAGTACTATTTACGTAGCTACTTTATAGTTTTTTTTATATGATATTACCGTTGTACTGGACTTATGTACGTGGGCGTGTGCCCGCGCACCCCACCAAAATATTCAGAATTATTTTGTTCGAAGCGGTACACTTAAGGCTAGTCCTTTGTTTAATAGTCTAAGTATTGTAGTTAGGAATTGATCAAAAATATTATGCTAGTGTGAAAAAACAGACAACGCGCTGCGCGCAACGAGCGATAGAGGCGGCTTCCCACTTGAAACGGTACTTCCATCCTTGAAGAAAAGAGAGCGCAATATGTTTTCATAACTCACATAAGCCACGGCCTGCGCGTATTCGTTTGCTGTTGAACTTGAACCTGGTTTTGTTTTATCCCCATTCACAAATTTGCACTCAAGGACAATGTGCGTATGCGCTGTTGTTTTGCTATGTATCGCCAATTCTCCGTAATAATAATATTGACAGTGTGTTATTAATGTTATAGTGCAACAGTGAAGCTTAAAATAATTATGTGGTAGGTATATTGAGTGAGTGATAGTAAGAAGCTGATGTTTAATTAGAACTTGTTAATTGAAGATTTATTCTTATCGCAGATAGGGGCGGTATTATTAAAAAAATATTTTTCATTCTAGAAATGCAATTGTTTTATTTTTTCCTAACGCTTGTGTACGCAACTGTACCATATTAATAAATGCTATACTGGAAGGTTAAGAACGTTACTTAAAAATATGGCACGGTCGCTTTTTTGTAGCCATCCGAACTTGGTCGGGTTATGTAGGTTTTCGATGCTTTGTCAGTATTTTAATTGTTTCTCTTTAATTACTGAATTTCTTAAGATGAAATTTTGCATGTGAGTAGTTGAATTAATACACTAATTATTGGAATACATTTTACTATGCAATTACTTTAGAACGTCTTGATATTTGACTGCTTTGCAAACAGTGGTCTATTCATGGTAAATTGTCCTATAACTCATTAATTACTAACGAACCATCATTGATACTTGGCAACATGTTGCAGACACTTACAAGGTTTGTATAAACGTGAAAATCTAGACCCCAAAGTGGCTACTTCACGAACTAAGACCTAATGAGCGTATTTCACGTTTATATTTTTATCTTTTAAACCCTACGATTTCTTCTAAATCTGTTTTTTAAACAAATTTAAACAAATTCAAAACAACCTATGTAAAAATCTACAGCTCTCTATATAAGAGCTTTATATGAAAACTAGCTAATGGCCAAACGTTCGCGTAGCGGAAACTTGAATTTCTCCGAAGTTTATGCATGCACTAATTTTATTCATACATACACAATTACACACAAATACACACTAATTTTTGGACACATTTCTTTTCTTCTAAGTCCATGGATTAGAAAAAAGTTCCGCCAGGACAACGTTCGCCCAGCGGAATCAGTTTTTAGCGAATATCTCCACAATGGCTGCATGCACAATTTTTTTTTTACCATACACAATTACACGACGTCATACACTAAATATCTGCATAATTAAAATCTTTAAATTCAACAACATTCCGCTGCGCGAACGCACACCATCAATGCCTATATTAACCGTACCACATCGATATGTCCAACACATGGGTTCCAGGGAGCAGCTGACTTTTGGAAGTCATTGACCGGTAGGTGTATAGACTGTATAGACCGACGCGCGCGCATCACGACTGCCGTGCCACGGCAATACACTGTATCTTACGGATATCTTACGGATAAGATACAGTGTATTGCCATGGCACGGCAGACGAGTCTAGAGGCCCCGAATTTCAAATTGCAGACCCATGGTAGTGTTAAACCCCCTAAGATCTTAAATAACAAAAAACCAGGTATTGAATTGATGAGGACTTTTTAGAGTTCGTTTATGATGACGGCTGACCGTCAAACATTCTCGAGCTTGCATCGTCGCTTTACCAGAACCACATTGATATAAAATTATATTTAACGGATTCATTATTTATTCGGTGTTATTTTATCAGTTTCATTGTTCGTTTCGGTTGCTTTTCAGCAACCCTGGTCACAAAAAAGCTAGTCTTATGATAGATATTTTACTTTTCCTTTAATTTATACATTGTATATAGGTATTGTATGTGTATATTGCTTGCATTCAGTAAATAAGTATTGTATGTGGTTATTGGCTGCATTCTTACACCAAAAATCTAAATTTAACTTTCCTATACTCTTTTACTCTTTTACTCTCTAACTCTTTTTGAAGTTGTCTCTGTTGCCGAAAAGCAAATAAAATGTGGTAAATTTACGTAATAATGTTATACCTATAAGTGAAAATATTATTTATTTGGGTGCTAATTTAGCCAACAAGATTGTTGTCATAAGAATGGGAGAGAAGACACTTTTGAGCTTTTGAGCCCCCTAAAATCTAACCACACGTCCTGATCGTCCACCTGAATCTCGTGTAGGGCGGACACACGGAAACAAATTTACTGGCGTGGATAACGAGGCTCTGGTACACTCGACATTGGCGTTTCGCCATTTATAAATTTTATATTACATTTTACTTGACATTGGCGAATTGTGGCGATTTGCTGCAGAGGCCATTTTGAAGAAGTTGAAGTTGAAGTTGAGCTTTTGAGCTGTCAAATGTTAATATTCATTGTCATTCTCTGTCAGGTATAATTTTACATAATTTACAATGTTTTGTTATGAATTTAGAGTAAAATACTGTGTTTCCAGCTGTGTTCATTGATTAACAATACAAGGAAGCTTTTGAAACGGAATCGCTTCGATGAAATCTCCAGTCTTCAATAAGTTCCACGGACCCCGAGTGGTAATATTGGAAAAGTAGGAATACACAACAATTTTGTGGAGCATTTACTACATTAGCTACCCCTAATACGCTGGCACCCTTAGACGACACCAACTTGCAGTTCCTGACATATCACCAGGCGTATTTTGCTTTCAAACAGGTATGTGAAAATACGCGAATGCGTTCTAAAAACCTTCATTCTTTTCTTGACGAGGACTACAATGAAGAGTGGATGTGAATGTGAAGTGAAAAGTGAACAGTGCACTTTCGATACAAATCGATGACAAATCACGAGGAACCTATCTTTTTCAAACGACTACGGTTCTTAAATGGGAATCGCTAAACAGCAAGAATAGCAACAATTGCTTATAATAATCGATGAAACAGCAGACTTCCAAAAATATGGTAAAAATAGTAATTATGTATCCATCTGTTATAACTTACTTCAAGCGGGTTTCATATAATTGTAGATGTGTAGATAGATTGACATAATTTGAAATTTCTGACTGTTATTGTAGGATAGTTATGAAAAACTAAAATACTACAAATTATATGATCTTTTTTCAAAATGGAAAGACGCCACAACAAAAGGCCCCCAGTTCCCGGTAGTCCCGCTATTCCCAGCCATGGTAGCGGTTCGGGTAACGGCGGGGCGGGGGTACTAAGAATCTCCGGGCGACGGGAGGCTACCGTACAAAAATACTACTGGCAGCGTACAACTGTAGTACACTAAGGCTGGACCATCACCTCGCAGAACTCGAGGTAGAACTAGGTCGCATAAACTGGCACATATTGGGGTTGTCTGAGATCCGAAGACAGGGGGAGGACACGATAACCCTTGAGTCAGGCGACCTGTTCTACTTTAGAGAAGGTGATCTGCTCTCCCAGGGAGGTGTCGGTTTTCTGGTAGAAAAGGACCTCATTGGCAGCGTTGTTGAAGTCGGCAGTGTGTCGAACCGGGTAGCGTACCAGATCCTAAAATCACGAACAGTCGTTCGCTGAAGGTGATAATCATCGCCGACGAAACCGCCGAGGCTGTTTATGAAGATATTGCCAAGGCAATAAATCACACCGCCAAGGCCACTTACAACGTTGTTATGGGGGACTTCAATGCCAAAGTGGGAGTACAAGAACGTGGCGAAACGAGAATCGGACTTTATGGAGTGGGGCGCAGAAATCACAAAGGGCAAATGCTAGTCAAAAATGCAAATGCTAGCGAAAGTGTTCGCTCAGCAGTTTGGGAGGCCCCATCTGACGAAACTTAAACCTGTGGATGGCAAAATGATTGCCTCAAAGTTCAGGATGCTTGAAGATCGAGAAATACTATGGACAGCTGTATGCATCACGGAAGAGTAAACCGCCTGGACACAGTGATGAAGACCACAGAGCCCCGCTCACGCGCCGTTACACCGAGGAGATGCCCGATGTCGAGCAGTGCGAGATAGAGACGGCTCTCAGGCAACTGAAGAACAACAGGTGTCCTGGTGATGACGGAATTACTACTGAGCTCCTGAAAGCAGGCGGGATTCCAATCCTGAAAGAGTTAGCAAGTTTTTTTAATTCCGTCAGGTGCTGAGATGCCTATATGACACTGCCACAATGTCCGTCCAGCTCCAAGACCAGAAGACGAAACCGATTAGCCTCCAGCGTGGAGTTAGGCAGGAGGATGTTATATCCCCCAAACTATTCACCAATGCATTGGAGGACGTCTTCAAGACTCTGGATTGGACTGGTCGGGGTATCAACATTAACGGAGAGTACATCTCACACCTTCGGTTCGCTGATGACCTCGTCGTTGTTGCGGAGTCGCTGGAAAAACTGGGCGAGATGCTGCACAGCCTAGATAGAGCTTCACGGCGCGTCGGCCTCGGTGTAAACTTGGATAAAACCGAGATCATGTTCAACGAACATGTTGCACCGAGACCGATTGCCATCGAAGGGGCGACGCTCGAAGTTGTCCAAAAATATGTATACCTGGGCCAGGTTATCCAGCTCGGTAAAAACAACTTCGAGAAAGAACTAGCCAGAAGGATTCAGCTGGGCTGGGCAGCATTTCGCAAACTACGTCGAGTCTTCTCTTCACCCCTACCGCAATGCCTGAAAATAAAGGTCTTTGACCAGTGCGTCCTACCTGTTATGACTTACGGTATCGAAATGTGGACACTAACGGCAGGGCTAGTCCATAAACTAAAAGTCGCGCAGTGGGCTATGGAGCGAGCTATGCTTGGAGTTTCTCTGAAGGATAGAATTCGAAACAAGGTGATCCGACAAAGAACCAAAGTTACCGACATAGCTCGCAGAATAAGCAAGCTGAAGTGGCAATGGGCTGGCCACGTCTGTCGAAGGACCGATGGCCGTTGGAGCAGACGAGTCCTAGAGTGGAGACCGCGAGAAGGAAAACGAAGGGTAGGATGCCCCCTAGCCAGATGGACCGATGAGCTGAAAAAGGTGGCTGGGACGGATTGGATGCGGAAGGCGGAGGATCGTACGAAATGGCGCACATTGGGGGAGGCTTATGTCCAGCAGTGGACTGCAGTGGGCTAATTGATTGATTTGATTGATTATTAATAATCATTTCTGTCATAATCCATTTTAATTTATACTACCTCAACCTAAAGCTGCAATCTTTATAGTTATGCCATGTGGTTGATACCGAGCTGGTAGACATAGCTCTTAAAAGCAGTTGGCATCGTAGTTTTAACAAAGCTAGGTCATCTCTTTACTTCGTCATCCTGCAAAGCTTAACACAGGACATGGAGCAGGATAGCGGTGGTACTGTCCTTCAAAAAAGGCTATTTGGCCTTGCTGAATAATTTTAGACCCATCACTTCTGAGTAATGTCTACAAGTTGTTCTTGTTAGTCATCATAAATTATCTCGTGAGCAAGCTCGACGAGTTCCAGCCACCGGAGTTGGCAGGGCTTTGAGAGAGTTACAGTATCGTAGATCACACTAATAAGTGATAATAAAAAGGCTTGAGAGTGCAATCGCAGATGAAATGCAAGAGAGTCGCGTTTGCTGGTGTGGCCACGTCTTGCGGCAACAGCCAGGCTATGTGGGTAACAAATACCTGATACTGGTAGAAGTCCAGGAAAACAAAGACAAAAATCATTTATGGTCCTGTGAAGTGGAGGAAGAAGAGCCGGAAGGCGGTCCCTGAGCTCCGAGGGCATCTCGGCCTCGGATGCAATCAAGATAACGTCTAAATGGAGATGATTATGATGATGATGGAGACTGCGAGAAAGCGTTCGACTCCATCCAGACCTGGGCATTTCTGAATTCTCTACAGCGGTATCATGCTGATAAATCATAGTGCTAAGGTGCTAAAATCATTTTGCCACAATGTTCGTCTAGCCCGAATATCAGAAGGCGAAGCCTAAAAGCCTACAGGGTGGAAGCCTAAGGGAAATAGCTATCGACAGATCAACATCCGAATTTATTCAAGAATAGCAGACCTTGGGTTACCAATAGGATCCTATTGGGTTAGGCAAATTGAACAAAATTTGCTTCGTCAAGTTTTCTCCTCCGGGCTACCGCAAAACTTGCAAACAAAGGTATTTGACCAGTACATCCAACCTGTTATGACTCACAGGGCCGACTGTTATGACTACTAGAGTCATAACAGTCGGCCCTGGGCAGACAAGTACCACGGCGAGTCGGGTCGGGCGTGGTACGCAGTGTTCACTAGCTCGCTTTCCTGATTCATTGATTAAACCTGCATACAAAACTGTTCATGCATGACATGGAAAACAATGATTTATTTATTTTATGGAAATTAATGTAATTTATGGAAAACGAGAGAATACCATTTTAGTCATCTGGCAACATAAATCTGTTTGTTTATTAAAATTATCTAGAAAAAGGAGGTAGCTACATCTCATTATATTAAGTGAAATTATGTCTTAAGTGAACGTTAGATTTTTTGTTATTATATCAACCGTTACACACCCTAAATGAATCGTATAAATTTACTGATTTTTACTATGCCTGTATATAGTTTAGCTGGAACACGATTTGTATGGGAACCAAATAAAAAGATTATGAAAATTTGGTAATATTTTATTTGGAAAATGGTACGATGGGAAACAAAAAAAAATGTTCTGAGAATCTGGTATATTTGGATTATGACAATATGGGAAACAAAAAAATACTATTTGAAAATTTGGGAAATGAAAAACGGAATTATAGAAAGTTGTCATTCATTACATCTGTCTTTTAAAAGTTCTACCAACCGTTTTCGGGGTTTTAAGATTCGGGTAACAGAAATTTGATATTTCAATAGGTTCCCTTTTATTTCGAAATAATGTTCTTAAAACCACTGCACTGGTGTAAAACAGTAAAAAACAGGTTCGATGTTTTTTCAGTTTACATTAGATTTTTTTTGAAAAACTCGCTACTGGGATTGTGTAATAGGCGTTACAAGTTTATACAACAAGTCCGCCAGTTTAGAAAAAAATCTTTTGGTGGCGTTAGCCGACATCCACGCAGGTAGAGCTGCGGGGCAAAAGCTAGTTTAGTATAAAATGTCTATTAATTTGTGTATGTTGGTGTAAGAATGTTTCCTTACTATTTACTTAATTTAAGTAAATGATCCTCTGGCATAGTAAGTGCGTACGAACAAATTTGTTGCGTTGCATGATACGGGTCAACTTGGATCGCTCGGGTGTGGGAACGAACATTGGACATACATATGGAAATTGTTCGAATAGCTTTAATAAAAATACTTCCTACGGCGCCGCTTTGATTATTGATATAGACTTCAAGAATGTTGTGCGCGAACTCGATTCAAACTATGTTGGCGTTCGTGTTCGTATATGCCGTCCATACGCACAAACCAAAATGTTCATGTTTCATATTTGTGTTCACTATATTCGTATTCATACATGCGTATACGGCTTTGCATTGTCTATTAAAATCTTAATGTTTTTTGGTATAAATAGTTTCATCATTTTGGGTAGGAATAAAATAGGTATCATGTTCTTCAGCAAGTGGGTACTGTTTGAACAAATTTTAAGTAATGAATTAGTGTTATTATTTTTTTTATTAAAACTATCAGTATCTGATAGGTACTTTACAACTTGTTATACTATAAACGATTTATATGCATATTTTCTCCTTGCTTGTACAAACATGAATTTAAAATTTATTTAAATTTTAGTATAGTCACGGAACCAATTTAAACTTTACTTTTGGAGATGAAGCGAGCTCTTGTTAAACAGATGATGAATACAGAGGATGAACTGGTGCTAAACGGATCTATTTCAGGGTTGTTTCCTTATTTTCTTGTCACAGTCAGCTACTCCTAAAAAAATGAAGTATTTCGGTTATTAATGGTAGCGACACCGGTAACACCAAATAAATAGCAATTCAGTCCGTTAAAAATAGTTTTATCTCCATCAAAAAGTTTTGTTTATCTATGTTCATTCATTTGTGAAATTCATTAAATACTGTTGTTGCATCGGGCCATGGTTACATATTGTCATTATTTTCATTAAAAAATCTATTTTATTTACTCCTACAGCGACAAGTAACGGCATCGCCGGTTTGCTTGGGTTTATCGTGCTGCCACCTATCATGCAAATATTCGGTAGAAAAGTCGTCCATATAATTATCACATTGATTCTCACCATTGGCTGGGTTATATTCGCACTGGCTCACAGCGTCACAGCACTTATGGCTGCAAGAATCATTCAAGGTCTTATCATAGGTAGTGTTTATGTAGGAGCTATAATTCTCGGTGAATACGTGGATCCTAAAGTAAGAGGTTACTTCATGATCTCCAAGAAAGCCGCAGTAGCCGTTGGTATTCTTTTGTGCCACACTTTATCTCTTATTTGGAATTGGCGGCAAATTACCATTTTCGCCCTAATTCCTGCAATGCTAGCAACTGTTTTGACGTTATTCTGGCCAGAAAGTCCTTTCTACTTAGCTATGAAAGGCCGCTACAAGGAAAGTGAAAAATCGTTTGTCTGGCTCCATGGTGGTGCCAACATGCAAGAGCTGCATCTATTGCATTCATCCCAACTACAGAACGAAACGAAACAGAGTACAGAAAAATGGTACAAGTTTCTGTTCAAAAAAGACTTTTTGAAGCCATGTTTAATAGTATCTTTATTGACATTTATTATAGAATTTAGCGGCAAACATTATTTTGCAGTTTACGTAATACAAATTATGAAGACATTAGTACAAGATAAATCAATAGCAATTTATATCTCTGTAGGTGCAGATTTATTTACGATTGCCGCCTTTGTATGCTCTTTTTTCATTATACGTTGCTTCAAAACACGAACAGTTCTCTTTTCATTTGGTATTACAACAGTTGCCTTGATGTTAATAATCTGTTTCGTTATAGTTTTTAGCTCATCAACGATGGCGTGGCTGGCGCCCACTTTAATAGTTCTACATCATTTCATAATAAATAGTAGCATTATACCTGTATGCTTTACTATGTATAGCGAAATTTTTCCACTGGAATATAAAGGTTGGGGTAACTCATTAACTGGGATTGTCTTCGTGTCTACATATACGCTGATGTTAAAACTTACTCCAGTTTTAATGGAGAGCACTGGTGTGGGAGGTGTATATGCATTATACGGAATAACTATAGCTGTATGTTTGTTTGTGCTGTATAGTATACTGCCAGAAACTAAAAATAAAACTTTACTAGAAATTGAGAACGATCTCAAAGGTCTTTGTTTATCAAATCGGGATGTAATATTACCAAAAAACATAATACCTGAGAGTAGCTGAAACTTTTAGGTATTCACTAACTTCTAAATAGGAAGCTATTACAGTAGTTACTAATGTCTTAAATTCTTATTGGTATACTGTATGACCTCATTGAATAGGCTTAAGCATAAATGAAGAGCGGTAAAGGAAAATACAAAAATGATTCAAATTGTTTATGATGTGCACGAATACAAAATATTGATGAAAATTGGACGGGTTATAGAGAACAATCTCTAGGTACCTATTGGCTTTACTCATGGAGGATAGAATATGATTAAATAGAGGAGATGCCACAGTCAAATTTTCTTTTAAGAAAAACGTGTGGCCAAATGCGGGTAGGAAGGGAGACGCGGAGGGCATGACGTCATGCCTCATATCCCGACTCCATCTAGTGCATCATATCAAAACCGAACAGAAACAGGTCTTGTAATTTTTATTAGAGTTTGACTACTTGCCACTAAGCGCTACACAGAGTTCTAGAATAATCTATTATAAGGGAAATAATTTAAAAAATAAGGCCATCTTCCTGATTATAGCAAAATCATTTAGTCCTCCTAAATGAGATGGCCCATTTTTTTTTATAAAAAAATAAATACTTAAGTTTACTGTTTTATCTTATGATTCTGTACATAATTCAAAATTAGTTACGTTTAATGTAATGTTTATTTTAGTATAAGTAAGTTTGCATTATAGTACCTATATGTAAATAATGCATAGTTCTCTTCGTTTTATAAAAAATACACGTGTTACGTATGTACTACACTCTGTTTTATTTAACACCCAATTACCTTTTAAAGTGAACTGACAATGTTAACAGGGGTAGGAGTGTGGGTAAGTAGTTTCTCCGTGATCATAGGGCTTGCACCAGCGCCGAAATATCGAAAGCTCGTAACAGTACAATGTACATACATACATACATAGATACATATATTCACGCCTTTATCCCCGGAGGGTTAGGAAGAGGTGAATTAACACCCGCATTTCACCAATCTGTATTCGGTCCCACGTAATAGGGGGTGAGCCTTTTCCGGGCACTATTGTTGACTCGAGTCATGCATCTGAGGCTGAGTCTGGGCTGTACATATATTTCTGAAGTTAAAGTTAATAAGCCCTATGACTTAGTCGCCTTGGCACCACATGGGAAGAGAAGGGGTGGCACAAGTTCTACTCTGCCGGGGACCACGCGGCGTACAACATGGCAAATATATGGATAATTCTAAAGTCAAAGTCAAAATCATTTATTCTGTATAGACCATTTAAACGGAACTTACAAAACGTTATATTGAAAAACATAAAATTCCAGCCTAGTTTAGCAAATGGACCACCGCCGCCGGTTCGAAACGCGGCCTCGACCCGAGAAGACTCTGGCAAGAAACTCAGCGGGCATTGTTTTTGGTCTATTTACAAACGTTTGCTTTTTTATATAGGACACGTCAATTTGACTTTACCTCGCTTGATGGTAAGCTGAAGGCAAAGTCTCAGGAAACATGGCCACCAGTATATACATGTGCCATATACTCAGCTTGACGGCCTCATCAGATGCTTTTTCACGCCCCGCTTAAAGGACCCAAAACTGTAGGAAGAAGGAAACACGTGAGCTGGCAAGGAATTCCAGGTCTTAAGGGTGCGACAAAGAAATGAGTCACCGAACCACTTGTCTTGGCACATTTTAAGATATTTTTCCTTACATACACTAAGTTTTCGAAAATGTATTATGACACTACGATTAGAATGTCTATTTCTTTAAACTTTTCTCTTTTCTATTAGTAATAAAAAGGGGTAATTAGGTATGCTTATTATACTTAGTCTAAAAACAATAGTTTAATTGAGCGAAAGGCTAATTTGCCAGCTTGTTTATCTATATATTCTTGGATTTTATAATAGTCTTTCTGGCACCGTTTAGTCTTAATTACATTTTTAAATTTATCCACAGGTATATCCCTGATTTCATTAGGGAGCTTGTTAAAAAAACGTATAGAGTTGCCCCGGAAAGAATCACTAATTTTATGGAGTCTACTATCACAAACTACAAGATTGTTTTATGTCTGGTATTTATATTATGCCTGTCACAAACTCTTGAAAATTTAAAGATATTTTTCCTAAATTACAGTGGATTTTCGGAAATATATTGTGACACTACGGTTAGAATGTCTATTTCTTTAAACTTTTATATTTTCTATTAGTAATAAAAAGGCGTAATTAGGTATGCGCCGTGTATAATTTATAATAATACATATAACACTAAGCAACTGTCAGTATTAATCTCTGCTAGAAATTGGAATGTGGTCTACATATTTTTACCACGGATTTCCTTGGGAGCCTTGCTTAGGTACATGTCCGATTTTGGAGACACTGAGATATTTTGTCTTCAACGTGCAAGGCTGGCGGGAAGGCACGCACCACTTGCCAGTTGGGGTCTACTTTCAGTCTAACTACGAAATACTCAAACTTATATTTTCCGTGACGCAATTGCCATATGACCTCCAAAACCATTTAATAAATAAAAATGTAACAGGACCATGACTGAGATTTCCTACAAGTCGGAAGCTGGAATAAGCTATGGAGTGCCACAGGGAAGTATACTTAAACTCATCATATCATCATATCAGCCATACGCAGTCCACTGCTGAACATAGGCCTCTCCCATAGACTTCCAGAATGACCGATCTAACGCAGCCCGCATCCAGCGCTTCCCGGCGACCTTGATGAGGTCGTCCTTCCACCTGGCCGTTGGGCGTCCTACACTACGTTTGCCCGTACGCGGTCGCCATTCCAGAACTCTTTTGCTCCATCGGCCATCTGTTCTGCGCGCTATGTGTCCCGCCCACTTAAACTACTACTTAAACTACTTTTGTTTATTATTTATATTAATGATTTCCCATTGGCCACATCATTTCCTATGAATATGTACGCCGACGACCGGACGGTCGTATTCGATAGCGACATTTCTGATTCCAATGTTTCAGTAATCAATAAAAATATTGCTTCTCTGATTGATTGGTTGGAGACAAATATAATCTCAAAATTAATTTAAATAAAACTAATACAACGGATTTTAGTCAAAGAGTAAACCGGACAAATTTAGATATAAAATTTAACGCTATAAAAATTAATGACATTAAAGTAACAATATTTTTGGGCCTACAAATTGAAAACACTCTACAATGGAACGCACAGATTGAAATGGTGACCAATAAAGTACACCAACATGCAAATGCGCTGTACATGTTAGGCAAAACTGTAAACAAAGACGTAGTGCTAACAGCATATTTTGGATTAGTGGCTTCCACCTTGAAGTATGGAATCATGTTTTGGGGTAATGCAACCGGCAATGATCTAGTATTCAAAGCACAAAAACGATGCATTAGAGCCATATGCACAAATAAAACCACTGAAACATGTAAACCATACTTCATTAGTCTGAGGATTTTGACAATGGCATGTTTGTATATTCTTGAAACAGTTATGTTTGTCAAGCTGAATTGGGAGAAATTCTCAGTTATAACCAGCAGTCGTAGATCCGACAAGCTATGCCTCGTGCCAGCCAAAACGGCCATACTACATAAAAGCATATTTGTAATGGCACCCAAGATCTA
Organism: Eilema caniola; assembly: GCA_949126895.1. Taxonomy (NCBI): domain Eukaryota; kingdom Metazoa; phylum Arthropoda; class Insecta; order Lepidoptera; family Erebidae; genus Eilema; species Eilema caniola. The sequence continues at coordinate 3,714,785 of OX421488.1, read as the reverse complement.
CAACAAACTACCTAAAGCCATAAAATCCTGCGAAAACTTGCAAATTTTTAAGAATGAAGTACAAACATTCTTGCTCAATAAAGCATACTACTCAATTGATGATTATCTCAGTGTCAAGGACATTTAACTTAATTTAATATATTTTTTTTAGAATGTTTTAATTTCTGACTTAATTTTCTTTTTATTTTATTCTTTTATTGACATAAGTTATTTAATTGTTTGACATCTTTGATACTACTAACATTTTCATAAGATCTGTAACTAACCTATGTTCCACAAAAAAATGATTATGATTATGAATCACTGGTAATATGGTGATAGGTAGTTAGAGATTGTTCCAGACCAGGCAGGTAGGTAGGTAGGTAGGTAAAACGTTATCGAACATGGAGGTAACTCCTGTAAGGAATGGGTGTTGTGCAAGTAGGGGGTTAGAAAGAGATAGAAAGTAGCCTATGCCATCCGCCGTCTGTGAAAGACGAACAAACAAACAGACACACACACACTTTCCTATTTATAATATTATGCATGGATATGGATTGTACTAAAATTTTCTTAGAACGCTTTCCCCTAGTTAGAACTAGTTTTACTAATTGCCTTTGTTATCACAAAACTACAATTAACTATTGTTCAAATTTGAATATCAGTGACCTAAATTCAAATTTAAGCATTACTGTTAGTCTGTAGTGTCTGTGTCTGTCTGTGTGTCATGACGGATTGTTCTGCCATGGCCCGGTAATTTTTACACTGCCCTTCGTGACCCACTGAAAATTTTTAACCCAAGCTAGTTCCATTAATAATACAATATAATATAAACAATATTTTGGTAACACCACACCTCGGAAGCTCTCGGAAAACCTTATGAAACAATCGCGTTGCCGGTGTAATGACTACAAACATAGCTCGTGTACATGCACGGTAGAGTTGATGTGTGAGAAAATTAGAAATGTCATGGATGGCATTATTTGAAATTTGAGCTAATTTTCGAGTGAGATAGCGTGATTTTTCTCGCTCTATCCCTGGAGTCATGACTTACATCACATCCGACGGAGGCGACAATCCTGTTGTTTCAAAAAGTCATATAGATGATTTTAACATTAAAACGTATTTCCATCTTTTTGTTCGCTTCGGAAGAAAAGAATATGGGGATACATTTTGCTCTTGTCAAAAAACAGAATCGGCACAAATAACAAAACAATACTACAAACAACAAAACAATACTACAAAACAATACTACTTTATAAAATTTAAGAATCATAATTTTGACAGCTCACGCCTATGAAGTGTGGCATTTTGCACTTTGTAGAATCCTTTTTTCACTAAACACTTTTTTACTTCTATTTTAAACATATTTAGTGGCATGTCAACCAGATCTTGAGGAATTTCATTAAACATTTTAATACTGTTACCCACAAACAAATCACCAACTGGCACTACAAGTTTATTTTTATTTCTCGTATTATAATTGGTTACCTATCTTAATCCCGAATTTTAATATTCTGAATAGCATAATCCCGAAAACGTTTGGCCATTTTTTCATAATCCCGTTTTTTCAAATACCGAAGTTTTATTTGCCATATAATCGCAACTCCGAATTTCATTTGCCCATTTATTCATTTGTACGACGTTTCATAATCCAGATGAACGAGTTCCAAACACACGAAATCTAAATACACAAAATCCAGATGACCGTGATCCATATGCACGAAAATCGAATTTTTAAAACACAAATTTTTGAAATGTAGTTTGATATCCAGACTCACTCATATGGCGCCTACTAAATAAGCTCGATGGAGCCCCGCTTCGCGGGGCTCCTACTTCTGGGTGGTTTAAAAAAAAATAACCACGAAGACTAAGGCGGGAGCTCCGCTTCGCTTCGCTCCCGCCTTAGTCTTCTAACCTAACCTATCCGAGTCGGATTGCACTGAGTCGGGGTTTTAACGATAATTAATTTCGAAAAATTAATTAAAGAAACGATTATAGTTAATAGAATCTGATATAGACAAAATGATACTAGCTGAACTACAAGTGAAAAGGAGGAAAAAGTATATACAAAAGGAGGAAAAACTGCAAAAACTTATAAAAATAAAAGAAAATTTAAGTGAAATTAAATATTTAAAAGAAATTTCTAAATTAAAGTAAATTTCTAAATTACTAACTGTACCTTATAAATGAATCGTACAAATTTACTGAGTTTTATTATACCTGTATATTATTATAGTTTAGCTGGAACACGATTGTATGGGAACCAAATAAAAAGATTATGAAAATTTGGTAATAGTTTATTTGGAAAATGTTACGATGGGAAACAAAAAAAAATATTCTGAGAATCTGGTATAACTATATTTGGATTATGACAATATGGGAAACAAAAAAATACTATTTGAAAATTTGGTTTTAGTGCTCCTGGAAATTGATTCATCTGGGAAATGAAAAACGGAATTATAGAAAGTTGTCATTCATTACATCGGTCTTTTAAAAGTTCTACCAACCGTTTTCGGGGTTTTAAGATTCGGGAAACAGAAATTCGATATCTCAATAGGTTACCATTATAATTGTGTACGTCAGAGTTTTTTTTTGAAGAGATCTAGGTTCTTGCGTACATATAAGACATTATCGTAAAAGTATTGGCAAGCAACTGTTAAAATATTAATTTCTTTAAAAAATTCTCTCAGCGATTCACGGGGTCTGAGGCTATAGATTGCTCGTATCGTTCGTTTCTGTAATATAAAAATGGTCGCAATATCGGCAGCTGAACTCCAGAGTATCAAACCATACGACATAAGGCTATGAATGTAGCTAAAATGAACTAATCGTGCCGCGTGCTCATCAGTCAGTGACCTTATTTTTCTTACCGCACAGGCAGCTGAGCTAACTCTTCCTGCCAAGGCTGCGATATGAGAACCCCATTGCAGTTTACTGTCTAGAGTCATTCCAAGAAAAACTGTGGGATCGACTATTTGAACATATTCATCGTTTATTGTAATATGAGTATCTATCTGTCTTACATTAGGCATAGTAAACTTTACACATTTTGTTTTCTCCGCATTGAGCAGCAAGTTGTTACTTGTAACTCGCCAATGCAATATTTTAGAAAAGGTGTTATTCACATCGTCAAGTAATACTTTATTATGTCTATCAGTTTTAAAAATTAATGATGTGTCATCAGCAAATAATACTATTTCACAAAGAGTTTTAGTGAAGTGAGGAAGATCATTTACATATATCAAGAATAAAAAGGGTCCTAATATCGAGTCCTAGGGAACTCCCATGACTAATAGCGGGGTAGATGAGTTAGTGCCAATAATATTGGCTTTTTGTACTCTGCCAGTGAGGTAAGTTTTAAACAAGCTAAGTGAGCTATTAGAAATACTTTACGGTGTTTCTAATAAAGTCTCATGATCAACAATCAAAAGCCTTTGATAGATTACAAAAGATACCGATGGCATCCTGCTTCTTATCCCATGCATCAAATATAGGTTTAACGAGTTCAACTCCTGCATCCGTCGTATTTCTGCAAAGGCAGAAACAAACTAAAGAGTGAAACCGAACTGTTTCTCATGAAGTAACTTATTGGAAGCGAAATGTGAAAGGATTGATTAAATATAACTTTTTCAAAAATTTTGCTAGGTGCTGGGAGTAGGTATAGAGATGGACCGAAAATTTGATGGATCACTTTTGTCCCCTGCTTTGAATAATGGAATGATTTTACTGTACTTCATGAGTATGGGAAACTCTTTATCATCGATACATTGATTAAATATGAATACAAGATAAGGGGTGAGGCGGTTGCTGCTCGGTAAATTAATGCACTTACACGCCTAAATAAAAGAAGGTATTTTTATGATGTTGGCTTTATTAATCTGTACTAATACACTTTGTACGGAATTAGGTTTATGGACACAGTCTACGAACGAATACTAGTGTGCGTGCGCTTAGCGAGCGAGCGTGGTTCCGCGTTGAGAGGCCGTGGCTGACTGCCCGCGGCGCGGCGGCAGGCTGCGGCTGGCCGGTCGCCGCGGTGCATGTACCTTCAACTCGCACGGCGCTCGCTCCGCGCATTAACTATATTCAAGTAGGCGCCACATCACCCCCCCCCCTTGAGCCCGCGTCACGGGCGATAATAAGGGCCAAAATGGTCAGGGAAGCGTACTGTACGGCCTGATCGCGTTTTTTTGACACCGGGATCCTCAGCTTCAGGTGTAGAATTGGTGACGGGCGTACGGTATGGTGGCGTATCTGTGGTGCCTCGTGTAGTGTATGAGTCACGGAGTATGTAGGCTGGCTTAAGTCGGTCTATTGATACTGTGACTGATTTATCCCTAAGGAGGAGTTTAAAAGTTTTCTCCCCTCGTTCCAGGACCTTATGTGGTCCGGTGTAAGATGGCTTAAACGACCCGGATGACGCGTAATCCCTTAAAAATACGTGAGATGCCGTCGCGAGGTCCTTAAATATAAATATGGCACGGTTATTGCAGTGACGTGATGCTTGTGACGGCTGCAAGTTCCTTGCGATCATGCGTAGCCTGTCCACAAACTCGGTTATGTCAGTAGTATTGTGAGGTTCAGGTTGAAAGAAATCCCCTGGTAGTCTCAATGTCTGACCGTACACTACTTCTGCAGACGTCGCCTGAATGTCATCTTTGTAAGCATTACGTATGCCCAGGAGTACTAGTGGGAGGGCATCCACCCAACTGTCGTTACCGTGACAGGTCACAGCCGCTTTTAACTGCCTGTGGAACCTCTCAATAATCCCGTTTGCTGCGGGATGGTATGCCGTTGTCTTTCTGTGTTCGAAGCCGGCTATCTCGGACAACTTTTTGAAGAGTGCAGATTCGAATTGCCGCCCACGATCGGTCACAATTTGTGTGGGACAACCAAAACGCGCAATCCATCCATGTAGAAGGGCTCTTGCTACTGTTTCAGCCGTGATGTCCTTAATTGGTATTGCCTCTGGCCATCGTGAGAAACGGTCGATAGCTGTAAGACAGTACTGGTATCCTTGTGACAATGGTAGGGGGCCGATCAAGTCAATATGAATATCCATGAAGCGAGAGCGTGGCAGTTTATAATTACCCAGTGGTGCTGAGACGTGCCGTGTTATTTTAGATTGCTGGCATGCTATGCAATTTTTCGCCCACTCTCTGCAGTCTTTCCTAACTTCAGGCCAGACGTACCGCTCAGCGACAAGCTTGGCACTAGCATTCGCCCCAGGATGGCTAAGGGAATGCAGGCTGTCGAAGACTTGTCGTCGGAAATCTTTTGTGACATATGGTCTTGGCGTCTTGCCGCTCTCATCGCAGTACAATTCAGACCTCGATCCCGGCTGTAAAATCTTTTTCAGGCGCAGTGAAGTACTGCCGTCCAGCAACTGTTTGAGTTCTAAGTCAGTACTCTGCGCGTTTGCTAATTCGTTCAAGTTGACAGGCTGGACGATCTCCTCAATTCGGGACAAGGCGTCTGCTACAATGTTGTCCTTGCCTGAAATATATCTGATGTCGGTGGTAAATTGCGAGATGAAATCCAGGTGTCTGAATTGTCTTGGTGAGCAATTTTCCTTACGCGTGTGGTACGCGTAACAGAGTGGTTTGTGATCTGTGTAAATCACAAACTCTCTAGCTTCGACCATATGTCTGAAGTACTTGATCGCTTCATACACTGCCAGCAGTTCTCGATCATAAGGAGAGTACTTCTGTTGTGCAGGGCTCAGCTTGCGGGAAAAGAAAGCTAAGGGTTCCCACGAATCACCCTTGAGTTGCTGTAGAACTGCCCCTAATGCGGTATCTGAGGCGTCCGCTAGTTCAGCTACCTCATTCAGAGGCGTCTTTAATTGCGTGGCGATAATTGTTTGCGTGCCCCTTGGTAGACGACTAGTCCATATGGTGCGCACGAACTCCTCCGGAACGCTGGGCCCCGCTAGTTGTCGCAGATGTCGTAAAAATTGTGAGGGCTTCCGGTCTCCGAGCTCCTCATGGGTTAATAATTGTTGCACTTTCTTTTCACGAGACGCGGAGAGTCTTTTTATCAACTCCTTTTTTAGCGTCTCATACTTGTCGTGGGCTGCGGGCGCCGTAATGATATCCTCGACCTCTGCTGCATATATTGGGTCCAATGACCCGATGGCATGATTGTATTTTGTTGTATCAGTGGTTATATTCGCCAGTGCGAACTGGCTCTCCAACTGCGCGAACCACAGCGCCGGTTTTTCGGGGTAGAATGGTGGAACACGCACGGCGACACGATATACATCGTGGGGCTGCGTCTCAGGAATTGTTTTGTTTTCTTCCGTAGCCATCGTGTTCTTACGGGGTCACCAATGAGGCGGTTGCTGCTCGGTAAATTAATGCACTTACACGCCTAAATAAAAGAAGGTATTTTTATGATGTTGGCTTTATTAATCTGTACTAATACACTTTGTACGGAATTAGGTTTATGGACACAGTCTACGAACGAATACTAGTGTGCGTGCGCTTAGCGAGCGAGCGTGGTTCCGCGTTGAGAGGCCGTGGCTGACTGCCCGCGGCGCGGCGGCAGGCTGCGGCTGGCCGGTCGCCGCGGTGCATGTACCTTCAACTCGCACGGCGCTCGCTCCGCGCATTAACTATATTCAAGTAGGCGCCACAGGGGCAATAGCGGGCATTACTGAACTTGCCCCGCATAAATGACGCCTTAATGTAGAATAGAATGTCAAATCCCATACATTAATCATTCTGCATTGCCACTTATCTAGGGAGATAAATTTTGAGCGCATCATCATCATTTCTCTGACTGCTGTTCCCGGCCATTATCATGCTTTATGCTTAAACTGTCTTATCTTATGGTTCTGAAAAATCTGAATATAACTTATAATGAGTTAAGGCGTCCACTCGCTAACAGTTCCCCTGCAGTCAGCCTCCAGCGGCCTGCAGACCTAAGCCGATAGCGCCCATACCTACACTAAAGCGATAAAATCGTCAACGAAACTGTGTGTGTTTGTGTGTGTGTGTGTGGGTTCTTCCGAATAACTGACAGATTTATATCGTCCGGCCGTACGTCGTCCGATCATATTTTTACTTAAATTTAATGTTATTTCTATAAATTTAGTTTTAGTAGATATCAATAAGTTTGCATATCATCAACATGATGTTGATGAATTTTTTTTTACCGCTTAGGTGGCAGACAAGCACTCCACCCACCTGATGGGAAGTGGTTACCGTGGCCTATGGACGTTTGCAACACCAGAGGCATCACAGTCGTGCTACCGACCCTGTAGATACCTTCTAATACCCTTCTTGAAGAAGCCCATATTGTAGTCGCTTGGGAAAACCACTAAAGCGATAAAATCGTTAACGAAACTGTGTGTGTGTGTGTGTGTGTGGGTTATTGCGAATAACCGACAGATTTATATCGTCAGGTAGTGCGTCGTCCGGTCTGATAGTGAGTGGGCGCCTTTACGCATATTTTAACTTATATTTAATGTAATTTCTATAAATTTAGTTTTAGTATGAATAAGTTTGCATATCATCTACATGATGTTGATGAATATATAACTAATTAGGTGATTTACATTCCAAGGAAATAAGAAAAATGGTCGACTAGATTTTTTAGTAAATGTCGATCTAGCTTTGAATTTGATATCTACCTAAAAACTGCATGAACTGGTCTACAAATAAACACGTTTTGACGCCAGCCACTATAGCAAAGCCTACCTATATCAAATCGTTATAATCATTGCGTAAATTCATTATTACAGATTAGTTCAGTTTTATTTGCCAAATAACTATGCTATTTTTCCGTTTTATAAACATGTTATGTTTTAACCACACAAAATTATTTTTTATTATTAAAATTACGGGTGGTATTCATATTCATCGGCGATCGTGTGATTATGTCAGACTCAAACCAATGAAAACCGCCCACCGTCACGGATCTCAATTATCGAGGTGTAAGGTAACCTTATAAGGCATAGCTTAACCTTAGCATCCCGGATGACCTTGAGCCCTCTATGGGTTCCTTTAGGAGTGGGAAGCACCGAAAATGGTAGTGAATGGGTAACAGGCGGTCGCCCTATCACAAACCAAGGCTAAGATGGTGAGCATGATAAGTGGATGTAAATATCGCATATCATAAAATGCCCTCTTGCCTCCTTTACATGTCATCATCATTCGGATTTCCTTCCTCTGCTTTGATACAGACATGAAAGCTACCGCAGCTCGACCGCTCCACTGCAGCATTTTCATCTCAGTGACACGCAACTCCTGCTTATGTTGCTCCTGCAGGTACCACGCTTTACTATCGAGTAAAAGGTCCTTAGTCTTCGCAATATTAAGCTTTTAACCACTGCTGTTCTCAAGCACCTTCCTACATATTCTCACATGTTGCACCATTCTGCGCCTGTTTGCGTCCACCAGCAATAGAATAAATTTCTGATGCTATCCGACCAAACGTCAAATACCACGCTGAATGGGAACGGACTAAACATGATTGAAGGCTTCTTGCGTGTCCAGAAATAAGCAATACAGAGTCGTATTCTTCTTCCTGTATTTCCCCGGAAACGGGCAAACGAATCTATGGTCCCGTGACCAGGTCGAATCTTATATTGACACTCCGAGTCCCGCTCTCATAGATCTTCATAATTTGTGTGTTTCTACCCGTGGGGGCTGCCACACTCCTTCACTCTTTGTCTTTTTAAGACCGGAGTGATAATACTCAAAGTCCATTATGGCTTGGGACCTTACTGATGAAGATTAGGCGATTAACAATTAAGAAGGCCTGCACCATGGACACCCATTGTCTTCAAAGCCTACTTGAAGAGGCTTTTCTTCACCCTAAGTTCCCTATGGACTGTGTCATTCCATTATCAAGTGTCCCTGGTACACTTGCGTCCACCCTTGGGCATAACGAGCACCACATTCCCTGCTTCGAGAATAACTGCCTGAATCTTGTCCCAGCAATCCTGAACAAGTTCGTCAACAATATTGGCGCAATTGGTGAAAAATCTAAACCTTGTTTTAAACCATTGATTGTTTCCGTTTACACTGATACTAGCTGGCCCGGATAACGTTATTTTGAAATGGGGGTTGGCACCTATTTAATGAAAAACAAATAAAAAAAATAATAACATCTAACTTTGATGTTCGAAATCAATTTTGATGTATTGTCAATTCAAGTGCATAAAATAAATATGTAATTGTCAGGGTCAAATTAGACTACTCCAGCATATTATGCATCTAAATATTAATTTCTAGCGAAGCATAGAAAAAGATTTCCTTAATATCTAGAAACAACAAAAAAAATCACAGATGTTGAAAAAAATTCAGGTATGCAGCGTATCTATTGATGAATCAAAGAATCAATTTCATCAAATTGGTGGGTAATGAAAGAAGTATCTAAAGTCCCTAACGATTGAACTTATACATTTTTTTTTCAAGGTTAATGTTGTGGCGGGTACCGGTCCATATGTTTATTTGTCAAACTTGGGGGGTACTTGTTGGCGACCGGTAAGTGGGTATATCGCTGATCTTAAAAATAACGGCTGTGAGTTTGCGAGCGGCGCGAGTCAGCTGATTTCGCGCTGCACAAGTCAGTCAAGCCTGGAGCTCCTTACGATAAGGATGTCTCGGCAGCTCACCGCTTGAAACACAACTTAGTGTTTTCGCCCCGGGTCTACTGCGGATCCCGGACACCGCTTCGAGACGACATCGGCTGGTGGCCACCAGCAGCAGAACCAGAACAGCAGCCGAACACCAGCGCTGGGTGAGTGATATGCTCATTTTACTGTGTTGATTGCATGGCCCCTCTGGTTGTCGGCAAAGACATCTTGGACTGGACGAACTCCACGCTCAGTCGTAACCTGTTCTCAACCCGCTTTGGAAGACACGGCTATTTACACGCCTGCCCCTCCAGTTAAATTCAAAAATATGGTGTTCTTGCATTCTTCTCGTAAAAAAATAAAATGAAGTATAAAGTTAAATGTAAAATGTAAAGTAAAAAGTTAAAACAAAGGAAGTAAGACAAAGCTGTAGATCATAGATTTATCTACGAAATTGGTCTCATTCTTTTTGTACGGGACAAAACTTCAGATATATCGCGATTTTAAATTGGAAGACGTCATATTGAATGACGCCCCTGGTGGTGCACACGTCCATAGGCCACGGTAGCAACTTTCCAACAGGTGGGCCATGTGCTTGTCTGCCACCTAAGTGGTATAAAAAAATCATCAACGCGGACCTTGAACCGCTGATCCTATAAACTTGTAATTTTGGCAGTAGATGCTTTTTATTTTCATCGGGTAGGAAATGATGTTTAGAAATTTTGTTACTAAGGTTCTAAAACAGTAGACCTCGCGAGCACCCTATAATATATTTTTTGGGAAACTCAAAAAAACTTAATAAAAGAACGATACGTATCTTATTTTAAACATTCCTGAATATTTCAACAAAAAATAATGACGATCGGTTCTTAAAAACAACGCTACAGTAAAATTTTCCTCTTTTCCTCGTAAGTTTTTTTTATAAAGAAGATACCCTTTACCAGTGCATGAGTTCTTTCTCAACAACCTGTGCGGAATCATGTCCTTCATGTTTCTGCCAAAAATCATCAAGATCGGTTCATAAATAACGTGACAGCAAACAATCCTGCTTTTCTCCTTCATTTTCCCTCCTATCAAAAAAGCTCTTGACAAAAGTTGAGGTTTAAATCAAACAATATGTATGCCAAGTTTGGTGACAATCGGTTAAGGTCTCATTTCTTAATCAATTGTCACCGAAACTATCAAACCGACATAGGTACTGTCAAAAACAAAATCGGCTAGCTCGTCGAAACGGAGACTCTCGTTCGCTTCGCTCACTCGGTCAATAAGGGATGAATGGAAATGAACTTCTAAACAAACTTTTATTGCTTATTTTACCTCATTAGCAACGAAATTCCCAAAAATCTTTTCTTAGTGAATTCTAACAACATGAAAAGTATCTATTGGCACAATTTCAAGTTCCTAAGACCCGCGTTTCAGTTTCTGTGTTGGTTAATCATTTTATGGGGTAAGAAATTTCCACATTAATATCCTATATCTTTTCAATTTTGAAATTGGAGTGTCTTCGAAATGGTGATCTGCACAAAAAAGTGTAGGACCAGTTTAGTAGGGAATTATATGGTCTAACATTTTGCCTAACTTATTTTTGTGATAACATTTATTATTCACGAGAAAAATGCGAAAATCCAATAAATTTCACCTTTGACCCTGAATAAAAAATAATGTACAAGTCCAATCGATGGAGATTTTTGATACCTTTTATTTAATACGGCGTATTTAAGACCCCACACCAAATTCTCTGCTCTGTGCGAATTAATGCAGCTTAGCATTTTATTTTGACTGGATTATATTCAGTTTAGACACATATGAACGTCGAAAATTTAACAAATATCAAGAAATATAATAAAAATATCAAATTAGTAGATAAAACATTGGTAAATGATTCTTTTGCTGATTGGGTAGGTTGGTTCTACTAAGAAGATACCAGCAAAAAACTCAGAGAACTATATTAGAACTAGATTACCTTTTTTTGGATTGTGTAACTTGATAAAGGAACCCTAAATAAACGACTTGAACCGGTACCTTCTGATGAACGTTAGTTATAGATTATAAACCAGTAACAAGAAAACTATAGTTGCAACCACATGTCCTTTTTAATCATGATATTTTTTTATGAACCAGTAAATTAACTTCAATAAAATTGTGTAGATTTTATTTAATAAATTATTCGTTAATTTCAAAGTAGTTCAATAGAAGGCACTTTTGTTCAGTGTACCAAGAAGGCTTCGAAAATGGCCGATCTATATTTATGGAGACAGGTGTGTTTAATTTGCATCTCTAGTATTATATAATAAAATTGTGAAGTGGTTGTGTCAATAACATTGGAACATTGGAGAAATAATGAAACACTCGGTTTATGTTATAATAACGATACTAAACACAAAAATATAGTTTTGTCTGTATAAATAGGTACTTGTCTGTTTGTCCGCGATGTACATAAAAAAATACTGAATGGATTTTGATGTGGCTTTTTATAGCAAGGTCTTGCTCAGACTTAAATATGAAAAACAGAACCAATAGTCACCATAACAGACATCCACGTGGATGGAATCTTGGGCTTCAGCTACCTTATTATAAAGGAATATAAAACTAATAGGAAATGACCTGAATACTTTAGGTCAATTCCTACTGAAAGAGCACCGGTTGCGAGATGGTATTATGGGCGTGAATGCCGTCTGACTTCCTTACCGCGAGAGGAAAGTGCCAGAGTCTCATCGAGTGTCAGTCAGAGTGTGGTGTACCTACTGGTAGTGTACAGGTAAAATTGGCATATAAATTTGATAAAGATCAATTTTCAAACTCACTTTAGTCTACTGCTGGACATAGGCCTTTGGCCTATTGTTCCCATGCTGGCCAGACGGGTTGGTGCAGGGTTTATTTTGAGTTTTCCTTCTCTCGCAGTGCCTGCCTCTTTTTACGACACCCTTAGGATGAGATGGGAAGGTGTTACTTATATTCTTTCTCTGTCATCACAAGGTCATTGTTCAGAATATTGAATTGATTGATTGCGTCTTGGTGAACCCAATAGAAGGTTACTACAGTACCTTCCCTCCAAATTTATCCTCAAAACGATTGTTTCCAGCTGTTCATTTTGACGACAACTGTATTGATCTCCATAGGCAGTGGCATCATGATTGCGTTTACCTCAATATTAAGCCCAGCTCTTCTGGCAACAAACAAAACTGACATAGAAGCAACGCCCAGCCAAGTATCTTGGATAAGTGAGTATGAAAAATGAAAACTTCCAAAGAAATTCTTGTACGTGTTAACGAGGGTTGAGAAGGGTACACAAAGAAGTGCTGATCAAATGATATACTATATATGTATGTACAGGTGAATGGGCAGGCAAGTCGGGGTCGACCTTATGATTAGAGCATACTATTCGAGTATTCGTTTTATTCAAGTATTCACCCTTTATACAATTCGATTATTACAGACACAAGTATTCAATATTTTCAAGTTTTTGGAATAATATCCAACTATTACACTGTCTTAAAATTCATGATCGACAAGCTTTCAAAACAGAACGATACCGTCAGCACTCAACTAGTTATCGAACTATTTCGGAGTATCGGGCAACATCGCAATAAAAAGTTAATCAGTACTCTAAAATAATCTCAAATTCTGGATATTATTATGACTTTTATAGCAAAGATATTTCTCTTATGAATGTAAACGATCACGATGAAGAGGAAAAGGTAGCATGGATTGAATTTAACAGACGTCTAAAAAACATTGCGGATAAGGGAGAAGGTCCAAAAAATTTAAAATTAAAAGAACAGGTAAATGAAAAAGTCGTGAATCTTTAAAAGATACTGCGGTGTTAAGGCGCCCACTCACTAACAGTTTACCGGACGACGGCCGGACGATATAAATCTGTCAGTTAATCGCAATAACCCACACACTAACAGTTTCGTTAACGATTTTGGACTGACGACTAATACGATCCGATAGTGTGTGGCCGCCGAACGATTCCGGACAGTTCTAAACCGGACAGTCCTAGGCCGTCAGGGCGAACGAGCACAACGGGCCTGTCGATCGACGTTTCGTGTCAGTTTTTACTAAGATTTTATTCATTTTTTGTACATACTCGTCTATATTTCTTATGCACATAGTCGATAAGGTTCAAAATAGCGAACACCTATTTCCCACAATGATTAGCACGTACTTATATAAGAATAACGTAGTGCAAGCTATTTTCAACCTTATGGACATCACAAGAAATCTAGTTTTTTTTCTTATATTCATGATCAGCAGCATTTATTCATGCGAAAAAACATGTAATTAAGAAAATGTCAATAAGGTCGAAAATCGCTTGCACTGTTTCGTACTCTCTATGTAACTGATATTAGACCATTACCGGCAGGCGATCGTACGACCTAAAACTGACAACTCACAACTGCTAGTGTGTGGTCGCAAAACTGACAACAGGGAATTGCCGGCGGGCCAAAATCGCTTTAGAGTGTGGGCGCTAACGGCTAAGGACTGCAGGCCGCCGGACAGATCAGGAACTGCAGGCGGACTGCAGGCGGACTGTTAGTGAGTGGGCGCCTTTAGCATCGAGGAGCCTAATACATTAAAGGAGATTTTAAAACAACACTGAAGGTGGTGATCTCGCAATTTCTATTAACTATACTACCAACTAGCGTTGAGGCTGAACGCGTATTATCAGTGAATAGTTTTTTTTTGTGGTCAGCACTTAAGATGCTTTGAGCTTTTTGAGATTTTATTCTTTAAATTTAAATAATTAATATTAAAATATTGTATGGTATGTATGTTATGGTATGAACGTTAACTATGGTGGAATCCGATTTTGTGCTTCGCATCGAGTTAATTTTTAATTCTAATTAATAAGATAATTACGAAGAATTATGGTCACCTGCTTGTAATCGGTAAAAGTAGAAATTCTAATTCGCTTTATGCTTCTTTATGCATAAGACTGTTTGCATTTTAGAAGTACATTTTTGGTTAGGAGACTTCGTTATCTTCTTTACATAATAAGTATTCAGTTTCTTGATAATAAATAATAAGACATAAAACTCGATATTCATTTCATTTACCTAAATATAAGAGTTTTATTCGAAAAACTCGTAAAACTTGAATAACAAAATTAAGCGAACATTGAATACCCTTCTCACGATACATACATACACAGCCTGGCCATAAATACTGTTACGATTAAAAATAAGAAAGATAATTATATTTCAATTTGGAATCTATCATTTTTATACGATTGTTCATTGAGTTTTATAATTTCGGCGCGAATACATTGTACAATATTTTACGATATTAAAATGGAGTGGGGTGATAAAGAGAATCGAATCGCTGTGATTGCATTACACAAAGTTGGTATGGAGACAAATGGAAGTTTTAAAACTCTCCATACGATTGGTATTACTGAAATGTTTGTGTACCGGGTTATTAATAGCTACAATGAGACCTCCTCTGTTTGTGACCGAAAAAGATCTGGCCGTCCACGAAGTGTTCGTACGAAAAAGGTAGTCAAAGCAGTAAGGGGAAGAATTCGAAGAAATCCTGTCCGACAGCAAATGATTTTATCTCGGGAGATGAAGATAGCATATCTGGAACCATGTCGCGTATTTTAAAAAATGACTTCGGACTTGTAGCCTATAAGAGACGCACTGGTAATTTTTAACTGATAATTTAAAAAGGTGTTAAAATCGAAACAACTACAACTACAAAGGTAGGTTACAGAAAAAATTTGTTTACGGATGAGAAAATCTTGACAATTGAGCAACATTTTAACAAACCAAATGACCGTATTTATGCTCAAAGCTCTAAGGAAGCTTCTCAATTAATCGACAGAGTGCAACGTGGGCATTATCCGACTTCAGTGATGGTTTGATGGGGTGTTAGCTATGAAGGAGTGACTCACCCATATTTTTGTGAAAAAGATATCAAAACATCGGCACAAGTGTATCCAGATACCATTCTTGAGAAGGTAGTTAAGCCTCTTAACAACACCATGTTAAATAACCAAATATGTTCCTTCCAACAAGACTCGGCACCGGGACATAAAACTCGGTCCACGCAGTCTTGGTTGGAAGTGAACGCTTCGGACTTAATCAGAGCTGAAGACTGGCCGTCGTCTAGTCCCGATCTTAATCCGCTAGATTATGATTTGTGGTCAGTTTTTTTTTAGAGAGTACGGCTTATTCTAAACCCATTGATAATTTGGAGTCCCTAAAACAATGCATACGATTGGCAGTGAAGAATTTTCCCATGGAAAGAGTGCGTGCTTCTATTGATAACTGGCCTCACAGTACAAAGGACTGTATTGCAGCCAATGGAGACCACTTCGAATAAGTTTTTTAATGTTTTAAATTGTTGTATATTTATGTATTGAACTAACACAATGTAAAAGTAATAAATATTATTTGTAAATAAAAAATAAATTCTTCGTGACAGTATTTATGGCAAGACTAAATATATACTGGCCAAATTGGTAAGGTATTGAAAAAAAAAGGCAAGACAGAAGCACTCGTAACCGGCATGCATGAACGGGTTTAATGACGAGGACGCTCATGAAGCATGGAATGTGGGTCTAATCTGTCTATCCCGTAGGGAAATAATAACAAAGGGCTGTACATTGTGCTCTTACTAGTTTTACAAATAAGGTCGAATATAGATAATTTAAGTATTATTACCCATTCAAAATTAAAGTGCAATAAAGACACTGTTTATAGGAAACAAATTCATATTTTGTGTCAATAGGTTCACCAACATATTTTATATTGTTAGTTTTAAGTTATAATAACACACGCATACGCATGCAGTATCTACCTATCAGCGGCTGTGCGACAATGCGCATAATATATTGTATTTATTAGTCAGTTGTTTATGCTTATAAAAAATCTGTAATTAATCATTGGTTTATTAGTATTGTGCATTGTAAATAGTGTGTATTTTGTTTTATTGGTATTTAGTGGTGAAAGATTACTCTGAAGCCATTTTTCCGCAATGGGACGTGAGTGTAAAACGATATTTCGACGGCTGTCCCAACCCTATGCACAGGGCTATCGATTTAGTCAAGTGATCGATAAACACACAACTATTCGGGAGAGTACAGGAGTGTGACGTGTGGTCACTCCCCTTTATTTTTCAATATAATTACTTTACTGTGTCAGTAGTTTAATTTTAGTGTAATTTATTAAAGACATTATATGAAAGTTTCGATTACACTGTAATCGAAACTTTCATATATTGTCTTAAATAAACAGAACTTTGTGTACTGTCAAAGTACACATTTTATAGGAAATATAGGTTATTGCCGGCAAATAAAATATTCATTATTGGGATATTAATTGCGGACCCCGTGGTAAAGAAGAGGGCCAGATCGAAAATGATGATGGCCCTGGGTCAACCGGGGTGCGAGGGTTAGGCACTATAGCTACCTCACCTTCGGCCTTGCACTGCGAACCACAGAAGGCATGCGGTTTAGTCGGTTCGAGTCCGACATAACCTCCCCCTCCAGCACCGGCCATGAGGATTTCCCGCACGTTAAAAAAAAGGTCATTTTTATCTCGTTTTTTTTATTTATCGTTCAAGATAGACCTTACATATCGAAATCCATTAGTTATATTATTAATAGATTACTTTTAGTAGTTAAAATGAATAATTCATAAGGACTTTTTAATTTTTTTAGAAACTGGATGGAAGAAGGTCGATCTACGACGTAATTTTAGACTAGTATGTATTTGTGAAACACGTGTAGTGTAGATATATGCAGAATGAAATATTTTAACATTACCTGGAGGGAAAGTACTCCAATTACTGGAGATAGCGAGTTCCACTCAAAGGAAACATTCCTTTACTTTTAAAAAGAAACAAAACTACATTCAAATATTTTTGAAAACTCGCTTAACCACACCAGGTAATAGAACCGACTAAAATCCGAAAAATCAGCATCCTGTGTTTTTATGGCATCAACTGGCAGTGTCAATCATAAGGATCACATCTCTCTAACAAATATGCTAAATTAAATTATAGAAAATCCTTGGAATATAATCTTATAAATTAAATTTGACAAAATTAAGAACTTTAACTCGAAGGCTCGTCTGTTATCATACTAACAATGAATTTCGACGAATTAGATATTCCGTGCCGATACCGCCGCTGGTTATTTACATCAGATTAAAACCGACTAAAACCACACGTCGTCTCAGGGCTCTATTAACAGCTTCTGTGGTGTGGCGGTAGTGAACGCGGCCGCTACACAGGAGGCACGGGTTCGATCCCCGCTAAGTGCAAATATTTGAATGCATGAATATGGGTATTTGCATTAGTCTGGCCGAGTCTCGGAGAAGTGCCTACGAATATCTATGGCAATCGTTACGGTTAGTTGGAGTCCTAAAAATCCAATATCTGATCTAACTGCATGCAATGATTCGATATCACCTTTGGGTTGTAGAGGCAGATGGCAGTCGCAGGCCTTTGGGTTGTATAAACCCGCAGTTAGATTAATAAGTGAACCCCAGTTTCCGAGGTGAAAGCGTCGGATGAGACTGGGATTACCGCTAAGATGAAGAAGAAAAAGAAAGTCACTACCAATAAGGCAATTCTCTCGCCGTCTCCATTGCCCAAGGTACACTGCATGAAGGTTTCCAATCAAGCATCCTAAATTACTACCTACCCTACGTACATTCCTCGTGCAGTTACCCAATAAAGTTACATTCTAAACCGTAAACAAAGTTCAATCGTTTAGTATCTACTCATTTTAATAAATATTTGGCTTCAAAGATTACCTTATTTTTTTGATAAGGTTTCTAATGGCTCCTTGAGAAAAAAATGCTGTATCTGCTGGCACTGAATTTATAAGTTAAGATTTTATGGACTTCCTTTCGTTTATTATTCCATGTTTTTTTTTAGACAGATTTGATCCGTATGATTGACACTATTGATTGATGCCATTACAGGATGTTGATTTTCTGATTTTAGTCGGTTCGATTACCGGATATGGTAAACGAGTTTTCAAAAATATTGAAATGCAGTTTTCTTTCTTTTAAAAAATAGAGGAATTTTACCTTTGAGTGGAACTCGCTATCTCCAGTAATTAGAGTACTTTCCCTCCAGGTAAGGTCAAAAATCTTCCACCCTGTATATGTAGGAGCACATGAAGGTTCTTCGAAACAATGTTGGTTATCGCTCAGCATCGTGAGCGTATTAGTGGCTGGAACTTTCCAATAAAACAACGTTTACATTGATAGACTGTCTCTTTTGCACATTTACACTTTAGTACAAAATCAAACGTTATACATAGAAACAAACTCGACTAAGAGCCACGTCGGTCTCTTGCAAGGGTTGGCTCTCAACTGCCCAAGTCATATTGCATTTGACACACATATAACTTCACCATTTGGGTGGGAGCACCCGCTCTTAACATAACATAAAATAACAATCAAATTGACCTAAGCTATGATTTTAATTTACAAAACACTCTTAACTTACTAATTCTTTACTTTTAAATTACGCAGGGAGAAATTAATAGCATGGTTAAACAGAAAGCACTAAATAAGCGACGAGCGAATATAATAATATCTAAATATATAACTGGCAGTATCCCCATCTAAATAATATAACTCAAAGGTGACTGATTGACTGACATAGTGATCTATCAACGCGCAGCCCAAACGACTGAACGGATTAGGCTGAAATTTGGCATGCAGCTAGATGTCATGACGTAGGCATCCGCTAAGAAAGGATTTTGATTAATTCTACCCCCAAGGGAATAAAATAGGGGATGAAAGTTTGTACGAAACTTTGTCAATTTTAAATCGATCGGGCTAACTTTGCATGCATAAAGCTACTATGTTGACTCAACACTAAGCGATAACCGCGGGCGGAGTCGCGGGCAACAGCTAGTACCTAATAAAATTATGATGTGTCATTTTTTTTTCATTTACAGCCACAAGTAATGGCATCGGTGCTATGTTTGGATTCGTAATGCTTTCGCCTATTCTGCAAATATTTGGTCGAAAAACCGCTCATATTGCTGACAGTGTGGTCCTCCTCATCGGCTGGATTATATTCGCACTAGCTCACAGCGTCACAGCACTTATGGCTGCAAGAATCGTTCACGGCATTGATATGGGTAGTTTCTATATACAAACTATGATAATCAGTGAATATGCTGATCCCAAAAGAAGAGGTTACTTCATGACCTTCAAAAAAGTAGGAATACCTCTTGGTACACTAATATGCCATGCTTTATCTCTGGTTTGGAGCTGGCGGCAAATAGCCACTTTTGCTATAATCCTTCCAGCACTGGGAATAGCTTTGACACCATTCTGGCCCGAGAGTCCTTTCTATTTAGCTATGAAAGGTCGCTACAAGGAAAGTGAAAAGTCATTTGTTTGGCTCCATGGTGGTTCCAATATGCGAGAGCTGCATCTATTGCATTCGTCCCAACAGCACAAAGTAAAGAATTCGAGTACAGAAAAATGCCACAAATTTCTACTAAAAAAAGACTTTATGAAGCCGTTTTTAATAGTTTCTCTTTTAACATTGATCTTAGAATTAAGTGGTAAACATTATTTTGCTGTTTACGCAATACAAATGATGATGGAATTAGTAGGAGACAAGTCACTAGCAATATATTTATCTATGGGTGCAGATTTATTAACATTAACTGCATTGTTACTCTCTTTTTTCATCATTCGATTCTTCAATAGGCGAACAGTACTATTTACATTTGGTGTGATAACCGTTGCCTTGATGCTATTAATCTGTTTCGTTATTGTTTGGAAGTCGTCAAAAAATGTGGCATGGCTGGCGCCAGTGTTAATTGTTCTGCATTGTTGTACAGTGAACCTTAGTATTATACCTGTAAGTTTTACAATTATCGGTGAAATTTTTCCTTTGGAATATAAAAGTTGGGGTTCAGTCTTAAATGGAGTTATTTTTACATCTTCATACACATTGATGTTGAAACTCACGCCATTTTTAATAGAGAGCACTGGTGTAGGAGGTGTTTATGCAATATACAGTATAACTATAGCTATTTGTTTACTAGTGTTGTATTATATAGTGCCAGAAACCAAGGATAGAACTTTGCAAGAAATAGAAAATACTTTAAAAGGTGTCGTATTTGCAAATTGTGATGAAATCATGATGCCAAGGAAATGAGATGTTTAGGGAAAAAAATTATCAAGTACAATTTAAGAAATATAATTAATTATCGGACTTACATCATATATTTCAAGAGTGGAAAATACAAAATATGATGTATGTACCTGACTAAGTACACTCTAAATGCTTTTAATGTTTATGAATTTTGAAATTGCTATTTTGCTGTTATAGCTTATATAGGAAGAATATTATGATCTAAGTTGATACTTGTGTGAATAAAAATGATATTACTTGCTTTCATATAGTTTAATTTCATTATAATAAATTAATCATCTCCCTTGAGTAGAGTAGGGCCACCCTATTTCATCCTGTGGGTGTCGTAGAAAGCGACTAAGGGATATGGCTGTTTTGACAAAAAATATACATAATGTCGGTATTCCACTACCTACCCATTCGGGGATTGAACGGCGTGAGTATATGTATGTAATAGTTAATCAAAATTTCGAAAATTAAACTTTTGTTGATACGCATGAATTAACGAAAGTAAATTCAAGACTGTGGTGTGTAAGAGACAGGATTTAAGGTATTGCACCTTCTAAACAACCTTCCGCATGAGCACTAATAAAAGTTCAGGATACATAGAAAAAATCGGTAAATGTCGATATTTACGTACGTACGTTTATTAAAATTAATAATGTGAATTTGGAACATCAAAGGCCCTAACACACTTCCTTGCGACACTCCGAAGATATTTAATTTCAATTCTTATTAAAACTATCTCTATTTTTAACTATCTTTAAATTACACTAATTTGACGATTAGAAACATAACTTTATAAGCATTTGCAAGCGTTGCCTCTGATAGAGCCGTTAGTCTTGTGATACGAGGTCAAACGTTATGTTGATGTCTAAAGATATCACTACTCTACGAACCAGGGACTTAAGTGCTTAGTAGTTCTGGGATAAAGATTCCTACTTTCAGTCTCACTCTATCTACATGTGCAATATTCGTGGCAATATTGAACCAAATTGATGTGAGTGTGCAATAACAAGCAATTATTTTTGCATTTATACTATTAATTAGGAGGATGAGTTGGATTGTTTTTATACCTTTATATTATTTATTTTTTGCCATCCACCATTGCCTTATGAATTTTTTCTGCACTATTTAAATTGTTTTCCATTGTTTACCATAAATCGTAATGGTAGACGACTGGATGGGTTATGGGAGACTGTATTTACAGTCTCCCATAACCCATCCAGTGGGGATTGATAACTTCAGTGCTCAAAATTCGTTACGGCTTATAATAGAAAAAACATTTTGAATATTATAACCATGACGGGTATTCATGATAACTATAATAGGTAAAGAAGTCTTTGTGTTATAATATTTTTTTTATTTATTAAGAACATAACATATGTATAATCATTCGTAACGATATTTCAGGTGAATCAGTGTAGTTACGACATTTGTTCAGTTTAGAACATTTCGAAAAATTTGAAATAAATACCCAATTCTTTACCTATTAAGGTGATTTTCCACCAGAGGGGCGAGACGAGACGAGGCGAGAAGAGAATTGAAATCGCACTGACCCTTTTCCACTAAAAATTGCCATCGCGAGCTCGCGCGTGGCCGCCGCGCCCCGTCGCCCGTATGCTTCATATATAAATGTATTTTAGACAGCTCACACACAATGCTCGATATAACTTTGTTCTAGCGTCAATGCCGACAACTCCGAACAAAAATTAGGCGTCAATATTCTCGTCAATCGATACTGTTTCTACCGAAGATGCACTGGGAGAGGATTGAAAATTTGTTATACAAATTTCAATTCTCTCCTGGCGTCGCCTCGCCTAACCACTCTGTTGGAAAATCACCTTGAAGGTGATTTATACTCTATATGGAACCAATACGGTTAATTTTTGCACAAACAAATATTTCAATTCACGCCTCGCATATTCTCGTCAATCCACACTGTTTCCACCAAAGATACGCTGGAAGAGAATTAAAAATTTGCCATACAAATTTCAATTCTCTCCTCGCCTCGTCTCGTCTCGCCCCTCTGGTGGAAAATCACCTTTATGCTTGTAAAATGTGTCTAGATCAAATTGTCTACACTTTTTATTTTTACAAAAAATTGATCTAAAACACTTCACTTTATTTACTTAGCTAACTGTATCACGTGATTTCAATCTTGTTAGTTAGGTAAGTATACGTCTCAACTCCTATGCAAAATCCTGTCAAATGCAGCGTAGACATGAGATCACTTTCGGGAAGCCGGTCGCTTAGTTAATAAAATAAATTTGAAACAGCCTTCTGTGCTAAGGTTTCATCCAGCTGAAGACTTTTTACCTCCTGTAATGAGGCGACTGAAAGGGAGCGTCAGAGTCGTAGTACGTATTCCCTTGTTCTGAAGAAGATGCATACCGCAGCACTAAAAAGCAGGATATCTTTCGCATCTATGAGCTCACTGGTGTGAAGATGACGAGCAAAGGTAAATGTTGTTGTAGCAGACAGAGATTAATATCAATCAATCAATTAGCCTATCGACTATTAGTCTGTCCACTGCTGGACATAGACCTCTCCTAATGTTGGGAGGCTTTTGCTTGCTGCTTTCACTGTAGCCAGACGGGTTAGTACTGGGTTTTATTCCGAGTTTTTCTTCCCTGACAGTGAAATATCGAATGTTTTCTGAAATAGTATAAATTTGTATCCACGAATAGCACCTGCAAAAAATTTTGATAGGTGCCGTTCGTGGACAAGGTTAGGTGCTGTTCGCTCATTTGCTATTCAGCTGAGTGCTTTAAGTGAACTGCACCATCGGTAGATACGATCACACGAATTCACATTGTGTTAAATTAAAAATTTAAAAATAAATATTGGAACTGAAGTACCGAACACATAACTCAATGTTTCTATAGAAACAATATGGAGGATATATATTTTTGTGGGGACAGGTGTGCTTACTCTCATTTTTATACAGACTTATATCTCCGATACCATCATCATCATTATCTAGCGTTAATCCCGGTCAAATTCGAGGCCTTTATCTTGGAGTCTGTGGTCAGCTTTTTCCCAGACGCGGCTAAACTTCAATACTTTCCATGAAGCGAAGCTAGCTGACCTCTAAAACCCTTGTGGATTTTTTAGGGCTCCAACTGCCTGTAGCAACTACCATAGATGTTTGTATAACAACCGGAACTGGAGGTCTTTCTTACCTTGGAGAATACGTTAAACGTACTCTCTGAGGCACGATAAGTTCCAGACCAATGCAAAAAGACATTTATCTATACATAAATGAATCCCTATTCCCTTGGTCACGCCATCACGCCTAAACCCCTGAACCGACTTTGATGAAATTTACGTTTTGTTGTGATACCCGACATCCAACCGGGCGGAGCCGCGGTCAAAAGTTAGTAAAACATAAAAAATGTTCCTGACAATATAAATCATACCTGTCATAGTGGAGCCATGACAGGTATGATGGCCATGACCAATAAACAAATCTATATATTGGCTACGTTTGGTAGCGATATACGCGGGCGGAAAATTAGAAAGGAATTGACGTGTACTACACATTGAAAAAGTTCTGTTTCCTCAGCCGTAAAAATATCAATATAGACGATATAATAAACACTATTTTCACAGAGTTCCACCAATATATAATATTTTACGGTCCATGCTGACTGCATTGAGCTGTCTAGACATAATTTAAATCCAAGAGACTTCCCTCTGACGTCGAAATACTTACGTTAAAATAAATAAAGATGAAATGGCTACACAATCAATAATATTTCTTACAAATTTTCCAGCAAAAGGGTGGTTTAACAAATGCCCAGTTGTACAATTCCCGCATATTTGTTTTGTTAATATTAAAAAGAGAGGAAGCTTCCAAGAATGAATGCGAACAATGACAGCCACAATTATTTTTATGGAGAATAAATTTGAAGATTGTTTGTACTTTGTGTGCTGTGAGTAAGCAGGACTTATCCAAAAATAGTCAATTGTTAAGTGAAGCTGATTACCTATATAAATGTCACGACCAACTAGCCTTATCAGCCTTCTAATTAACTGCCTAGGCTGTTAACTCAATGAACGGCCTGAATGATATTCCTGACTGAATAACCTGACTGACTAATGCTTAGGCCATTCGTAAAATTGGGCACCACCCCGAAATAAGACAGAAATTACATACATATACTCGCACCCAACTGTAAATCCTGAGGTGAATTCACACAAAATTAGTGATCGTTTTATATACTTACCTTATTTGGTGGTTATTTTTTTATAACCAAGCAGAAATAAGTCATTATTCTAGCTGTTTGAGTAATTGGCTAGGCAAGTAATTATACGTTGTCGATCCAAGCTATTTGCCTAGTAATCTAATGGCTGAACACGATTTAGGTCGTTAATTGAACGGCGCCGTTCAGAAAAGAGCCTAGGCGGTTAATTGAACGGCTCATTAAGTTAGTTGGTTGCGACATATATAAGACAGCTTGTTAAAGGTAATAGGTCTGAATTTCAGGATGAACGAAGTCTAGTTCTGGAGCCAGTGACCCGCAATATGTGTAAGTAGGTACTAAAAGAATAAAAAGTCGCCGAGTAATATATTATTGTCTAGTTGTTATGGTAAAAAATAAAACCTTATAATTTAAAGTCTACCCACTTATTTTATTATTATAGTGACCCTTTTTTCTGAAACTTTGCCTTAAGCTGAAGTATCCTTTATAAAAAAAAATAGCGAATATTTTAAGTGACCTTTACAGTCAGTCGCTTCAGTAGAGTATAAGGCCCTGCTTTGGATGCCACTGGGGATACCGGGAGTCGTCATAAACATACCACTTTTACATACCATTTAAAATGAAAAAGTGGGACCTTGTCTCCTTTGTCGACTGTATACACTTGGGACATGGAGTACCACTTCCTTTCATGGTCCCATGGTCCAATTTATTGAATTACCATTGGTTGCCAGAGGTGTGATTTTCTTAGAAATATCTCTCGCACCCCGGCCGACCCAGGGCCATTTCCCTCGATCTGAACCTCTTCGGGTTCCCAGAGATAAGTACCTGTATTAATCCATAAAGTCAGTCTTGGCTACGCAGACGAGTTTATCAGTACTCTTTTTAAATAACAGAAGACCTTTAAAGGGAGAGATTAAATACTTAAATACCTTCAATAGATTAAATTTTTTAATTAATAACCCACTTATTTTGGTGGACTACATAAATTTATAAGAATAACATAAGTGAATGATGGACTGTATGATTTTATAATAGGTACGCTGATTAAATTATAGCAAAATGAAAAGGACGATGTAAAAAGGTGCGACCGTGAACCACCTTATTAAATAAATTTAATCGTAGTATTGGTTTTAGAATCCTTTTGACTAATTTACCTACAACAAAAGTACTTTTTTGCTAAGGTGAATTTTGAGTTTAGACCAAATGAACAAGACTAGAGCTAGACCAAGAACATTCTAAGAGCATTCTTTCTTTATATTTTTATGTTGTTACTTGTTTTCAAAGAAAGAACAACGAACGAATGTTCTGTCACTGTTACACTAATAGAATTTGATGGATAGCGGATAGAAGGAGCATTCGCTCGTTTGCTGTAAATCAATCTTTATCTTTAAATTAACGTGAAAATTTAAGTTCAAACCAAATAATTCGTGTAGTTTTCAAAATTGGTACAGTTAGTCTTTCAGGTGCCTAGATGAACATAATAAATATATTAAAACATTTTCAACAGTGTACATTTGTTAATCTGATTGTTTACATGATGGGGTCGTATGGGTTGAAAATGAAAAAAAAAAAACATCGAGCGCATCAAATTTCATAAGGGGATGTTATTAAATTACAGTAATTTTAGAATTAAAAAACATAACTTTGGTAGAGCCAGCTCTGATAGAGCCTGTAGCTGTTTGTGCGAGGTCAAACGTTATGTTTTCATTTCTGAAGATATTATTCGTCTATGAATTAATGACTTCAGTGCTTATTAGTTCTAGGATAAAAATTTATTCTTTCAAGTCTTACTCTATCTACATGTGAACTATTTGTTCAGCCAAATCGATGTGAGTGTGCAACACTTTTGTATTTATACTTTTACTTAGGAGGATTAGTTGTACTAATTTTATACCCTTAAATTATTTATTGTTTGTAATCATTGCGCTCCTTATGAAATTGTTCTGCACTATTGAAATTATTTTCTCCTTTTATTTAATACAACTAAGGTGCCAGACAAGTACGCGGCCCACCTAATGGAAAGTGGTTACAGTGGCCTATGGACGTGTGCAACACCAGGGGCGTCACACTCGTGCTATCTACCATAAACCATTAAAGAAGATGACTGGACATATTATGGAATACCACTGCTGTTTCAGTACATTCAGTGGGGATTGATAACTTCAGTGCTCAAAATTCGTTACGACTTGTAATATGAATACATTTTAAATATTATAACCGTGACGGGTATTCGTGATAACTATTTGTAAATAAAGTATTTGTTATGAAAGATAATACAAAATAGGTGCTTAAGCAAGAGCATAACATATGTTTTATCACCCGTAACGATATGACAGATGGTCTAGGGCTGCTCTTACGACTAATCACTTAGTTTCGAAATAACATTTCGAAAAAAAAAACAAATACCCGAATTTCTTTTTTTTCCCTCGATCTTTGCCTTCTCGTGGCCAGCAGGGCTAACATGCGCGCGACGAGAGAGCTATCTCGAGGCATTTTGCCGTTTTATGTCGATATGTCGACTGTTGGTAGCATGAAGGGCTAACATGTGCGCCACGAGATAGCTATCTCGAGACATTTTGCCGTTTTATGTCGATATCGACTGTTGGTAACATGGCAAATTTCATGGCGATCTGTCAGATGTCGCCATAACTCGACTTCGAGAAATCATCTCTACTTAGTGTCTGCAAATTGTAACATACGTGCCCTTATTTACTCGAATTTTGACATTTAAAATGTTTTGTCTCTCGTCTATCATTTGGTCGACGAGAAGTTATCTCGTGTAAACTTTTCTTGTGCTCGGTTCATTTTGGATCAAAATTTAGTACCTTTGTGCGATTGCAAGCAATTTTCGACCTTAATGACATTTCCTTTGTTACGTGTCTTTTCGCGTTAATTGATGACGCTGATCACGAATATAAGAAAAAAAATTCGATAGCATGTCATGTCAATAAGGTCGAAAATGGTTTGCACTATTTTTTCTCTTTTTAAATTAAAATGTTTTGTCTCCCGTCTTTCATTTGGTCGACGAGAAGTTATCTCGTGTAAACATTTTTTGTGCTCGGTTCATTTTGGACTAAAACAGCGACTGCAAGCCATTTTCGACCTTAATGACATTTCCTTTGTTACGTGTCTTTTCGCATTAATTGATGACGCTGATCACGAATATAAGAAAAAAAAATCGATAGCATGTCATGTCAATAAGGTCGAAAATTGTTTGCACTATTTTTTCTCTTTTTTTCATACCTAGCATCCCTAACTAGTCTGTGCTTTCGAGCAAATGGCCGTATCGGGCCGATTTTATCGGATAAATGTTTAAAAAATGTGTATGCCATAGACAACAATTGAAAAAGTTTGACGCGACAAAATATGTCGGCGTTACTTCGCTCGAGAAGACTCGAGATGATATCTCATCTCGATTCGAGATATTTGACGACGCGCGCATGTTAGCCCTGCAGGTTCGCTCACTGCTCGGTAAACAATCAGTGGTTTAAGGATACCTATGCGAAGATTACCAATGCGATAAGTGACCGTTTGAGCGTGTGTTAAGCGCTTCCGTGCTTCGGAGGGCACGGTCAAAGTTAGTCTCGGCTTTTAACAGTCGTTAGGTCAAGACGGAGGCCTATATGGGCAACCTGAACAACTCTGCTACAGGTTGGCCACTAATCACACGAAAAGAAGAAGAAGAAGAAGATAAGAGCGATTGCCGTTCAACCTCCCGTTCCCGATAGGTAAACCTTTGCAAAACGTTAATATTAAAATAAAATTAAATGAGACTTTTAGGCAACCCTAAAATAAAATAAAAATTAGCACGCTCATACTCGCTCATACTCTGTACTATGTGTGTAGGTCAAATTGTCTACGCTTGTTATTTTCACTGAAATTTAGTCCAAAACTCTGCACTTATTTACTTAGCTAACTGTAACGCGTGGTTTTGCTAGCGTTAGGTTAGTTTTATTTCACCACTCCCATGTAAAATTTCGTAAAATTCGAGGTAGGTCTATTAGGTACGTGGGAATGTTCTCCCATCTGAAACCGAGAAGGCTCTGTTAGGAAATAATATTCGAAGCCGCATGCTGTGCCAAGTTTTCAAGACAGCTAGCTGAAGACCATCAGACCATCAGAGACTATCAGAGACGTAGTAAGTAATAGCTTGTTCTGAAGAAGATGTATACCGCAGGACTAGGTCGTGAGGAGATCTCTAGCATCTATGAGCTCAGGTGTGAAGATGACAAGCCTTTGCTTGTCATCGTGTGCCTAGTTGTAGTAGCAGACCAAAGATGAATATCAATCAATTAGCCTGTTGCTGTCACTCCTGGATATAGGCCTCTCTCAATGTTAGGAGGCTTTGGATAGATAGAGACAAATCTGCAAGTAACATACATATTCTACATTCTGTTAACAGGTTGTAAATCTCAAAAAGGATCTCGTGACTACTTACTACCCTCCCAATAGGTTTGGTTCGAGCAAACTTTGTGATACGCTGATAATTATTGTTAATAATGGATTGGATTATTTAACAAAGAACTCCAAAAAACAATACTGAATGTCTTTCTGATATAGTAGCTAGCGATCGTTGCGGCCACATGAATTTACATTTAGTGTTAAATAAAACATTAACGATAAATATTATTACTGAAATAGGTACTCAACACATTAATTACTCAGCGTTTCTATAGAAACAATATGGGCGATATATATTTGTGGAGACAGGTGTGTTTACTTTCATTTTTTTAAATATTGTCTTATGTATCATCATCATCTTAAAGTACGTGATCGTATCTGCGATACCACTAGCGTAATAATTTATCCTCCTTGTTAATCCCCTTTCTTCTCGGAGTCTGTGACCCCCTTTTCTCCCAGTCTAACTGTGATATGGTTGAACTTCGACATTTTGCGTGAAGCGACTACCTGAATTTACAGATTTACTGATCTACTGAAGTCGGTGCCTGAGCTACTATCATTCTCATAGAAATGTGTTATCCTGATTAAATTCGAAGCCAAGATGAACTTGGAGCTCAGGGTCCGCCTTTCAGCTGTTCCTCATTCACTTCGCACGAACTTGGGCGTCCATGGTTTTTTTTACGTGCTGGAAATCCCCATGGATACCCGGCCCGGATTAAAATTCTGTTAGTTTTTAAAATTCTGTTAAATTTGAATGCCCCAAACTAACTCTTTACAAATTGTTTACACTTTAACCAGTTAAAGAAACATTTACCCAAGTCAAAGCTCAAAAACTACCTTTTTCAGGTCTTTGTACTCAGCACAATTATTTTGAGTTCTATAAGCTGCGGGGTTATGCTTTCATTTCCATCTATACTGATGCCCGCCCTTTTGTCAATAAACAAGGACATAGATGTGACAACGAATCAGATGACTTGGATCCGTAAGTATGAAAACATTGAAAACTTCAACATAGATACCTCCAGCAATTTAATTTAATTACCTATTGTATATATCCAATTTGCAGTCACAAGCAATGGCATCGCTGGTATATTCGGATTCTTCATAATGCCGACTATTCTGCAAACATTTGGTCGAAAAGTTGCGCACAATGCTGACTGCGTGTACCTCAGTATCGGCTGGATTATATTCATACTAGCTCA
This sequence comes from Eilema caniola, assembly GCA_949126895.1. Taxonomy (NCBI): domain Eukaryota; kingdom Metazoa; phylum Arthropoda; class Insecta; order Lepidoptera; family Erebidae; genus Eilema; species Eilema caniola. The sequence continues at coordinate 3,684,285 of OX421488.1, read as the reverse complement.
AAGCGTCACAGCACTTATAGCCGCAAGAATCATCCATGGTCTAATTATTGGTAATTTCTATTTATTACCTATGATTGTGAGTGAATATTCTGATCCTAAAAGGAGAGGCTACTTCATAACCCTTAAGAAATCTGGAGTAGCTGTTGGTACACTTATGTGCCATGCGTTATCTCTCATTTGGAATTGGCGGCAAATAGCCACTTTTTCTGTTATCTGTTCAATTATTCCAATGATAATGACACTATTTTGGCCAGAAAGTCCTTCGCACTTAGCTATGAAAGGTCGTTTTAAGGAAAGTGAAAAGTCATTTGTCTGGCTCCATGGTGGGTCTAACATGCAAGAGTTGCACCTTTTGCATTCATCCCAACTCCAGAAGACAGTGAATCCGAATAAAAAATTGTTAAAGATAATATTTAAAAAAAACTTTATGAAGCCTTTCGCAATAGTGTTGCTTTTATCGATGGTTTTAGAATTAAGTGGTAACCATTATTCTATGGTTTACATCGTACAAGTGATGAGCGAATTAGTAGCAGATGAGTCGAATGCAACATATTTATCTATAGGTGTAGATTCCTTCAGAGTTATCGCTATGTTATCCTCTTCTGTCCTCATTAGACGCTTAAAAAGACGAACTATTTTGTTTTTCTTTGGTGCTACAGCTGTCGCTTTAATGTTTGTGATCTTTTTTCTTATACTTTTAAAGTTATCAATTGTATCGTGGTTGACAGCTGTGCTAATTATAATACATAATTTTATAGTGAACATTAGCATTACAGGTATATGTTTTATATTATTTGGAGAATTGTTTCCATTGGAACATAAAGGTTGGTGTTCTTGCGTAAGTGGAATTCTGTTCACTGCTTTCTACACTCTGCTCTTGAAAATTACACCTGTTTTAATAATAAATACAGGTGTTGGAGGTCTGTATGCAATTTACGGAATCATTTTAGCCATGTGTCTATTAGTGCTGTATTATATAATGCCAGAAACTAAGGATAGAACGTTGCAAGAAATTGAAAATGAATTCAAAGGTGTAGACTTATCAAATCCTGAAGAAATACTATCGGCAAGACTTGTCTAACCATCCGACTGATGCTGAAATATTTCACGGCGGAATAAGTTTAGAGTTACAATAAAAACCTTACAATGTATGATGTATAAGATGGCACAGCGTATATTATAATAATAATAATAATCCTTGTATCCGATACCGGTGGGACACTACTTTTTATATTTTTAAATAGATGTTTGTTTTTTTTTATATGTTTTTAAAAATATAATTTGTAAGTTTTTTAAAATGAATAAAGAGAATAATAATAATAATAAGGTTATTAACAGGGCCCGATGTGGACCTCCTGGCCTCGGTCAACTGGCTACGCTTCGGGGACCTCTTTGGGAAAACTGAAGGGTTTGCCTGTGCAATTGCTGACGAGGTCATGATGACGAATAACTATCGGAAATATATCCTGAAGGACGGTACGGTCGACATCTGTCGGGCATGCCGCCGTCCCGGAGAGTCACTCAGCCATATTATTTCCGGTTGTTCTCATCTGGCCAATGGCGAGTACTTGCACAGGCATAACCTAGTGGCCAGGATCATCCACCAGCAACTTGCTCTTCGATATGGCCATGTTAAGTCTGAGGTACCGTACTATCGGTACACACCGGTGTCGGTTCTTGAAAATAGTCATGCATTGCTCTACTGGGACCGCTCTATTATCACAGACAGGACTATTACTTGCAATAAGCCTGATATCGTGGTGATCGATCGGCCCCAGCGCCGGGCAATGATCGTTGACATTACCATTCCGCATGACGAGAACCTCGTGAAGGCCGAGAAGGACAAAATCAGCAAGTACCTTGACTTGGCTCACGAGGTAACCGCCATGTGGGATGTTGATTCAACGATCATTGTCCCGATAGTCATTTCGGCGAACGGGCTGATAGCGAAAAGCCTCGACCAACACCTCAAGAGGCTCTCGCTAGATGGTTGGGTCAAGGGTCAGATGCAAAAGGCGGTCATCCTCGACACGGCACGTATTGTCCGGAGGTTTCTCTCTCTGTGACTCCGACCACCGGTAGCTTGGGCCCTGTCCCGCTATCGGTGGCCTTCTATTTTTTATATTTTTAAATAGATGTTTTCTTTTTGATATGTATTTAAAAATGTAATTTATAAGTAGTTTTAAATGAATAAAGAGATAATAATAAGGTTAAAAACAAACATCTATATTTTTAAATACATATAGATGTTTGTTTTTTTATTTCTATATGTATTTAAAAATATAATTTGTAAGTTTTTTAAATGAATAAAGAGGATAATAATAATAAATCCATTTATTGCATGAAACATGGTATTGTAAGTTTAGTAAGTTTAGTAAGTATTGATGACCTTCCTTATTAAAAGTCTAAGGTATACAAAGAGTATTGTTTGATTTGTCTTCATTTTGAAATAAAAGGACGACTAGATGATTTTGTATTACTATGCCTATAAAAATACATCGTTAACGCATATTCTTTGAATGTGATAATGAATAGAACACGTCATTACTTTGAAGTGGCAATTTTTTTATAGATCGGTTTTGCGAAATGTTATACATGTCGATTTTAAATTTTAACTCAAGGGACAATAATTATTGAATTTGATTTAAATTTGAACGGAATTGACGTCTTTAAATTTAAACCTTACTAAGTATTGAGGCAGTTTATTTCAGTAAAATTATCTATGCTGCAACCGCGAAAAATCACTGAGGTAAAATAGATAATTGTACTATAACAGATAAATAGAAACAAGCTAATTTTCACAGTAGGTAGGTAGGTATTCTCCTTCGAGAGAGTTCCACCAATATCTTTTAGGCACAAATGTAACTGCATTCAGGTGTTTAGACATTATTTAAAGCCAAGAGAATTCCCCCAGTCGTCGTAGTACCTACGATCAATAATATTTCGTACAAATTTTAAAGCAAATGGGTGGTTTAACCAATGCTTAGCTGTACAAATCCTCCATATTCATTTTGGTTAATATTAAAAAGAGCAAATGTTTCCAAGAATGATTGCGAACAATAACAGCTAGGTACAATTATTCAAAATCAAAATCAATTTATTGTTTGTCACAGGTAATAGAAGATGTCGAGATGAATTACTTATCTATAAGACAGACCTCAGCCATTAAAAGCAGAGCGGGTAAAAGCCAAGAGACAGAGTTGAGAGCACTCCTCGGGCTCCAAATAACACGCTTTGGATACAACCGGGGATAAAGGTAGCGGTCCTATAGATATATAGGCTGCGGGCCTATAGGTAAGTGGTTCAAATACTATAGACGTTGGACTACCACTCCTTTTCATGGTCCCATGATACAATTTATTAAAATATCAAATTTGTTAAAACACTGACTTTCTGGGAATTGTATAAAGTAGGTACCTACCTAAGTTTTGGTTACGCAGATGAGTTTCACAGTAGATACTCTTTTTAAATAGCAGAAGAACTTTAAAGAGAGATAGAAGTTGAAAAAGTCATAACATTGTTAATAAATAAATTTAATCATAGTATTAGTTTTCTTATAATCCTTTGAAAATAATCATCTACAATGTAAGTAGGTAACTATATATATACGTACCTACTTACACGTACACGTTACAGGTACACGTTTCTTGTGTGTTTTTGAGGTTGGCACGGGGTGCTTCGACGGATAGAGCTCAAATTCAACAAGTACTTATACCTAAATTATTACAAAATAATTTGTTCGCCTTGTTTATCTCGCTACTTAAGTCCAAGATATGACACGTGTCCCAAGGTAGGTATAGGTAACGGCATACATTACGTGTGTGGTTACCGACTATGGTAGGGAACTTAAAAAATTAACAACAGTTAAATACGTAAACAGAATATAAAATATGATTTTCATTATTTCATTAGTTAACTATGTAGATCGTGCAGACCTTATTAGTGCAGACTGGTGCAGACAGTTTTCTTTAAGAAAATGGGAGAAGAGAAATACCACCTACACTTGATGCAGAAGATCAGATAAGTGAAAATTATGTAGATATTATGTAGGTACTTACTGAGCATAGCAGAGATCGGTAGCTCCAAGCCACAGGCGAATTAGCACGGTCGTCAGCCACAACAGTCTTTGAGCCGCCATCATAGATTTCAAAAATAAACGAGAATTTTAGATTCTATAATTAAATGTTAGAAATGCAAACTTTCCCGCATTTTATGTGAGCTATTTAGAAACTAAATATTATAGCTTAGTAGGTATCAATACATTTAATTTTTTTAAATTTCCTGTCATTAGTCAACTAGCAATTGTTTTTTTTTGTTTTTTTTTGCACAATGTTAAAGCACAAAGGCGCCAATTTTGACGTATCCTGTAACCGCGGCAAACGTAATGACGGAGGCGCGGGAAAAATAACGCACTGACCAACAGATGCGCTTTAAAGTTTGTGACATGCGCATTGCTGCATGTTCGACACAGAAAGCCATAACCATTTTTCAGAATATTATTTATCTTTTACTTATGCTGTAAGGCTTTGCTTCTAGGCAAATTGCATCTTTCCAGCTTGTCATAAAGGCATAAACAACATAATACTTATTTATAAAGTAGGTAGGTAAAGGTTTCAAAGCTTGGAAAAAGTATTACTTAGGTATATACTACTAGCTGTTGCCCGCGGCTCTGCCCGCGTGGATGTCGATTATCGCTTTCCCACTTTTCTGTTGAAATTTTTCCTGAATTTTCTTTGCTGTAAACCTCACGGAGCCCGAGACCTTTCCAACGAATGCAAAACCGTGGAAATCGGTTCGTGCGTTCTGGGGTTATAGCGTCAGGAAGGAAAACCCGACTTATTTTTATATAGGTAGTAGATTTATATAAATTCTGTTTCGGTAGGTAGGTATGTACAATCATTTAGAAATAAATAAAAAAACCAATGTCATTTTTATTCGGCGTTATTTTACTATTATACTTATCGCGACAATTCGGTCGATTTTCAGCAACAACGGTCTCGGGAAGATTCAATTATTTGCCAGGATATTTGAAGGCTTTTCTTATCGTGCTGCCATACTTATCGAACTCAGTAAGATTATAAAATATGAATAAATCAATATTACGTAGCTACTTAATACAGTTGAAGACTTTCTCGAAATCTTTCGGGGGTGGGTAGCCACAAAGAGATGTCGACAGCACTCGATGGCGGTGCGGTCAAACCGAGCACTTATTTTATTTGAAAGGAATTATATAAGGTGATAATACCACCGACATTAGATTTTGCTACTAATCCTGCTAGTCACTGAGGTAAACATCAATGCTGCTAGTGGACGGAGCTCTTAAGCGTGTCTTCTTATATTGTGTCGATTGTGTTTCGACTTTCAAATTAAGATTAGAGATTCAAGCTACGATTCCGTACAGCCGTTCTAGGATTATTAAGTAACAAACATACAGCCGCTATCCAATCATTTGACAAAAAACGAAAGAAAAATCTTCATTTGACGAACAACGTTTGTCAAAATTATAGTTGAGAAGCTTATCATTTTACAAACTATTGTTTAATAAACTACTCATTTGACAAAATACTTATTTGAAAAAAATCGTTATGCCTTAACATCATTTCACAAATTGATTACCTATTTTTTAAACATGTTAGTTGGCAAAACAAGTTTTTACCCTTCAATTATTGTCTTGAATAGTCAAAAGTTAGTGACAGAAATGAATCTCTTTGCTGTGTTATTTACAGACTCGCGCTCAGCTTAACATCTTCTATCTACATATTCGTAACATCTATACCCCCCTAAAAATGTGACACATTTTTGTAGCGGTATTAGCAGCTCTATTCGAATTATGTATTTGAAGTAGCGCTACGTGTTTAAGTCGCTGTGAGCTTCCTCAGGCCAAAGCCAATAATAGGCTCGGAACTGCAACGTCGATGGTCCCAGGAAAATACTGTTCCCGCAACCACTTGACCGATACTTGCCAGTTCAAATGGGTTCAGGGTAAGTATAATACAGGAGATGTCTGCAGATAGCGTAATTTAAAATTTGATTACTTAGTTATAAAACTGGGGCAAATGAGATACAACTGTCGACTTTAGTAGATTGTTCAACAAGGAACTAAAACAAGCCATAAAGACACGAGATGTTTTAGCTGAGATGTTGGCTAATAGTTCGAGTCTCATTAAGGTTGTTTAGTCCCACGTTAAACACTCTTCTTTTCACTTTGACTGCGAGGAAAAAAAACGACGTTTTATACAAAATTATACTTTATTTATTTATTTATTATAATATAATAAAATATAATATAAATAATATTTATAATAACGAAGTTTCTTGAAAGTTTTGTATGCTTTTGAATAAATGCCACTAGCTTTCAGCGGCAATAGATTCTGTATCACCTTTTTTGCTTTCTTTTCCATTCTGGAGTTAGGTGTTAATTCTTCTCCACTGGATGACGATGATGATATATTTGGTCCGTAATTTATTAAGTTGCTAAATTACATAATTGGTGTAGGTAATTGGTGATTACAATGCAAGCTTAATACGAATAATCTATTCAAAATTCAAATTGCACAGAAATTTGACCCGCGGTTTTTTTTTTGTTAAGTGACGTACGCTATAAATGCTTGCATATTTAGCCAACAGATTCAAACTTGAAAAATAATTGTTGGAGGTTTTATATGAACGTTCACCATCGAGCAGCATATTTTATAATGAGAATGTTTTTATGTGACATTTCATGTCTATCAAAAATCTTATTCCTTTTGTCGTCATCTAAAACTTATATCGGTTGATAATATTATATTTTCATAATATAAGTGCTTGTTTAATTCCATTAGGTTATGGGCCGTACAGAGACCTATACGCTATAAAAATTTTATACAATAACAGTTTTTTAGTTGGAAAAAGTTACCGTGTATGCAAAATCGCGTTCTTTTGTTTTCTCAGCACAACATTTTTTCTTCAGTTTTCCGAAGCAATGTCGACAAATAGTGTTCACATTGATAAACTGAGCGGCCGAGACAACTATTCCACATGGAAGTTCGCTGTAAAAGCTTACTTGCAGCATGAGAATTTGTGGTCATGTATTGATTCCGACTCTAAAGAAGTTAACGAGAAAAAAGATATCAAAGCTAAAAGCAAGTTGATACTGCTGGTGGAGCCAGTCAATTATCATCACATTGAACAAGCAACGACTGCACGAGAAGTGTGGGTGAAGCTCCAGTCAGCCTTTGAAGACTCCGGCTTGTCAAGGAAAGTAGCTTTATTACGTGACTTAATCAATACTAACCTCGATAGTTGTACCGACATTGAGGAGTTTGTTAACAAATTGGTTACAACTGCTCATAAGCTGAGAAACATTGGTTTTCAAGTAGATGACGAGTGGCTTGGAACCCTAATGTTAGCAGGTTTGCCCGACCAGTACAAGCCTATGATTATGGGAATTGAGAGCTCCGGTGTACGAATTAGTGCAGATTTCATAAAAACAAAATTGTTACAAGAAGTTAAAAATGAATCTGATACTACCGTACTGTACACAAAGCATAAAAGATATTCATCTAAAAGAAACCAGAAAATCCCTAATACTTCACAAAATAAACCCAGTGGCCCTCGTTGCTACAATTGTAATAAATATGGGCATCTTAGTAAGAATTGTTTTAGAAATAAAAATTCTAATATAAACAAAAATTATGCTGCAGTTTTTTCAGCTAGCACCGCTATGGACGATCATGACTGGTATGTAGATTCTGGTGCCTCCATGCATATGACTAGAAGATCAGATTGGTTATACGAGCTCAAGACACCTCCGATACAAAGTATAAAGGTGGCCAATAATACTTCAGTTTCCGTACAGAAGATGGGAAACCTGGATCTCAATCTATGCAGTCATGAGGGTAAAGTAAACCCAGTACAGGTGAGAGATATTTTGTTTATACCCGAACTGAGTACCAATTTATTATCAGTCAGCCAATTAGTGAAAAATGGTTGTCAGATCAACTTTCATTCTTCTGGTTGTAATATTTACAATAAAGAACGGAAATTAGTAGCAACGGCCAAACTTACGAATAATATGTACAAGTTGAATATTGCTGGGGGTGATGCATATGCCACTACTACTGTTAGCACTGAGAGCTTAGATATTTGGCACCGTAGAATGGCTCACTTAAATTATGTGGATGTATACAAGTTGGTAACTTGTACCGAAGGGATAAAAATTTCAAAGAATGATAGTAAAAAATGTATTCCCTGTATGGAAGGGAAGCAGACGCGCCTACCTTTTAAAGATGAAGGTTCAAGGGCAACATCACTACTCGAGGTCATTCACTCTGATCTCTGTGGCCCCATGGAATGTACTTCAATGGGAGGGGCAAGATATTTTATTACATTTATTGATGATTTTTCGAGAAAAGTTCATGTCTATTTCTTGAAGGATAAAACAGATATTACATCAATATTTCATAAATTTAAATGCCAAGTAGAAAATGAGTTAAATGCAAAGATCAAAGTTCTTCGCACAGATAACGGTACGGAATATTGTAACAAAGTATTCTCAAAATATCTTTCAGACTCAGGTATAAAGCATCAAACCACTACGCCCTACACGCCTGAACAAAATGGTGTCAGCGAGAGAAAAAACCGATCACTTGTAGAACGAGCCAAATGTATGCTGAGAGATGCAAAACTACCTAAAGTATATTGGGCTGAAGCTGTGTCAACAGCCGCTTACATTATCAATAGATCTCCGTCTCGTGTCATCAGTGACATAACACCTCAGGAAAAGTGGTCAGGTAAAAAGCCAAACATTAGTCATTTGAAAATATTTGGTTGTAAAGCAATGGTACATGTCCCTAAACAACACAGACAAAAATGGGATCCGAAGTCCACAGATTTAACATTTGTTGGCTATTGTGAGAATACTAAAGGCTATAGGTTGTTAGATAAAAATAGAGGCATTATTATAAAGAGTCGAGATGTTATATTTATAGAAGAAGATCTAGAGTGTTTGGTACATACAAAAAAAGACAGAAAGACGATTTCATTAATGTTGGATGTAAACACAGACACAGTCTTACCAACTCCGGATGAATCTAGTCAGGATAAAGAAGTTTTTGATCAAACTGTCACTCCAGACTGCACTTCTGAAGACAGCAGTTCTTTTTCAGACGCTAATGATTCAACTTATGTACCTAGTAGTAGTGAAATTACTCATGACAGTTCATTCGAACCATGCACTTCTAATGTTACACTCAGAAATGGGAATCCAAGATTTAATCAGAGCAGCAAGGTTGCAAATGAAACTGATGATTCATTTTGTGCATACATGGCTATATACGATGATCCTATAAGTTTAGAAGAGGCTTTGTCAAGCAAAAATTCACAGCAATGGATACAAGCCATGAATGAAGAGTACAGGTCTTTAATAGACAATAAAACGTGGATATTGACTAAGTTACCACCTGGAAAGAAACCAATTGCCTGCAAATGGGTTTATAAGACAAAAACAGATGAAAAGGGTAATATAACAAGATACAAAGCACGACTAGTAATTAAAGGATGTGCTCAAAAAAAGGGAATCGACTATGACGAAGTATACTCGCCCGTTATAAGGTATGCGTCCCTCCGATATTTACTGGCTTTAGCTACAAAGCATGATATGGACATTGATCAAATGGATGCTGTCTCAGCTTTCTTGCAAGGAGATGTTGATGAAGAAATTTATATGCTCCAACCACCTATGTATGAAAACAATGAACATACTGTATGTCTATTGAAGAAGTCATTATATGGACTGAAACAGGCCAGTCGGAATTGGAATAAAAGCTAGATAATACACTTAAAGAAGAGGTACCTCATGCCTATTGCGATGCTGCTGGGCAAATTGTGAAGAAGACAGGAGGTCATGCACAGGCTATAGTTTTATATTTCAGGGAGGATCTATATCCTGGAACTCAAAGAGACAACCAACTGTTGCACTGTCAACTACAGAAGCCGAATATATGTCACTTTCTGCATGTACTCAAGAAGCTTTGTGGTTTAAACAACTTCAAGAACAGTTTTGGCCACATCTTAAAAACAATGCTATATGTATTTATTGCGATAATCAAAGCTGCATTAACCTTTCAGGTCATGATAAATATATTTCCAGAACCAAACATATAGATGTCCGGCACCACTTCGTGAGGCAGCGAGTCAACAACAAGGATATTATGGTGCAATATGTAAATACTGAGGAGATGGTTGCTGATCTCTTCCCTAAGGCAACCACACAAGTGAAGCTGCAGTACTTCTCGGCAAAGATGGGTTTACGTCCAAGGGAGGATGTTGGAGGTTTTATATGAACGTTCACCATCGAGCAGCATATTTTATAATGAGAATGTTTTTATGTGACATTTCATGTCTATCAAAAATCTTATTCCTTTTGTCGTCATCTAAAACTTATATCGGTTGATAATATTATATTTTCATAATATAAGTGCTTGTTTAATTCCATTAATAATTTACAACTAATTGGAAAGGCATAATAAAATGAATTAATCCTTAATACTTAGGTCCATAATAATTAATTAAATTGATATCATTAATCGTATTTCAAGATATAAATGGGATTTTTAGATTTTGTCAAACCTCACACACAATCACTAAAAAGGTGATAATCCTCCCATTCACAAACACCGTGATTGGGTGTTTAAGAGTTTTCAAACAAAAAAAAAAAAAAAACTTTAGTCCCTAGAGATTAATAAGGAACTTTAGTCCCGATATGCAGAGACTGAAGTAACATTTTAAGATCATGAGAAGTGAAAAGGTGCTTATTTATCTTCTTTGCAGTGGCGCAGCGTAATTTTCAAAATAGACACCGGTTGAAAAAAAAAACTCGATCTATACTCCGCACGCCGAATGATGATCCGTATGACGTTTCAACTGACAGTTGTATTAGTTATGCGAAACAATTTCGATAAAATACTGTTTTTTCAGGCAAATGTCATGTCATTCAGCCAGGTCATTCAACATAATATGCAATATTTATTTATTTTGAATAAAAGACTACGCGCATTGATGGACATAAAACACTAGATAAAAAAGTAACAGCCTTATTATATTTTATTTTACTATACTTTAATTTTTATTCAAATTGCATAATTTAAAGAATTTAAAATTCTTTTTGAATTGAATTTTAAAGAATTCATAATTAGCTGGCAATTATGGATTACATGGAAAAGTATTTAAAAGGAGGCCATAGACCTACCGTATTTTTTTAATTCAGTCATGTCATGTCTTGTCAGTCTGTTTTGTCTTCTTGTCACACCGCATCACATCGCGTCATACGAGTGCTCTAACGCCTTGTATGCGCCACGTCTTTCTTTGTTAGCTGAGTTTTGTTTCTGTTTTCGCTGTTTTGTGTTATTTGTTGATTTTCTGTTACCTGTTTGTTGATTTTCGGTTTTGCAAAATGCCGAAGAGACAGCGGAAAACTGTTCTCAACAGCGAAGTTCGCGAGTTTGTAGTTCGTTTGCGAGACTATTTTGCTCGTGAACAACAAAATGGCGGACCCTTGTTACCGCTTGACAATGTTCGCGATCGTGTAGCCGATGCTCTAGGAATCGGAAAGGCTACTGTTTCTCGAATAACAAAGGAAAAATTTGGGGAGTCGTCCATGGAGGACAATAAACTATTAACACCAAAGAAGAAAAAGAAAAGGTTATGTCATATAACAGAACCTGATGAATTTGATTTAGATGCTATACGCCATCATATTTATGGTTACTACCTACGAGGTGAACTACCGACCTGCCAGAAGTTATTATCTTCATTAAAAGCTGCAGAACTCTTCAAAGGCGGTGCTACTTCTCTTAGAATTGTTTTGAAAAAATGTAGATTCCGCTATAAAAAATGTGACAAGAGAAAAATATTAATGGAGCGTACTGACATAGCTTTACTACGATGCGATTTTCTTCGCAAAATCAAACAAATTGATAACTGGGAGAAGGTAGTATACCTTGATGAGACATGGCTGAACGCCAATCATACTGTAGGTAAGGCATGGACGGATGACACAGCCAAATCCAGCACAAAAACTCCTGAAGGAAAGGGCCAGCGCTTAATCATTTGCCACGCTGGCACAGCTACAGGTTTTGTGCCGAATTGCTTGTGGGCTTTTAAGTCAGTGAAAACAACGGAGTACCACGAGGAAATGAATTTCGAAAACTTTAAGACATGGTTTATAAAACTATTAGAAAATTTGAATGAGCCTCACTATATTTTAATGGACAATGCTTCATATCACTCAGTTCAAATTAACAAACCCCCCCAGCAGCAATAACAAAAAAGCTGAAATTATAGAGTGGTTACACGGCAATGGTGTGGAAACTGACAGTCAGATGTTAAAAAAAGAGTTGGTTAGACTGTTGAACTTTCACAAACAACAGACGCACCCATCATATTTTTTGGATGAATTGGCCAAATCAAATGGACACACGGTAATTCGGTTACCGTCCTATCACTGCCAATATAATGCAATCGAGTTGATATGGGCGCAGATCAAAGGTATCTATATTTTTTATTTATATAATATTATGTATATGCATATTGCTACGCCCGGCGCTTGGCCACTTCAATATATGGCCAAATTTCCATAGGAGTGAGCGAGACGGCACTGTAGAAAGAGACAGCATGCCTTGACGTCACTGTTCTAGAAGGAATGGAATGAATAGAACGAGACGTCAGGCTAGAAAGAGACAGCATGCCTTGACGTCACTGTTCTAGAAGGAATGGAACGAATAGAAAGAGACATAAGACCTAATAGAACCTCCCAGAAAGTTCCTGTCTTTTTCAGAACGTACCTGTCTTTTCTCGATCTTTCGCTACTCGGCCGCCCCTTATATAAAAGGCGAGCTAACAGCCGCTGCTCAAGTTAGTCTAAGACTAGTATTCGAAGCGAACAAAGCGATAAAGTGTGTGAAGCTATACAGTGCGATTATACAAGTGACGGAGTGTTGTGTAAGGAAGAGTTTTCGAATTTCTACGCGCTTTGCTGTAATTGAAGTGAAGCTGAATAAAGCCTGCCTTCAACGGTTGTCCTCGCATTTTCTATTTAAACCGATCCCCACGCTCGTAACAACTGGTGTCAGAAGCGGGATAGAAAATGCCGATAACGCCGAGAGACGACAGGGAGGGTGTTAAAACCAGAAGCCAGGCCGCGGAAGAGGCTGCGGGTACTCCGAGTACGTCGACGGGTGCTTCAAGATCATCATCGGAAATTAACCTGAACGCGATTATGACCTTATTGAAGGAGCAGGCTCGTCACCAGGCAGATCAGGCCCGTCGCCAGGAAGAGCAGGCCCGTCGCCAGGAAGAGCAGGCCCGTCGCCAGGAAGAGCAGACTCTACAATTGAAGGCACAGCTCCAGCAACAACAGGAGGAGCTGATCTGTCGCCAGGAAGAGCAGGCCCGTCACCAGGCAGAGCAGGCCCGTCACCAGGCAGAGCAGGCCCGTCGCCAGGAAGAGCAGGCCCGTCGCCAGGAAGAGCAGGCCTTGCAACTAAAGGTTCAGCTCCGGGAACAACAAGAAGATCTATTTGCCTTCTTGAAAGAGTCTAAAGCAGAATGGCAAAGAGAAATTCATTCAGTGCAAGACAAAATAGAAAGCCACGAGGAGAAATTAGGAAGTATCGACGAGAAATTTGAGAGTTATGAGGAACGGCTGCAGTCTGTGGCTCAAAACGTAAAAAAATTGGAGACGAAAATAGCTTGCGGAACAGCTGGCTCTGTAACCATTCCATCTGCACAGACTGTCGGAAAGTTCAAAGTACCGCCATTTGATGGGACCTGCTCGTGGACTGCATACAAACTGCAGTTCGAGTCTGTGGCAAAGGCGAACGGTTGGGATAAGGAGCAAGCCAAAACAGCATTAACATTGGGGTTACGAGACCAAGCACTCAGTGTTTTAGAGGCGCTTGGAGGTGAAGTGACTTACGACCGCCTTCTTGAAGCGTTGGAATCACGTTACGGTGATAGTCACTTGGAACATGTCTACCATGCCCAATTGAAGGACAGAAACCAGCGTCTTAGTGAGTCTCTGCAGCAGTGGGCTTTGGAAATAGAAAAGCTCGTGAGAAAAGCTTACCAAAGAGCTTCTTCGTCATTTCTTGACAGCATTTTGGTGCAAGCTTTTATTGACGGGATTAGAGACTTGGAGGTGAGAGCTGCCGTCCGTCTGGGTCACCATGCAACCCTTAAAGATGCTGTTGCTCACGCCCTTGAAGTGGAGGCTGTTCGACATGACCCTCGACGACATAGATTGCGTGAGATCTCAACAAATGAGCAACGTGTGTACCGTCGGAAATTCGCCCCCAGGTGTTATATCTGCAAAGAACAAGGACATATTCGGCCTAGCTGCCCGAAACGGACTCAACATGGTAATGGCCAAGAACAAGCGGCGCGACAGATTGAACAACCAGGGATACGAGAGCATCGGAGTGGGAAAGCGCAAGGAAATGTAGATGCGCTCTCTCGAAGACCTTGTCCGGTGGAACGTAACCATTGTGGCAGGCAAGAAGCTAAGGACAGTGTGGCGGTTAGAACGATTAGGACTGTTACTGTCAGCGATGAGAGGAGTAGCAAAGCCATGCAGCAAGCACAGCAAGAGGATCGAGACATCAAGCCTATTCTCGAATGGTTAAGGGCAGGAAAACCTAAGCCGAAATGGAGTGATGTCTCCCGAATGAGTGCAGCTACAAAGAGCTACTGGGCACAATGGAAAAGCCTCGTGATACACAATGGAGTCCTGTGTAGAAAATGGGAGTCTGCAAACGGGAAAGACTCACATCTACAGTTGGTTGTCCCAAAGACTAAAATTGATGAGGTTTTGAGATCAATTCATGACGGAACTTCAGGCGGCCATCTTGGTGTGAAGAAGACCTTGATGAAGGTTCGTCAACGATTCTATTGGATCCATTGCCGTGAGGATGTTGAAGATTGGTGTAGGAAATGTACATGCTGCGCATCGGTAAAAGGGCCTCATACAAGGAGCAGGGGAGCATTGAAGCTATACAATGTTGGAGCGCCTTGGGAAAGGATTGCATTAGATGTTGCAGGGCCATTTCCTGCATCGGAGTCTGGAAACAAATACATCCTAGTAGTAATGGACTACTTTACTAAATGGCCAGAGGCTTTTGCCATACCTAACCAGGAAGCAACTACAGTCGCGGAAAGACTAGTCACGGAAGTGTTTTGCCGATATGGAGTTCCTCTGGAAATACACAGTGACCAGGGAAGGAATTTTGAATCACAGGTATTTCAAGAAACCTGTAGGATAATGGGTATTCATAAAACCAGGACCACCCCATATCATCCGCAGTCTGACGGAATGGTTGAAAGATTTAACCAAACCTTGGAAAGGCATTTGGCTAAGGTTGTTGAGAGCCACCAGAAGGACTGGGATAGTCATATTCCTTTGTTCTTGTTGTCTTATAGAACAGCGATACATGAAAACACAACGGTGACGCCTGCGTGTGCAAACTTTGGCAGAGAACTGAGACTACCGGCTGATCTACTGACTGGACGTCCTCCAGATTCACCGCAAGAAATCACGGAATATGCTAGTGCATTGCGCGATAGACTAAATGACGTTCACACCCACGTCCGTGAATCTGGGCTCCAGGCAAGCGAAAGAATGAAAACCCGATACGACCGCAACTCTCATCAAGCCGGGTTCGACGAAGGCTCGTTCGTATGGCTACACAATCCGATGCGTCGCAAAGGCAAATCTCCGAAGTTGTCTCCAACCTGGGAAGGGCCGTATAAAGTTGTCACCAGGATCAATGACGTTACATACCGGATACAACGCAACCAGCGAAGCCCCTTGAAGGTTGTACATGTTGACCGACTGGCGAGATACTACGGATCTAATAATGCTCGGGACCAGCATGTCTAAGAAGGGGGTAGTGCTACGCCCGGCGCTTGGCCACTTCAATATATGGCCAAATTTCCATAGGAGTGAGCGAGACGGCACTGTAGAAAGAGACAGCATGCCTTGACGTCACTGTTCTAGAAGGAATGGAATGAATAGAACGAGACGTCAGGCTAGAAAGAGACAGCATGCCTTGACGTCACTGTTCTAGAAGGAATGGAACGAATAGAAAGAGACATAAGACCTAATAGAACCTCCCAGAAAGTTCCTGTCTTTTTCAGAACGTACCTGTCTTTTCTCGATCTTTCGCTACTCGGCCGCCCCTTATATAAAAGGCGAGCTAACAGCCGCTGCTCAAGTTAGTCTAAGACTAGTATTCGAAGCGAACAAAGCGATAAAGTGTGTGAAGCTATACAGTGCGATTATACAAGTGACGGAGTGTTGTGTAAGGAAGAGTTTTCGAATTTCTACGCGCTTTGCTGTAATTAAAGTGAAGCTGAATAAAGCCTGCCTTCAACGGTTGTCCTCGCATTTTCTATTTAAACCGATCCCCACGCTCGTAACAATATATTTCTAAAAATAATTACTAAATGTACAAATATTTTCAGGTCATGCAGCTAGGCATAACACAACTCCGACATTCACGGCAAATAAAATGATGGTTTTATTGGAAGAAGCTTGCGCTCAAGTGACAGCTGACGATTGGCGAAAAGTGGTCGAAAGAACGAAGAAAATTTGCTTACAAGACTGGGATCGAGATGTACAATACGACAATATCATTGACCAACCGTTAATAATAAACGTCACGGATAGCTGCAGTTCAGACTCAGATTTTGAAGATCCGATTGACCCTGTATCAGATTCAGATTGATATAAATAAAATACAAACTCAAAGCATTTGTTTTATATTTCCAACAAATTATCGATATTTTGTTTATCGATGTGTCCCTTCTTAGTCGATAACAGCTTAACGACGTAACTTTTGCAGCACGTACCATGTACATTGAGTTTTTTTCTATTATTTCCGAACATTACGTAATAATTTCTTAATATTCATTTTTATAATTTACAATTGTACACAATTATGATTTTTTCGTCTTTTTAATGGACCTCTAAAGGATTTGATGTGATAGGACGTCAGTACAATGTTAAGCGATAACGAACTGTCATAGATATCATCATTCAGCGTGCGGATTATAAACACTGCTGACAAAGAATATTTGTGATTGACATTCACGGGACAGAAAAAAACAGTTTCTTCTAATGTGTGGTTCTGTTACAGTTACTGTATAGTTCAATGACAGTTATAACAAGTATGTCCTGAAAATTTAAACTGGAAATAAATACCAGTGTAGTGTCTAGTCTCTACAATCGATCATATAAATACTGATTTTAAAACGATTTTAAAATATCCGCCCTTGCCAATACTATATAGTCGTAACCACAGATCACCTACATAGGTTGTAACGAAACGGAACGGAATATTAAAACAATTATATTTTATTTAACCTGTACGCTGTCAGTGTAATCATGTAATGTCATATCATGTAGATTTTGTTATATTTTTGACTAAAATATTGTTGTTGTACACTTTTATGGAATTATATGACAAATTATTAGTTATTATTTATATATTGGTGTACGTTATATAATGTGGTTTTTCATATTATTAACTATGATAACCTTTCATCTTTCAATTTCATTCAATGTTTAGATTTTGTTTGTCTAGGTTTCAAAAGTGTATTTTTATATTTATTTTATCTCATTAAATGGCAATGACTGAATTAAGTAAGTGGACTAATGATGACGCAGAAGCTATGTCTAATCCAAAAATATATTGTTTTGGTTGTCTGTGTGATAATAATGAAAAACAAATACGAAGTTTCACATTTGTTTGCGGGCCTCTCAAGGAAATATTTCAGGTATTTATAAGTTTTTTTACTAACTCTAGGGTGTACAGGTCCTTACTAAGTTCCTTGAGGTTCGAGACATCCTCACCTGGACATCAGTACACCTGCTAAACAATGGACAAGGCTCATATACAGGCTTGGTTACAACCTATACTATAGGAATGGTAGTCTATCTAGGTGCACGGTAGAGCCCCCGCCAAGTCGAGCAAAAAAAATAGCAGCATGGCCATACCATACTTTTCTCGAAGCAGTTCAGGCCATATTTGACTCCCAATGACTTCATTGTGGATAAAACTAGAAGCCTGAATTTTAAGTAACCAAGCATAATATAAAAATGGTATATTACTAATTTCAGTCTAATTGAACTAGTAGTTTCTGAATTATAACCAAGTCAAAGTTTCTTAATTTTGTCAATCACTGACTGACTGATCACCAAAATATTAAGGCACTTCTAGCAGACAGAAGCTTCAAACTTAGAATATAATTAATGTTTAGTGCATGAATCAAGGAAAACTCAAATATTTTTCATTTTCGGTAGTTTTCTAGATACACTAATCTCTATCTCTGCCTACCCCATAGGCAAATGGACATGAGTGTATCTATGTAAACAAACTGATATTTTTGTCAAATTAGTCAAAGGCATTATGTGGGTGACAATTTTAACAAAACAACTGTTTCAAAATAAAGCTTTCATGCACTAAGCATGCTTGGTAAATAGTAAGAAGCAGTAATAAATACCTAGAAAGAAGTAGTAGTCAACAAACAATTTAGTCCAATAAGTACAACTGAAATTTTAACCAATTATAATTTTTTTTGCAGATGGAAAGCATCAGCCTGTGTTTCTTATGTAAGAGGATAGCTCAACACACAGAAATGTTTATACAGAGTGTGCAAATTAACCAGATTTTATTGGAAAACTTTTCTAGTGTAAGTTTTTATGGATATTTCGCTATGCAATGTTGAGCATTGCAACATTGAGCTAGATACTAGCCAAGTCTGTCTTAACATTAAGACCTTTCCATGCCTTACCAAGTATGTTCATCTGTCACTATGTTTGCCATACATACTTCTATGGCGGTTATTACAGGTAGTTGCAAGTACTTTTGAGTACTTCGAGATATGAGACATATAAAATTATTGGAACAGTGGAATTCATAAGTTCTGGTCCCTGTAGGTGTTTCAACTAAGTGAGTTTGTGATGCAATGGTGTTGGACCTCATGACCAATTTTATATTTTGACACAGTATGATTTTCAACAGATTCTATTGTGATTTATGTACTATTTTATTGTTTACACAAAACACAATGTTTTGGTTGTTTTCAGCAGCCATGGTAATGGCATTTAAATTTCAATGATTGATAATACAATTTCAATGAGTGATACTCAATATCAATAAGTGATACTCAATTTCATTGAGGGGGAGTGGCTAGAGAGGCCATACGGTGGCCTCTCGTACCGTCAGACGCAGGACATTACTGGACACGGTAACTTCGGGCGGTACCTGTATCTGATAGGCATAGAGTCAACGCCTGAGTGCCATTACTGTGACGCGAGCGTGGACTCGGTGCTGCACACGCTCACCGAGTGTCCGGCGTTCGAAACGCCGAGGCGGGAGCTTGTGACGGCCCTGGGGGTGAGAGTGCTCACGCTCTCCACCCCTGCTCGCGGCGATTGGCCGCTGCGCGGATGCGTGGGCGGCCAGCCCCTCTTTCAGCGAGCAGGTCATACTCGTGAAGGAGAGCAGAGAGGGCGCGATGACCGAGAGAGACTCGCGGACATCGCTGCCCGCGTTCGTAGCCGGCTCGGGCGTCGGAGGGCGCAGACCGACCTCCGCCCCCCATGAGCGCCGGCCTCTGGGTGACGGGTGGAGCCGCTCGTCACCCTAGCAGAAGCAGGCCACGGCGGGAGGGAGTCGGGGACCGCGTGGTCCCCCCTCCTCTCGGTCTGGCCCTGGGCAGACGGGGTGCGCGGGATATGCCGCGAGACAA
Source organism: Eilema caniola (assembly GCA_949126895.1). Taxonomy (NCBI): domain Eukaryota; kingdom Metazoa; phylum Arthropoda; class Insecta; order Lepidoptera; family Erebidae; genus Eilema; species Eilema caniola. Next base: position 3,664,497 of record OX421488.1, on the reverse strand, counting down.
CCTCACCTTCGGCCTAACACATCGACCCACAGACGGCGTGCGGTTTAGTCGGTTCCAGTCCGACATAACCTCCCCCTCCTGCTCCAGATTAGGGGTATCCGTGGGATGATTACCCGCACGTAAAAAAAAACTCAATTTCATGATATTAAGATTTATGTAAACTTCCAACATTACAATTTTATATTATTTTATTCTAGGTAACAGATGAAACATTAAAATCTGTAAAAATCCAAACACAACCCCTTGTCAGTCTCAAGCAAGTGTCACATGATGTGATAGAGTTGTCTGAAAATGATGTGGCCAGTGTTGAAGAATCCTTCTGTGTAGTTAATAATAATAAAAGAGAAAATGATATTAAAGTTAAAATAGAGCTAAAGGAGGAGGCAGAGTTATTGGAGAATTTGGAAGCCGAGTTTGTTAATGAAGATGATGGTAAGTACGGGATCATAATATTTTAAACATTACTAGTTCCTCCACCCGCATAAAATTTTGATCCCAATTCAATTACCAATGGGAACCAATTCGCTGTGCTAAAAAGTAGGCCTTTTGCCTACTTTTTAGCTTTTCTTTCTTAAAAATAAAATAGAAAATCTGCAATATACCAGAATTTAATCTATGAAGTAGAATTAATTATTTTAAGCATTTTTCATGCATTGTTGCTTATGCATTTTTCGCCTAGGCCGATTAAATTTTTTCTATTAAAACCGATTTTTGAATATGCGGGGTTCGAACCCGCGATCTTTACCTTACAGGAGCAATACTTTAACCTCGCTCTAACCAATTAAAATTTTTCCTTCTATATCTGCCTTTGAGGCGACAGTGGAGAGAACAAAAATTATACACCTTACATTACATTCTAGCTAGATCCAAATTGAGCAGAGTTTGTCATATATATGGGCTATAGAATACAAACATACTTACATACTTTTTTTTATTTTTCAGAATTTCCTGATATGTATGTGAAAGAGGAAGTGGGCCTCCCTCTTAATGCAATGGTGAAAGAAGAATTAGGCATCGAAAATATTGACAAACAGCGCTCAACAAAAAAAAAGATACATAAGAAAAAAAGTGCCAATAAAACTAGAATAGGTATGTTTGTATGTTTCTGTAAATATACTATTATATTCATGTTGACAGCCTCTGTGGGGTAGCGGTAGTGAATGCGGCCGCTACACAGCTGGCGCGGGTTCGATCCCTGCTCAGAGCAAATATTTTTATGCATTAATGATGGCTATTGGCATTGCTCTGGTCGTACATCGCACGTTAAGCCATCGGTTCCGGCTGCCATACGAACATCTATGGCAGTCGTAAAGGGTAGTTAGATCCTTAAAAAGTCTAACAACTGGTCTATCTACAATGCTTCGATGATGATGATGCCTTGAAGTTAGACTGGTAAAGCCGACCCCAGACTCCAAGCCGAAAGCTTCTAAGTCCAAGTCTAGACTAAGAAGAGAGTCCATCTCAAAACCAGAGAAACAAAGAATAGACCTAGACCTAGACCTAGAACCAGACAAACTTTAAACAAAGTGCTTTAAAAAAGTAGAGCGTATTGTAACCCGAGTCTGCCTTCAGCTTTTATTATTTCAATTTGGGGACGCCGGACGACCGGACGGACGATCCATCCGCAGCTTCTGCGGGCCATTTAATCCATTTCCCCGATCAGCTTACCATCAGGCGAGGAGAAGTCATATTGGCGGGACCCATTTAAAAACCAATTATGTACTGGTTGCAGAAATGCCTGAAGCGCAAATTATATATATTACAAGATCACAATGTCTGGAAGAACGAGCTAGATTGTCTAAAGACCAACAGTATTTGAGTTCTCTGTACAAATGTTCCAACTGCATCAAAGGTTTTAATTTTAAAGGCAGTTTCGATACACACATGGAGAAACATAATGAGGTATGTTTTCAATAGTATTGGCAACAATGAACAAGACTATGATTTTTTTTTTTTTTTTAAATAAAAATTAGCGTCCGAAATTACTCATATTCCCTCTAACCACTCCAGCTAAGCTATATTGCTTGTGTTAGGAGTGGATTCACGTCGGTAGTGTAATGGCCTGTATTCGAACCCGGGACCTCTCGATTTTAAGGCCGACACCTTAACCACTAAGCTACCAACGCTTCTTCAAACAATTTTTCCAATCTAAAGCTCGTATTTGTATAGAAAACCTGTCAAATCTGCCAATCTGTCCTCAGATAAATTGATATTTGCACCGAGCACCATTCTGTAATACTGGCCTTAATTGAGTTATCATAAATGTCAACTAATCTGCCCGATTCCCGTACATTATTTGAAAATGATTATGGGCAAGCTCACATTATTATATCGATTAAGATAGGAAAAAGTGAATGCTCAGGTGGGACTCGAACCCGGGATCCCTTACAGGGGAAATGATTTGACCACTGAGCTGTGTGTATGTTTAAAAATGATTGCAACATCATTCATTGTTTCCGATATTTCGTATGAATGTCGGAAGATGGCTCCCACCGTCGCCCTAAGACGGTAGTATAGGATAATTTGGATAGCTTCAGGTGTGGCTCGGTGGCTCAGTGGTCAGAGTATTCCCCCTGTAAGGGAAAGATCGTGGGTTCGAGTCCCACCTGAGCATTCACTTGTTCCTATCTTAATCGATTTGAAAAGTTAGCATAGTAAATGCTTCAAAAATTTCATTCAATTACATTATTATATCTTGAAGGTATGCTTGATGAGGCCGTCAAGCTGAGTGCCACCATTGTTAACATGGTACGTGTATGTAATGGTGACCCTCTTTTCTGAGATTTTACCTTCAGCTTACCATCAGGCGAGGTGAAGTTAAATTGACGTGTCTTAAAAAAAGTATGTTTCAAAGTATGCCACGGGCGAGAGTCAGGGAGGGCTGGCTAGTAATAATAAGAGCGTTTTCCCACTTATCCGATATCCGATATCGATGTCGGACGTCGATAGCCGACACCTTGTGCTGTTTTCACATTTATCCGATAAAATCGTCCCGATACGGCCATTTGCTCGAAAGTACAGACTTTAGGGATGCTACGAGTGAAAAAAAAGAAAAATAGTGCAAGCCATTTTCAACCTTATTGACATGTCATGGTATCGAGTTTTTTTTTCTTATATTCGTAATTAGCGTTATCAATTAACGCGAAAAGACATGTAACTCAGAAAATGTACTTAAGGTCGAAAATTGCTTGCAGTCGCTGTTTTAGTCTCTTTGTGTTCCGATATCGGGCCAAAACAGTGGTGTTGGCTCCGATAACCGATATCGGGCCGGACAATGTGAAAGAGAGATACATATCTCATACATTTGACTTCCTCCGTCGGATATCGGATGAATGTGAAAACGCTCTAAGGCTAACAAGACTAGTGGTATATGATTCTTCTTATTACAGAACAATGGTGCTTACGAGTGCGACATATGCAAACAGAGAATGGATTCAGACGATAAACTAGTCAATCACATGCGATGTCATTCTATGTAAGTGTTGCTGATCAGTATTTACCGTGGCCTATGGACGTGTGCAACATCAGGGGAGTCACACTGGTACTGCCGACCCTGTAAATGCAGAGAGTTTCTGTGCCTTAGGTCTTCCCACTGACAGCACAATAACTCTCCAGTGAACTCTGGCTACCCTACTCACCGCCAAGAACACAACACGAAGTTATTATGGCCGCGGTATTCTGGAGGTATTTAGACAGTTAGTTTGATTAATCGAACAATACGGAAGAAACACTCCGTTTTTTTTTTTTAGATGGTACAACCATCATGGTCTAACCATCCAGAAATTTGTTAGATCTATCTAATACAACGGATATTTTTTTAGATCACATTAATCTAATACAACAAAATTTCTTTCCGTTTTTTTTCAACTTAACAGAACTGTATGTTGTTTGTTCCCGTTCTGTAAAATCGATCTAACAGAACGGATTTTATTTCCCAAATTGTTCGATCAATCTAACAATACGGATTATTTTTCCGTGCTATTCGATAAAAACGAAAGACGGACGAACGAAAACGGAATACATAATACCAGAATTGATTTACCATTCTGTAGTTTTTGCATAGCCAACGAATATATTCAGAATAATTGATGCCGCGTGGTTACCGGCAGAGTAGAATTTGGGCCACCCCTACTCTTCCCATGTGGTGTCGTACAAGGCGACTAAGGGATAGGGCTGATTAACTTTAACATCAGACAGATATGTACAGCTCAGACTCAGCCTCAGATGCATGGCTCGAGTCAACAATAGTGCCCGGAATACGGCAATAGGCTCACCTTCGATAACGTGGGACCGAATACAGATTGGTGAAATGTGGGTGTTAATTCACCTCTGCCTAACCGTCCGGGGATAAAGGCGTGATTATATACATGTAGTTAATTTTAAATATATCCATAGTATAGTTTACTTTACTAGTTTACAAATTCCAGTCGATACAAATGTCCACTATGCGGTATAACCCGCCACTGCCGAAAGACAGTCAAAGACCACTACTCTGAACACCATCTCGGAGCCAATCATAAGTGCCTGCAGTGTTTCAAGGTTTTCAAGTAAGTTCCGCTTCTATTATTTAGTGTGTATTCAAATATATGCCCTGAAAAGTGATCACAAAATTATCTTCTAATCATAATATGTTGATATATATAATATAAAATACACAATACAAAATACTATTTAGTCAAGTCCATAAATTAAAAATTAATCAAATAACCCGCCCCTGACCGTTCCCGGCGCAAAAGTACCCATCACACTCGCCGCGTTGCCACGCTGGATTGCGATATAAATATATTGCTCTATTATAATTTATTAAGTTACATACTTTAGCAATTTTCTTTTTTTTTATATAGGTCACGTCAATTTGACTTCACCTCACCTGATGGTAAGCTGAAGGCAAAGTCTCAGGAAAGAGGGCCACCATTATACACATGTGCCATGTTAACAATGGTGGCACTCAGCTTGACGGCCTCATCAGGTGCTTTTTCACGCCCCGCTTAAAGGATCCGAGACTAAGATTCTACCAAAATCAGCACCTCTAGACAAGTGGCAATTCGTTAGCGGGCGTTCGATGGAATAGAATGACGAATGTATGGGATTTGACGTATTTGACATGTGTTAACGACTGTCAGATACGTCAAATCCCATACGTTCGTCATTCTCTTCTACCAAACGACGACGAATTGCCACTTGTCTAGAGTGGCAGTTTAGAATATTAAAAAAAAAGGATATCGTGGTATCCCAAGAACTTTTTGCTCTAATTATAACGGTTAAGGTACCGTTGTGTTTCGGAGGAAAATATACCCTGTATTTACTAAACCTTACCAACTTTCTGTTAAGTAGCTGTTACAGCAACCTTTATAGTCATATATGATTTGAGATTGACATGTACATTCACAATAATAGTAAAACACTTGTCGGAATATTTACCATGTATTTTTTAATTTTGTCGAGTATATGATATTTGCAAGAGCGCCGAAATATCGGATACTCGATTATAAACATGAGGCGAAACTGGTCAGGTTTTATAAATATTGTGTAATAGTTCAGAAGCGATTTAATTAAATATCTCTGTCAAATTTACTACCTTACTACAAGGCTGTCCATGAAGCATCCGCGTCCGATCACGTGACACCTGTTCATTTCATTGGTCGAAGACATGTTTCGATTTTGTCGATAGTCCGCCATTCTATCTGAGGCTGCTGTCATCTTCTTATGTCATGAAATCGAGATTCGGGACTGAGTGTCGTTCATGAATACGGGCCTAAGGGTAAATCCCCACTGATAACCCAGCGGCACGCATCCGCCAGCGGCAATTTTTGTGCTAGAAATGACCGCGAGCTGCCTACGATGTTGGTCCCGAAATTTCGGATGTTTCATGGTAGCCTATCAGTTTCTGAAGGTTCAAGAATGTGTACGTTAAACACGGTGTATATGCGCAGGCGCAAGTCGTCCCTGGCGAGGCACGTAGCGCAGCGGCACGTGCGGCGCGAGCGCGTGACGTGCGCCTACTGCGCGCGCTCGTACGCCGACAAGGCGGTGCTGAAGGCGCACATGATAATGTGAGTGTGTGTCTACCCGCATGTTGAGTTCATTACTATGCTCCGTTTGGTTAGGTATTTGACTAAAAAAACAATATCTCTGGTCTTTTAAGATTTTTTTCAACACATTTGCTCATAAAGTGCCTCTAATTTCATCGCAATTAGGGACGTAATGACATTATAATCAAACTGTGACTGATATTATTCATAAGTGAGTTTTCATTATTTTTAATTCCCAAAAAGTTAAATGAAACACAATCAAATTCAGTTTCAATTTATAACTTTTAAGATTCCTCATAAAATTTTAAATTACTTTAATTATGAACTATGTTTTATGTGAACGCAACGTAGACCGAAATAAATGCGATATTCTCTAACACTCCATATATTTGTACTACGCGCAACCGGCGTGTGACGTCATAAGCACGGACGATTCTGTATGAAGCGTTTACGGGTGGCGCGAGATATTGATTTTTCATAATCAAATATCTTAAAAACTTTTTATCGTAAGAATATTTCACTTAAACAATTCATTATATTATTACAAAGTGGACATTTCTGAAGGTAGAAAGAAATTGTCAAATAGCCTATTCCATTCCTACAGGAAACATTCCCAGGAGGTATCGGCAGTGGAGCTCGCTAAGAAGTACATATGTCCTGAATGTGGAATGGGGTTCAAAACCCCGTCGCAGCTCCGAAATCACAGCATCAAACATTCAGACACGCGAGAGTTTTATTGTGTGGAGTGTGATAAGTAAGTTTTTCAATTAAGATAGGAAAAATTGAAGCGGTTCAGGCGGGATTAGAACCCGCGATCTTTCTCGTACAGGGAGAATTCTTTGACCACTGAGCCACAGAATCATGCCCTTTGGGACGACAGTGGGAGCCTTCTACCGACACTCGTACGAACCATTTGATATATTCACTTTTAAACATTGATTTTTGATTACTCCGCCCAAATCTTAATAAATTTTAATAGTTCGCATAGGTACTAAATGCTTCCATTCAAGTAGGTATTTTAATACGACTTAGGTGACAGACAAGCACACGGCTCATATGATGGATGGGGATCGTTGCTTTTGGATGTGTGTAACACCAGGGGTCGCACTCGTGCTGCCGACCGGTACAGAGTTTCTGTGCTGTCGGTGTATTATTATGTTAAGTGTCGATATCTTAGTGGTTTAGAAGTCGGTTGGTGGAGGTCCCAGGTCCGAATCCTGGCCTAGACATTAGCGACGTGAACATACTCCTAACAGAAGCAGTTTAACTTAACTGGGGCTTAGGGGGAATACAGGCGTCAGTATATGTGTGTATGTATAACAAACAGTTCCTCCGTTATCATGACGCTTGCAATAGTGCCGAAATATCGAAAACTCCAAACAATACATAATTCAATTTTTCAATACCTCTAGTAGTAAAGTATACCTACTTGCTATTTAGAAGAATAGCAGTTCAAATCGTAATCATTTGATTTCAGGAGCTTTAAGTCGGAAAGCATATTGAAAACACATTTAAGGACCGCCGCTATCCACTGCAACTATAAGGAATTACCGTAAGTTTCTTCATTTATACTGGTTGTAAGGGGAACGCTCCCGAAGCCTAAGGCTCCTGGTAGTACTCCGTGTACACTACACATTGGCATTAATTACACAGGTCTTAGAGCTGCTATCGTTTTGTGGTGTAATTTTAATGTTCTTTGGTGTGCTGAATTCGAAAGTGATTTTCGTTTTTTCATAACACGTCACGTTTTTTGACAATGTACGTAATTTGGTGGTAATTTTCAACAATTTACCATTTCTACCATTTGAAAATAAAATATATAAGACTAAAAAGATTAACAAAACTATTTTTTTTTGATAACATTCATTAGTAAGCAGTAAAAGTATTTATTTTTTGTAAGTGAGATTCATTTTGCTTGTGAAGCATCTGAAAGGTATCTCTGATGCGCCCAACACCATATCTTTTTGTTTCTTGATGTATGTTAAAAAGTTATGAAAATTATTAAAATTATTTATATCCTCAAATTAACCCAAAAACACAATTTTTCTGATAAAATTTAGCATTTTGCAAAAAAACCTGACGTCCTGGAATTTTTTGAGTATATTTTAGTGCTTAGAACACCCAAATGCACATAAATCAGTTGAAAACATCCAGGCAGCATTTTTAGCACGCTATTTTTATTTGTAGACCTGTGTTAAATTTCGAATTAGTGAAAAAAAAATTGTCATCTTTTTTGTTCATTTCATTAGCATTATTTATTCTATAAAAAACACATCACTACGAAAAAAGCACACGCTTGACGCTATTTGTTTTTTCTGTAGTGATCTTTTTTATGAATTTGTCGTTGCTTGCAGTGGAGGTATAGATAGAATAGTCATAACAAAATATTGTGTTAATTTATTATAAAACTACTTTTATTTTTTTACGTTTCGGATCCGTTCAGCAGATTGAGCGTGGTGATAAAAAACATCCAAATAGCTTTATAGACCAATAGAACAGTCCGACTGGGGAAGTACCTCCGCCCTACTGAATACCGCGGCTATAATAACCTCGTGTTGTATTCCCGGCGGTGAGTAGGGCAGCCAGAGCTCACTGGAGAACTTTTCTGCTGTCAGTGGGAACTGACGGCACAGAAACTCTCTGTTTACAGGGTTGGCAGCACGAGTGTGACTCCTCTGGTGTTGCACACGTCCATAGGCCACGGTAACCACTTTGCATCAGGTGGGCCATGTGCTTGTCTGCCACCTCAGTGGCGTAAAAAATATATTTTATCAGGTTATGCTGCTTACATTGCGAAAAACGCTTTTTGAATCGTCGCGACGTCGAGCGACACATGAACCGGGTACACCTCAACGTCAAGCCGTTTAGTTGCGACCGCTGTGACAAGGTAATTACAACACTATCAACACACGTTATCTGTAGATTCCTTCTACATCTCTTAGCGTTAAGATTTTAGGAAGTAAAAAGCAAATTGAATGTATTTTGAAAATAAGTGAGGTAGAACTTTGGTATAATGTATGTATGGGATAGGGAAATGTATGTGTGGGAGGAGAATGAATGTATGGGATGAAGTAAAATAAAGTAGATAAGACAATGGTATAATGTATGTATGGGATAGGGAAATGTATGTATGGAAGGAGAATGAATGTATGGGATAAGGTAAAATAAATAGGTAAAGAAAACAAAAAGTATCGAATCTTCGTTATCGTCGGATATCAGCGGATACGGCCACGAATAATAATCGGCACACCACTAGTCATTTTAGTAACTCTTTATATTGAAAAAAAAAAAAGTAGTGAGTATTATTCATCAGAAGAAAAAAATAATGGTGTTCACCTCTTCAGGAACATATCGGTCGCTAATGACATTCCAAAATTGATACCTATTCTATTTTGTTATGTGTGCAGGCTTATGTGAACGCATGGGCGTTGAAAGAACACAAGCGATACATTCACGAGGGGTACAAAAGACCGCTGCAGTACCAGTGCCCGATGTGTGACAAAGCATTCGATGTATGTATTTGAGTTTACTTTTAATATCCGATACTTCATCCAAAATTTGGTTGAGTACTTTTACGGGCGTCCCTGCCGCCTGATCCCGTAACCACGTAAAAGCATATACCTATCTCTGTGCGAAATTTCGTCCAGATCCGTTGAGTTGTACTGGGGACCTCGTGGTCCCCCCTCCCGAGGAGGGCCTGACCGAAAGGGGTGGCCCTGGGTCAGTGGGGGTGCGAGGGATATGTCGCCTGATAACCTCACCTTCGGTTTAGTCGGTTTGAGTCCGACATAACTGGCCAGAGGGAGGGGTATCCGTGGGGATTTCGCGCACGTAAAAAAAAACTTGTGAGGTTGAGCAACAAACATCCAACTTCAAGCCATCCAAAATTTGGTGTATGAAATAGTAGTATGGCGAAATGGATAGCAGCAAATTACAAACGGACATCTGCAAAATTACTAGTTTACGAAAAATCAATTTTAACGCAAAAATATTATAACTTTTACAGGAACAAAGCTAGCCGCTTTGGGATAGTTTCATAAAATAGCATTTGAAAGAAAACAGTGAAAGCCAGTTAACTGATATATTTATAATAGAAGAAACCCGCAATATATGTTTATTTACGTAAAGCGCCGCGCCAAATTGTACAACGCATACGCGAACAAGTGTCATATGTCCGTATGTACTTCGTTACTTCGTAGGGTGTAGTTCGACGTATTATAAAAAAAAAACATGCCTAAAAATATTTCGCAAAAAAAGTGATGTCCGTTTGTAATTTGCTGCTATCGAAATGTGGGTGTTTATATATTTCTTCCTACCCCTCATTTGCGAGTGTGTAAATAATCTATTATGTAGTATGATTATATTAGATGAGAGACTGATACTTTCCAGTCGAACCGACCAATACTTCATTGAAAAAACCAGCTTCCACCGACTTCTTAATTTGATTCTTTATCTTTTTTACAGCGCAACCAAATCCTCAAAAGCCACATACGCACACACACAGGAGAACGCCCTTACCAATGTCCAAAATGTCCTGCACAATTCAGTCAAGCTAGCATACTTAGAACACATGATCGCCTTATACATCTCAAACTCACAAGGGACGGGAGACCAAAGATGAGTGCTATGAAATAGCGAGAAGAGGCCACCTTCAGCAGATGAAAGTAATCGTCTATAAATTGAACATATAGATATATAGGTACTCAAGCCTGTAAATCTCCGAAGTGGTAGGCATACATAAAAGGGGCCTACGTAAAAGGGACGAGCCTATGTTTATTGTCGGATGAATAACAGCCCTATCTTATAGCCGCCTTTTAAGACACCCGCAGGAAAAGGTAGGGTGGTTCTATTCTACTCCACCGGGAACTAAAACATAAATTGAACTCATCAAGAAAGGTAATGTCGCGATGCAACATTTACCTAACGCCATCTAGTGTGTTCAAGCAGAACTTCAACGAAACTAGTCTAATAGATAAACGTGGAAGCAGAAACGAATCGTCCATGAGTATTCATTGAACTTACAAGAATAGTTCTGTCACGATGTAGAATGTTCCTAGCGCCATCTAGTGTGCTCAAACTGAATTTCTACGGAACTAATATAATAGATAAAGGCATGTAAACGAATTCTTTTTTTTATACTGTAGTATGATGTACTGATATTAACAGTGAATTGTTTGAGTCTCTACTGATATTCAAGATGTAGGTGAAAGTTAGGTTCATCGGTTCGTTAAGTCATCACTTAAGGCACATACCTATCTTTGTTCTAGTCTATAAATGTTACATAGTGAATTATAAACAAAAATACCCAGAACAATGCAAACATTCATTTCATGATTCAAACCAATAATTGTACTGAGTGAAAATCGAATTCGGTGACTCTCTGATTTAACAGTCTTCACGTATGTCGTAGTGTTGCTATGATTGAAGAAACATTTGAAGTACGTTCAAATCGTGTTAATATAATAATATCCTCTGAGTCAATTTGACAGTTAGTCATCTAGCGAATGTAGATCGAACTAATTGCAGGCAATCCTGTATCACACTATCAAATTTTACGCGTCTTCACTAATACTCAATACTCAATACTCAATACATTAGCATTTTATTGAATTGGCCATTTTGATCTCAAAAATCCAGCGTTTGGTTAGGAATCTAAATTCAAATTCATTTCAATTTGAATCTAGTTTATTTGTTTCGTATGTGATCATTTTGCTTTGCCATCGATATGTGCACAATATGAAAAACTTTAAATATCGCATTCACACACCGGCAGAATTAGCGGAACACAAAAAAAGGAGAGTATAAAATAGCTTTATTTTAAAACAAATAATAATTAAACATGAAACAACAACAACATGTTTAATAACGAGTGTTTCTCCCTTGTGCCCTGATTAAGGTTTCCACCCGTCTGGGCATGCTGCGAATGATGTTGCATGTTAATAATTTCTTGGGGCAACCTCTGCCAGTTTTCAACTAATGTGTTTCGCAGCTCGCCTAGATTGTTAGGAGGTGGCATTCTTGATTTGACAGTCCTCTTTAGCAAGTCCCAAACGTGTTCAATCGGATCATATCCGGCGACCGTGCTGGCCACTTCTTCACTGTAACACCAACATGGTTTAGGAATGCCTGTACTGAGCGAGCACTGTGAGCCCGAGCATTATCCTGCATTAAAATGAAGTCGTTACCAATAAATGGGGCAAATGGCACACCATGTTCTTCTAAAATCTCCCTGATATATCGATCAGCAGTCAGATTTAATAATTTTATCCTAAACATATCTCTCCCCAGACCATAATTTTGTGCTCCTCTAATTCTGCCGGTGAGTGTATCGGTCAGTAAAAGTACCTATAGTTAGAAATAATACTGTCTGAAGTTAACACGAATATCACTTATTGAAAGAAAATCACTTTTAACGGATTCTATCTCAATTTATTTATTATTTACATATACCCCGACGATTCGGCATCTTTTCAGCAGCTGGGCTGATATCCAGCGACCGTGGCCCTTGGAAAGTAGTCGCGTGAAAAAGCATCTGACAAGGCCGTCAAGCTAAGTGCCACCATTGTTGATATGGTACATGTTTGTAATGGTGACCCTCTTTCCTGAGACCTTGCGTTCAGCTTATCATCAAGAGAGGTGAAGTCAAATTGACGAGTCCTATAATGAATCGTTTAAATAAAAAAATAGCTGTTGAAAAGTAATCGCTATAAAAACCCTTAAAAGTGGTTTTATTTCAATAGTAAGAAATTTGCAATGTCTAGAATAAAACAGTCAATGTTAAATCCTGTTATATAAAATAAATATTTCAGAAACCACCAGTGTTTTTATTCACATCACCAATGTCAACTGTTAAGCAAATGATTGTTTAGTCAGCATCAGATCCACCTTGACTTGCTAGTCAAAATGATCTTTTTGTCCCAATGATAATAATATGAATACCAAACTGTTCTATTGATTTAAATTGTATTATCGTCCGAACTAAAAGTGTGTATCAAATAACAGACCAATCAGTCAACAGCTCCTCCAGACAACTGCCCCTCTAGACAAGTGGCAATTCGCTAACCGGCGTTTGATGGAATAGAATGACGAATATATGGGATTTGATTTGATTTGATTTTTAATTTATTAATTTCTTCTGACAGAAAATTAGCAGAAAATTATTGATAGGTTCTATGATTGGCGCTATATTATAGGTATGGTATGATATGGTATATATATGGTTCTTTTTATCTTCTTCTGTGTATATAACGAAGAAAGAAAGAAAGAAAAAGTTTTCACTTCTGCCGGCACTTCCGGAGTGCAACCCGTGTTTTTTTTTTCTAGTACATTTTTTTTCCAAGAAATAGTAGTAGGTAAGTCATAAAAAATATTATTTTCGTTTAAGGAGTATTTAAGTGTCTATGAAACACAATTTATTTCTTTAAGCTAGCATTCATAGCTTGCGAGATTTTTAAGATTCTTAAGTAACCCGTATTCATCGTTCTTAAGTGTATTTGAAACGTATGGTGTATACTAGTAGACACCATAATAATGAGGCTACATTAGTTTCCTGGTGACTATGGTTAAGAGGAACCCAAACATAGGAATCAGTGTAACTAAGTAGCACCAAATATGTAAAGAAACTTTCGGTATTATAGAAACTGTTATGAATAGATATATTTCAATGTGTAACATTCGCGTGAATTTCTGGTAATCAGGTTTCTGTTTATACCTCTAGATAAATCCTCAGACCATATACCGTGCACATTTGTCCCGTGACATCGCCACGTACAACATTCACACCTAACGCACGATAGGAAATTGTTAGTCGCGGCACTTTAATAGGATGAACTTCCGTCAACTAGTTCCTATGAGGTATTTAGGGCAAAGGGATATGTCTATGGGACACAGTCTGGCTGCACAGATAGGGATGTGATAAATATTCCTTTTAAAGTATGGGAAAAAGATGTAAATATTATGTTTAAGGTCTTGGTTTCCGGTGTAGAAGAAGGCTACCCCATCTCATCCCTTGTATTTTATTTATTATAGCACTTAGGTGGCAGAGAAGCACACGGCCCTCCTGATGGAAACTGGTCAACCTAGCCTATGGACATGTGCAACACCAGGGGAGTCACACTCGAGCTGCCCACCCTGTAAACACATAGTTTCTGTGCCGTCAGTGTGGAAGACAAGGCATATAGCGTATTATACCTTAGGTGACAGACAAGCACACGGCCTACCTGATGGAAAGTAGTTACCGTGGCCTATGGACGTATGCAACACCAAGGGCATTACACTCGCGCTGCCGACCCTGAAGAAACCTTCTAATTTCTCAACTTCTTGAAGAACCCTACATTGTAGTCGCTTGGGAAAACCACGGCTGAGAGTTCATTCCTTGATTCCAGATTGACCTGAGCGTGCGTGGGTTGAAGTTCCTTTCAAACCGACGGTACCTACGCACCTTTTCCGGTCGCAATGTGTGAAGATGAATTCCCTGCCTATGGCGAGTGGTGATGTATGTGTGGATTTGTATATCGTAGACTGAAAATAAAGATAATATTTTTATTTTGCACAGCCCGGAAAAATGAAAGAAAAAATTTGATATCAAAAATAGTGGCGCACACAGCCATATTGGTCTCCGGTGGAATACAATAGGGTCATCTCATATCTTTCCCTAATTGTCATAGAAGGCGACAAGGGATAGAGCTGGTCACCATCCGACAATAAACAGTCACCGACAAAGGGACCGTTTGACAGCAATAAGCCTGCTGCCTATTATGTGAGACGGAAAATCATAGTTAATACACCTCTGAACCTGCCTGTGCTTTTTTTTACGTACGGGAATCCCCCCCCCCCCCCCCTCAGCAGCCGGAGGGGGAGGTTATATCGGACTCGAACCGACTAAACCGCACGCGTCTCTGGGTCGATGTGCTAGGCCAAGGTGAGGTTGTCTCGCGACATATCGCTCGCAGCCCGGCTGACCCACGGCCATTCCTCTCGGTCTGGACCTCCTCGGGTGACCTGCATGTGCTTACGCAAGTTGGTTACCACTTAGGTTGTATATAAACTATGTCTCAGTCCTAATTAGAGCATTTAAACTAAACATAGTAAAAATATCGAAAAATGGGACGATAGGATGTAGTTTAATAGCTAACTGGGTTTTATGATATTAATTTTCTGATGAAAGCAATTAATACTGTTTGTTTTAGTTTAGTTTATCAACCCCGTGACAAACAACGTAAATTAATAAAATGTATATAACTTATTTTGCAAACTATTTCGGTTCTTACGTACCTACAGCTCTGAAATCTATTAACTATTTGCTAAAACTTCATATCACTTATAGGCTTTCTTTTTATTTCGTGGTTCCGCCGATTGCGCAGTTACAAAATCCTCTAAATTAGAATTTAAATCAATTGAGAGTCTATTCGACTGAGTCACATAACTCGCTATCTAAAGAGTCGGGGAATGTAAAATAAAACTGAAACTCTAGTGATTCAACCATAGTTCCTATTTTTACCATTTCAGGGAATCGTTGGTTTTACTATACCGAGCTTTGACATGTCACGACGGAAAGAGGAGCGAGTCCAATTAAAATTGGTTCTGTAGGTCGTGCGAAGTAGAGGAGGAAGAGCCCGAAGGCGGACCCTTAGCTCCGAGAGCATCTCGGCCTCGGATGCAATCAGGATACCGTCTAAATGTCGATGATGAGAGAGTGCTCTTTAAAATAGAAGCAAGCCAATCTTACAGTTTACAGTTTAGTTTAGTTACAGTTACAATATGACAGTTGTTAACGCATGTCAAATACGTCAAATCCCATACATTCGTCATTCTATTCCATCAAACGCCGGTTAGCGAATTGCCACTTGTCTAGAGGGGCCTGGACTGGCCGGCGTTTGATGGAATAGAATGACGAATGTATGGGATTTGACATATGTGACAGTCGTTAACGCATGTCAAATACGTCAAATCCCATCACAATCTATTACATCAAACGGCGGCCAACGAATTGCCACTTGTCTAGAGAGATTGGCCGGTTCACATACACACGGGTAGTAGGCAGACGGTCGAATACGTTTGCAATACCATTACGATAGTTTTTCGTGCTAGGGGTACAGGAAGGGGGGAATACCAAGGTATCAAGATCATTTTGAGTACTTAACTAGTCAAGATCGTTCAAATGCTGACTGTACAGCACCCAGTTATTATGAGAATCCGACTAAGATTGGCTTGCTTCTATTTTAAAGAGCACTCTCTCATCATCGACATTTAGACGGTATCCTGATTGCATCCGAGGCCGAGATGCTCTCGGAGCTCAGGGTCCGCCTTCGGGCTCTTCCTCCTCTACTTCGCACGACCTACAGAACCAATTTTAATTGGACTCGCTCCTCTTTCCGTCGTGACACGTCAAAGCTCGGTATAGTAAAACCAACGATTCCCTGAAATGGTAAAAATAGGAACTATGGTTGAATCACTAGAGTTTCAGTTTTATTTTACATTCCCCGACTCTTTAGATAGCGAGTTATGTGACTCAGTCGAATAGACTCTCAATTGATTTAAATTCTAATTTAGAGGATTTTGTAACTGCGCAATCGGCGGAACCACGAAATAAAAAGAAAGCCTATAAGTGATATGAAGTTTTAGCAAATAGTTAATAGATTTCAGAGCTGTAGGTACGTAAGAACCGAAATAGTTTGCAAAATAAGTTATATACATTTTATTAATTTACGTTGTTTGTCACGGGGTTGATAAACTAAACTAAAACAAACAGTATTAATTGCTTTCATCAGAAAATTAATATCATAAAACCCAGTTAGCTATTAAACTACATCCTATCGTCCCATTTTTCGATATTTTTACTATGTTTAGTTTAAATGCTCTAATTAGGACTGAGACATAGTTTATATACAACCTAAGTGGTAACCAACTTGCGTAAGCACATGCAGGTCACCCGAGGAGGTCCAGACCGAGAGGAATGGCCGTGGGTCAGCCGGGCTGCGAGCGATATGTCGCGAGACAACCTCACCTTGGCCTAGCACATCGACCCAGAGACGCGTGCGGTTTAGTCGGTTCGAGTCCGATATAACCTCCCCCTCCGGCTGCTGAGGGGGGGGGGGGGGGATTCCCGTACGTAAAAAAAAGCACAGGCAGGTTCAGAGGTGTATTAACTATGATTTTCCGTCTCACATAATAGGCAGCAGGCTTATTGCTGTCAAACGGTCCCTTTGTCGGTGACTGTTTATTGTCGGATGGTGACCAGCTCTATCCCTTGTCGCCTTCTATGACAATTAGGGAAAGATATGAGATGACCCTATTGTATTCCACCGGAGACCAATATGGCTGTGTGCGCCACTATTTTTGATATCAAATTTTTTCTTTCATTTTTCCGGGCTGTGCAAAATAAAAATATTATCTTTATTTTCAGTCTACGATATACAAATCCACACATACATCACCACTCGCCATAGGCAGGGAATTCATCTTCACACATTGCGACCGGAAAAGGTGCGTAGGTACCGTCGGTTTGAAAGGAACTTCAACCCACGCACGCTCAGGTCAATCTGGAATCAAGGAATGAACTCTCAGCCGTGGTTTTCCCAAGCGACTACAATGTAGGGTTCTTCAAGAAGTTGAGAAATTAGAAGGTTTCTTCAGGGTCGGCAGCGCGAGTGTAATGCCCTTGGTGTTGCATACGTCCATAGGCCACGGTAACTACTTTCCATCAGGTAGGCCGTGTGCTTGTCTGTCACCTAAGGTATAATACGCTATATGCCTTGTCTTCCACACTGACGGCACAGAAACTATGTGTTTACAGGGTGGGCAGCTCGAGTGTGACTCCCCTGGTGTTGCACATGTCCATAGGCCACTTTCCATCAGGTAGGCCGTGTGCTTGTCTGTCACCTAAGGTATAATACGCTATATGCCTTGTCTTCCACACTGACGGCACAGAAACTATGTGTTTACAGGGTGGGCAGCTCGAGTGTGACTCCCCTGGTGTTGCACATGTCCATAGGCCACTTTCCATCAGGTAGGCCGTGTGCTTGTCTGCCACCTAAGTGCTATAATAAATAAAATACAAGGGATGAGATGGGGTAGACTTATTCTACACCGGAAACCAAGATCTTAAACACAATATTTCCATCTTTTTCCCATACTCCAAAAGGAGATTTTGTCAGCCAGCAGCCAGACTGTGTCCCATAGACATACCCCTTTGCCCTAAATACCTCATAGGAACTAGTTGACGGAAGTTCATCCTACTATAGTGCCGCGACTAACAATTTCCTATCGTGCGTTAGGTGTGAATGTTGTACGTGGCGATGTCACGGGACAAATATGCACGGTATATGGTCTGAGGATTTATCTAGAGGTATAAACAGACACCTGATTATCAGAAATTCACGCGAATGTTACACATTGAAATATATCTATTCATAACAGTTTCTATAATACCGAAAGTTTCTTTACATATTTGGTGCTACTTAGTTACACTGATTCCTATGTTTGGGTTCCTCTTAACCATAGTCACCAGGAAACTAATGTAGCCTCATTATTATGGTGTCTACTAGTATACACCATACGTTTCAAATACACTTAAGAACGATGAATACGGGTTACTTAAGAATCTTAAAAATCTCGCAAGCTATGAATGCTAGCTTAAAGAAATAAATTGTGTTTCATAGACACTTAAATACTCCTTAAACGAAAATAATATTTTTTATGACTGACCTACTACTATTTCTTGGAAAAAAAATGTACTAGAAAAAAAAACACGGGTTGCACTCCGGGAGTGCCGGCAGAAGTGAAAACTTTTTCTTTCTTTCTTTCTTCGTTATATACACAGAAGAAGATAAAAAGAACCATATATATACCATATCATACCATACCTATAATATAGCGCCAATCATAGAACCTATCAATAATTTTCTGCTAATTTTCTGTCAGAAGAAATTAATAAATTACAAACAGAATAAATAATCACAAAAAGTATTAAATTACAAAAAGAAAATAATAACAAAAAATGTCAGAAGCCTAGGTTCGAACCCGGTACTATCTGAAACCATAAGTACTTACAGTCGAAGCGTTCACTGCTTAACTACGAAGCTTCTTATCGTATCTTGCAAAATAAACAGTCTGGTAATGTTGAATGACGTCAGTCGCCGGTTACGGTTCAAAGGTCAAGTGATCCTGACGCGCGAGTTTAACAATTTTTACCCAACGCCGCTAAAGAAGATTTCACTTCAAAAACTGCTGACCACGTTTTAAATCCTACTAATATTATAAATGCGAAAGTTTGTGAGTATGAATGCATGTATTTATGTATGGATGGATGTATGTTACTCTTTCACGTAAAAACTACCTACTGAATGGATTTTATTAAACCCAAACAATAATAGGTATAGCTTATACATCAGAATAACATATAGGCTATATATCATTACGCTACTACTCAAGGGAGCAAAGCAGTGATCATTAATGTCAACAAATCCGGCCGGTTTTCTACAGAGAAAGTGACAGTTTAGTATTTCTTTTGCAAAGCCACGGCGCTGTGCATTGCGCAAGCGCGCCGACTTAGCGGTTGGCGGTCGAACAGGCCGCCACAAATTAATTGAATACAAAAATTTTACGCGCTCAAAGGGTTGATACTTAGTACAGGGACAGATAAAGCTTAGGAATGGACAAAGGCTCCCATTTATCGCGATATTTGGTATAGGGGTAGATTAGACCTTAAAAAAGGACATAGGTTATGTTTAGTCGCGATAACCGACATCCACGCGGGCGAAGCCGCGGGCAAAAGCTAGCAAATTATAATTAAAACATTACTCCTTGAGTTTCCGTTACTGCGTTTACGCGGTTTGGCAGCAACTTTTTCTCTTATAAATGTATCCTTGGCTCTTTCCCCTGATCTTCTATATACTCTGTGTCTTCCATCGTGCTTGTACCTAGAGCATACATTTCTACCATGAAACACAATTTATTTCACTAGGCTAGCATTCTTAGTTTGCTAGATGTTTAGTGACCGGTATTCATTGCTCTCCAGGAACTTAATATTCGTTAATAATACTGACCTCCCAAATCTGATTTAAAAGTCTGCGCCAGAACCTCTTTCGTTGATCGTTCCCGCGTTGACCATTCACGCACAAATATTTCCTTAGTAAAAACACGCACTCTCGCGCTACGCTGCGTGATGCGGGGCTGTGTCCTAATCTTTTTGCTTGCTCGTACAATATAAATCGATTTACAAAAAAAAGCCAAATTGTTTTAAAAAAGAAACGATAATATTGTTCACTGAGTTTCTTGCTGGTCTCTTCTCAGTAGAACCAACGAAAGAATCATTTTCAAATGATTTATTTACTTAATTTAATATAATATTACTAATTTCTTGACATGACTGTAAAATTTTGACGTACAAAGACAAGCACACATTCATTTATACAAGAAAACAACAAAACAGCCATTATAAAATATTTCAAACATCCATCCTGACACTAGTATCTATCTCCGGATATATCAACGCCGTCATCCTCGTCTGTGTTTAAACCGGAAGTCGTCACATCCGCGGCTCCCTCCCGGATGTCGCGCCTGCTCCCGTGGGATTCGCGTCGACACTAGCGACATCTACACGCGCCGCCGCAAATCATGTACTAGTTACAAAGTTAACTTGGAGTCAACGGCGAAAATTTATAAGATTTTATGTAATAACCTTCTCCTATTTAGAAATTGGTCAAAATAGTTCTTTAGATCAGATTTTGGCCATATTAACCTCACTTGTAAATAACACCTGCTGATTAATGGACGACACTGGCACAACCTTTTATATCGCGATTGGGGGTAACAAAGCAGTCGCTCCCGTAGATGTCAAGGTAAACTAAACAATGGATAGTTAAGTAGAAGGTTGGACCTCGGGTTTCCACGTAAGCTTATAAGCTTTGAATACAACTAAGAGTAGTACTTCAATGAAGAAGAAATTCGTACCCAGCGTCAGCCGGGTGCTGACATTTTTTGAACAATTTTTCAGAAGTAATGTTATACTTTTATACACAATGGTTACCTGCTATTTTTATACCGCTTGGGTGGCAGACAAGCATACGACCCGCCTGATGGAAAGTGGTTACCGTGGCCTATAGACGTGTGCAACACCAGGTGTCGCTTAACAATGTATTTTTTTCGTAAAATAAACATAGAAGCATCCATTTCAATACACATATACAAATATAATATTTACTCAGTGCGTGAATCGAACCCGCGACTTGCAATTACATAGAACTCTACCGCGCATGCATACAGTTGCCCTAAATAGCTTTTACACATTCCAAGTTACCGAGTACTAAGATCTAAAAACCTTTCATAAATAAAAAATACAAAAACCCGACTGCTGGCTAAATGATCAAAACAAGTTTGATAGTAGGCGATACCTATTTGCCGATCATAAGCCAAAAGAAAATTAAAATAAAGTATTTTATATGCATAAATTTTATTTCATAAAAAATTTATTTCACTCTTTTCACATGAAAATTTCCTTTACCTCTACTGGTGCCTAAATAAAGAAACAATCTATACAATATTTGACAGCCTCCGTGGCGTGGCGGTAGTGAACGCGGCCGCTACGCAGGAGGCGCGGGTTCGATCCCCGCTCATTGCAAATATTTGTATGCATGAATATGTATATTTGCATTGGTCTGGGTGTTTCTATGTATAATATGTATGTATTTACAAAAAAAAAAACGTATCTAAGTATGTTTATCCGCATTCTAGATTCCATAACACAAGCTAGTTAAGCTATGCTTACCATGGGTCTAGATAGCGTTGTGTGAAATGTTAAAAAAAAAAAAAAAATCTATTACACCTATTATCTATTACATTACATATAAATAAAATTGGATTGTCTGTTTGTAATATTAAAATAACCATATTTTACGTCATCCATATGAATAATAATACGGTACGTATACGTACACCAAAATAACATTTTTTTACAATTTTTGTCTGTTTGTCTGTCTGTTTGTTCCAGCTAATCTCTAAAATGGCTGGATACATTTTGACGGGACTTTTGCTGGCAGGTAGCTGATGTAATAAGAAGTAACTTAGGCTACATTTATTTCATGAAAATAGGATTGACTCAACACTAAGCAATAACCGACATCCACGCGGGCGGAGCCGCGGGCAACAGCTAGTCCTAAATAAGTATTGTAATCATTATTTCAACATTCTAAATAGAAACGATCCATAAAAAATCTTCCCCACTAAACTACAAAATTACAAAGGTTTTCGTATTGCGTGTTGATATAGAGAATATTGGAGTGAAAACTGCTAGCGAGCAGCTTTTACCTATGGCCGGGGTGCAATGAAAACTGGGTCAATGGATCGATACAACTCGAACTTGCATTTTGGGACCCCAGAGCCTCAACTGTGGCTTTGTCAGGGCCAGAATAAGTTAAACGAAGTAATTAGGGCCTTTGAAGATATTAAATTATACTATAAATTACTAAAATATGGTAGGATAACATAAAATTAGATATGATATAGAATTTTATTGGTTTAGTGACTGGAGGAAGCTTGTCGAGTGTATAAGGTCTATGTGCTTACTCTCGGAAGAGTACCTAACACAAGATATAAAGATTCTATAATATGTGATTTAAGAGGAGAAAGCTTATGTCATGTGTGTAAAAAAAAATAGTGGGCCTCATGATGGAGATACTTTTTAATTAAAGGGTATCAAAATACAGCTGTTTTCGTGTATGAAGATTTTAAATGTAATTGGAGTGGAGACCGCGAGAAGGCAAACGAAAGGTAGGACGCCCCCTGGCCAGATGGACCGATGACCTGAGAAAGGTGGCTGGGATGGACTGTATGCAGAAGGCGAAGAATCGTACGAAATGGCGCACATTGGGAGAGGTCTATGTCCAGCAATGGACTGCAGTGGGCTTATTGATTGATTGATTGAGATTATTAATAAAATAAATTGTTTTCAAATATAAGAGGGAAACCCTTGTAAAGCACTGTATTGGTGAAAAATTGCTAATAACATAAACCTATTGGCAAGAACAACAACAATTCTCGTTACCATACGTGAAAGTTTAAAAATAGGCTGGGCAGAAATGATTTGCTTACAAATTAAGTTTTAATTACACCAACTTGAAATCTTGGTGTACTTTATAACGGTGCGAAGAAATATGTATGTTGCCCACTTGAAGTATGAACCTGTTCCCCTGATACACACAAACTTATTTACGGTACAAAATGCTACAATTACTCGTATAATCTCTTTGTCAAACTACTTTATCAAAATTTTACTGGTGGTAGAAATTTGATGGCACAAATTTGTCACAAATTTCGGCCGGGTGGGTACCACCGTGCACGATTGTGAAAAATCCTCCATAGTAATCCAATCTGGATTGTATTGCGTTCAGGGGTCAGCAAGTGCATAGCCGGGCAGGGGGGATTGTGGTCGCAGCACTAGTGGGACCGCTGGGTGTCACGCTGTGCTGCGACGACAATCTTCTTTTGATGAGGCCGTCAAGCTGGGTGCCACCATTGTTAACAGAGTACGTGTATGTAATGGTGACCCTCTTTCTTGAGACTTTGCCTTCAGCTTACCATCAGGCGAGGTGAAGTCAAATTGACGTGTCCTATCCATACTAATATTATAAATGCGAAAGTAACTATGTCTGTCTGTCTGTCTGTCTGTATGTTACGCTTTCACGCCTAAACCACTGAAGAGGTTGATTAGAGCTTGGGCACGGACGTAGGCTACCTTATATCGCGAAAAGGGGGTAGAAAGGGGGGGGGGGGAGTAGGGACATAGAATGAAAGTTTATATGAAAGTTTGTCATTTTTGAAGATATCCTGATAAAATTTGGTACAGAGATAGTTATGTGATTGGGATCGGATATAGGCTAACTTTTATTGCAAATAATTTGGTAGAAGGGGGGAATATGGCCATGGTATGAAATTCAAATAAAAAAAAAATGTTAATTTTGAAGATATCCTGATGAAATTTGGTACAGAGATAGATTAAAGATTCTGCACGAACCTACGCTACCTTTTGTCGCGAAAAGGGGGGTTAAAGGGGGGAGGGGCAATAGGGGATTAAAGTTTGTTATTTTTAAATATCCTTATCAAATTTGGTGCAGAGAGAGAGCTTGGAGATGGACATGGGCTTATATTTATCTTGAAAGATTCGCAACTTTTCGCACTTTTATCACCACATAGTCTAGTGACGAACCAAATTAGTAGAGATTGTTATAGGGGCGAGTGGATATGCGGGTAGAGCTTAAATAGAAAGTCGAGTAGAGTCGACTACCGGGGTGAGTAGATTGCGACTAGAGAAGCCAGTGAAGAGGCGTGTATAGAATCAAATAGAGTGCAGTAGAGAGTCGAGTAGAGAGGCCGATGGAAAGGCGAGTATAGAGGAGAGTACAGAGTCGAGTAGAGAGGGGAGCAGAGAAGCGAGTAGAGAGACAAGTATAGAGGCGAGTAGAAAGTCGAGTGGAGAGTCGAAAAGTCGAGGCGAATTTAATGCTCAATACCGTCGGCTCAATACTATGCGATAACCGACATCAACGCGGGCGGAGCCGCGGGCAACAGCTGGTAATTTAATATGTTCGGCCCTTTACATGGAATTGATATTACTACAGATAACCGATGATATCCCTGGATACTACTGAGTCTTGATGAAGGCAGAGGAAGAGGAGAAGCTGGTGAAATGTTCAAGGAAGAAGCAGATGGCGAGCTGTTGTTTTTGCTTATCTAAAAGGAAAAAAACTTGATATCTGTATAATTCCTGTAAACTTTTCAATGCCGTCCTGGACATAGTTTAAAATAATATGACTCTCGGGGAAAGTTTCCTTGTCAAAACATTTCGAACACAGTGCATAGACTGTCTCATAACTCAAAATGTATCATCAAACTTAGTTGAGAATGGTAATTACCCAATATTTAATGATAGATGGGTTTATATCAAATAATGTTGTATTTAGGTGACCTTATTGATTCTTCAGGAAAGATAAGTTAGGTAAATGAGTGCATGGGGCTCCAGCTCCACCAAGACCTTCAGAGCCAAGCCAACCTCGCCTGCAGGGGATTAGGAGGTCAACTAAATCATAGAAGAAGGAGTGAACGGGTCTCTAGGTGGAAGCTTTGAATGTAATCGGGAGCTTCGCTAAGATGACGTTGAGGAAAGATATTACCTATCTTATTAAATATAAAAACTAGCTTTAGCCCGCGGCTACGCCCGCGTGGATGTCGAATATCGCTTAGTGTTGAGCCAACACAATTGAGCATTAAATTCGCCTCTCTACTCAGCTTTGTCCTCGACTATTTACTCGCCTCTGTTCTCGACTTTCTACGTGCCTCTATATTCGACTTTCTACTCGCCTCTATACTTGAATTTATATTCGACTCTCTACTGACTTCTCTGCTCCTCTCTCTACTCTCCTCTATACTCGCCTTCCATTGGTCTCTGTACTCGCACCTCTCTTGAAATATTAAATATTTGTGGAAGTCTGTGATGTATTTATGATGAAATTGCAACTTTTTTTATTGATTCTGCGGCGGTACGAGGTTTGCCGGGTCAGCTAGTAGTAGATAAACCTAGAAATCTAAACTGTTAGAGTGATTTCTGATATATAACTAAGTGTTCAATATATACCTAAACATATTATATCACATGTAAACGTAAACAAACCTAGCTTTCTACTCTTGATAATAATAATAAACTGTCATTTTGTGTAATAAGTGTAATAACCCTCAGGCAAGAATGTCTGCCGCCGGATATATCCGAACCCACTTCAATCTCCGGATATTACTTTCAGATTGGACCCGTGAAAGCTGCCATTCTTAACTTTTCAACTTATTTACGAATAAGTCAAAATATAAGATTCGGTTGAATATTTTTAATAAATACTATACACATACTACATATAAGTCTATACTATGTCACTCGTTTGTAGCGTGGCTTTAGTGAATGAGCCTACTACACAGGAGGCGCCGGTTCGATTCCGCTCAGTGCAAATATATGTATGCATGAATGTATGTTAACATTGGTCCGGGGTTTTATTCATCGAAGAGCACGTTAAGCTTGTCGATCCGATTGTCGTACGACCATCTATTCAAGCCGTAACAAGTAGTTGGCTCAGAGAATGAGACTATTATAAAATTGATAATTATCGATAATTATCGATGATAGATCTAAGGTAGGATGTAGGTGGGTTCCCGGCGGTGAATAAGGTAGCCAGAGCTCACTGGAGAGGTTTTGTGCTGTCAGTGGGAAGACTAAAGGCTATTCCTGCTTTGTCTTCTACACTGACGGCCCAGAAACTCTCTGTGTTTACAGGGTTGGCAGTATAAGTGTGACCCCCCTGGTGTTGCACACGTCCATAGGCCACGGTAACCACTTTCCATCAGGCGGGGCCGCGTGCTTGTCTGCCACCTAAGTAGTATAAAAAAAAGTAACTGTAAATAATAAATAGCGGCCAAATGCGAGTCGGACTCGCCCATGAAGGGTTCCGTAGCAGCAAGTAACATAATATAAAAGTCCTTGTAGTTCGTTTTAATAATAGTGTACGGTTTACGATTTTGACGTATTAAAAAAAAACTACTTACTAGATCACGTTCAAATCAATTTTCAGTGGAAGTTTGCATGGTAATGTACACCAAATATTTTTTTAGTTTTATCATTCTCTTATTAATTTTAAAAGTTACAGGGGGGGGGGGGGAACATTTTACCACTTTGGAAGTGTCTATCGCGCAAACTATTCAGTTAAGAAAAAAAAAATTATAAACCTCAATATCATTTTTGAAGACCTATCCATAGATGGATAACGGATGGGTTTCCCCCCAAATTTTATTGTTTTTTTTTTCTATTTTTGTGTGAAAATCTTAATGCGGTTCACAGAACACATCTACTCACCAAGTTTCAACAGTATAGTTGTTATAGTTTCGGAAAAAAGTGGCTGTGACATACGGACGGACAGACAGACAGACATGACATCTATAAGGGGTCCGTTTTTTGCCATTTGGCTACGGAACCCTAAAAAAATACCAAATAAATCGCAATTAACTCCGTTAAAAGTGACTTCATTTCAATCGCCTTATTTTTACTCTGTGGCAATAGGTGGGTTAACGATCTCCGCTCAGAGGTCATGTGATTAACATTTCAGCGGTTTTTAGTTGCTTAGGTACTAAAGAGTCCTCAATGTTTCATTTGATTTTGTTTATGTGTTCTTTTAATACATACAAACAAAGCTTGTTTTAGGATCAAAAAAGTAATGAATCCCGTATAAATTAATAATGCTCACAAAAATCGTTGAAAATTGGGACGCGAATACAAGGCTTCGAGGAGCTGTGGGAGGAATAGGAGGAGGAGGAGGAGGTGCAGAACATTCCTTCAAGAACCAAGCGGTTCGGTGACTCTTTCCTTTGTCGCACCATTAAGACCTGGAATTCCTTGCCAGCTCACGTGTTTCCCTCTTCCTACAGTCCCGGGTCCTTTAAGCGGGGTGTGAAAAAGCATCTGATGAGGCCGTCAAGCTGAGTGCCACCATTGTTAACATGGCACGTGTATATAATGGTGTCCCTCTTTCTTGAGACTTTACCTTCAGCTTACCATCAGGCGAGGTAAAGTCAAATTGACGTGTCATATTTATAAAAAAAAAAAAAAGCTATCCTCCGATATATGGGATCAACGCTAAGACAATGATTTTGACTAGAGTGAGAGCCTATTATTATTATCAACCTGACAGATTTTCAGGCTTTTCAGACCATTCTTTTACGTAGAATCTACTAATACAATCTATACCAAGCTAAGACAAAGCCTTTGATACTGTTTACCTCAGAATAATTAATACTCTTTAATGATACCATTTAGAGGTACAATACGAAATCATTCACCGTAATGCAATCGTTCAAAACATTACTAAACAAAACTAAGTCATCTCTTAAGCAAAATACACCATATTGTCTTACATTACGGTTTAAATTAATTTAACAAATCATTTCAGTGTTATTAAACTTTTAAAATTAATCATTGGTATTGTAATTTGATCTATATCGGATGGCAACAAGTTTCAGTATGACTTGCTCTGTGTAATCTCAATGGCTGTTTTGAGATTAAGAGATTTTCCTTGTTATTACTGTAGGTTCTCGAAGTCGAAGCGTATTTGATTTTTTCTATGAGCATTTTGCCAACTCAGTCACGATCGGTTTTCATTCTAATCATGAATCGGCCGAAATTTTATGTGAAGTGCTTGCCATCTGACTTTTACAACCCACTGTAACACCAACGGCATCGAAGTTCCGTAATTACTGATTAGAACCAGTTGTTGAAAATTTTAGGGCTCCAACTACTCGTAATGAATGCCATATTTGTGACAATTAGGACCATTGACTTAACAATACTTTCTGAGGTTCAGTTTTCAATGTGTTATGAACGGTCATCCATCCTAAAACTGACCAGGCCCCTTATTCTTTATGACTAACTAACCTTTTGACTAATCATATCATAACTACGCGTGTTCATTATAGCCAACCAACTTAAATGTGTCATTTAAGTTGGTCCAGTTTTCCACCAGTTTTGTCTTTTATATGTACCAATCTACCGTCTTCTCACGGTACGAGCGCGTTTGAATCTCACTGTCGTTCAGAATTTTGGCCCTGGATAGCATTGCATAACCTTGCAATAGTTACCTGTTAGCCACGATCATGAGCGCCTCTTGACAAAGAGTGAGTTTTCTCACTATATTTACGAAAGTGATTCGTAGTAGGAGGTCGAACGACACCGTGTGAATCACGCATGCGCGATCCAGGAGGCTGTGATTGAAATGATCCTTTGTGCACAAGGGTGGTATTCGTGGGGCGCGTCACTCCTCTCCCCGGGACACTCACTACGGTACTACGCAGCACGCAACAAACGTAAGTTATTTATTATAGAAACATACATATTGTTTAACCTTTATATATATGTATAAATTTATATTTTTTTTATTTACTGTCTATAAGAAACTATCCAATTATTGCACTGGATTTATGGAATAATATAGTATTAATTTAAAATATGCCCAACTAATTATGCATAGATAACATAGCGAAGTACAGTTACTGCGGTTAAGTGGTAGACTTGTACGCAAGGGTTTGATACCCGTTTCCAACACAGAGGCTGTCGAGGTACAGTGGTAGTATGACTAGTGCACGATGTCTCGGTTATATTCCCGCGTCGGGCAAACACTCTTCAATGCGTCGGGCAAAGGTATGTTCGCGTTAATTCTCGTTATGTTTATTATATGAACACTCTTTGTTAGGAAATTACAGTAGCAACTCTGATTCATTACGTAATGTTCGGTTAACGCTTCAAGAGACGTAAATTATTACATGAGGTTGTTTACCCATTTGCTAATATATCCATTGTGCTCCCAGCGGTGAGTAAGGTAGCCAGAGTTCACTGGAGAGCTTTTGTGCGTGGGAAGTGTGAAGACCAAAAGAAGTGGGAAGACCAAAGGTTATTCCTGCTTTGTCTTCTACACTGACGGCACAGAAACTCTCTGTGTTTACATGGTCGGCAGCACAAGTGTGACTCCCCTCTCCCGTCTGACACCTTAGTGGTATAAAAAAAAAAAGTTATGTAGAGTTTGTGCTTGTTGTAGGAGTTGGTTGAATTGGGAAGAGGGTAGTACTTAGACCGATATTCTCCGTGCGGGTGCCGGGTCCATCGCGTTGCTGAGTTGAGAACTCGGGACAGTGCCTGGGACTTGCGACCCAAGTGTAGGTTTAGATGGGGCCCCTTTTGTTGATGTACATCGACACTCACCTTCACTACCCAAGTTCCCCTCCCTGACTAACCAAATTTGATACGAACCTACTAGTGCCGCTTTAGAAATTCGTCCTAGTAATGAGCTTATTTTAGCTGTCGATAGGTCTAAATCTTTAAGTAGGTTATAGAGAGATTTTGCTGGTATACCTCTCGCTCCCACTTCTACTGCATACAAATTAACCACGTAACCGTTTTTGATTAATTCGTTTGTGAGATCATAGTATTTATTTTTCTTAACTATGTGGTCCTACGGTATATTTTATGCCTCACATATTTAGTCGTTTTCGAGTAGAGAAATATGTCCGGCCTAGATGGCGAAACCCCAACGTCCTCCGGAATTTTATAGTGCTTTTCATACGTGTCGATTTGGAGAGTCCAATCTAGAGCCGTATCTAAGATTGAAACAACCTATAATAACTAAGGAACTTCTGGCGAAATGGAGTGTTTAGAGACCAAGTCTGGAGGGATACTCAGTTTGAAGTTTCTTGTATGGTTGAATAGAAAAATAGATCTATTTAAGTATACGAGTTAAGTCATCTAACACTTCTCAGCTGGTGATTTATTAGTGACCCTTTTCTTGTCAACCTGCCACGTTTTCGTAGATAGGATAAACAGGGTATTGCATTGTCAAATATTTAACACAAAGGCCTGAAAATGTTTTCCAAGTTATAAAAGCGGTTTGACTGCTGGGTTATGAAGACCGCTTTATGCGATCGTGAATCAAAAATAAGCGCAAACTTATACCTTGGGAAATTCTGTAGATATTAGAAATGAAACCTTATTGTGCCGGGTTAAAGATTATAAAATATTACGAAAGAGGGCAGGGGTCAAATAGGTGTCATTAACACAAAAATAGCAAAAAATGCACATTGGGCCCGATTTTGATGAAAACCAAGACTGTACCAACCCACTCCTAGCACAAGCAATTTAGCTTAGTTGGAGGGGTTAGAGGGAACATTAGTAATTTCAATAATTTCGGTTGCTAATATTCTTAAAAAAAAAATCCTGAAAAAATTTTTGACCAATCGAACAGGTTTTTTTTTTTTTAGGAATCAATGTGATTAGTTTTCTACCAACCCCTTTGATTACCAGAAACAAACACGTTTCAATAGTAGGTATCCCTAGTAAGAAGTGCTGGAAAGTAATGATATACTTATGACAAACATAACGAAAATCTCATTTGCGGAAAAGGTTCTATCACCTACACGGAATCAAAAGATAAAAACGGGGCAGTCTTTAGGGGACTGTCGATTGAAGTGAAAATTTGTGAATTGCATCGTCGTCATGACAACAATACTGGTGGTGACGGTGACGTGAGCTTCATGATTTTTGTTCACACAAAAATATTAGACTTCAAAAGTGCTCAACTCGCCTAAAGAAGTTTTCACTTCTAAAACATAGTTTATTTTTTACGTGCTGGAAATCCCCACGGATTCGCCCCGGAGCTGGAGGGAAAGGTTATGTTGGACTCGAACCGACTAAACCGCACGCCGTCTGTGGATCATTGTGCTAGGCCGAAGGTGAGGTTGTTTCGCGACATATCCCTCGCACCCCGGCTTACTCAGGGCCATTCCTCTCGGTCTGGCCCTCCTCGGGAGGGAGGACTACGCGTTCCCCGACTCGCCCCCGGTATGGGGGGTCAAAAAAAACATAGTTGACGAAATAGTTGTTCTTAACACACCTGTGCCTTCTCCTTCAGGATCATTCGATTCACAAGCATCAGACTTAGATTTCGCAAACACGGAACCAACGATTTATTCTTTGTGGAAAAGAATCTTTTCCTATTATGGCTCGACAAAAGCCGGGCGACTTCCGGTGTGAACCAATTCTTTTCATTCGTTGAGACTTATAAGGCGATTAAAGGGGGTATATGGGGGTGGTCTGACTTATACACTAATGCCGGGTACATACTGAACTAACGCAGGCGAACGAACACAAGCGAGTAGAACTAGGCGATAAATTTTACAGCATAGATTTTTTTTATATCACTGATGTGGTAGACGTGCACACGGTCCACCTGATTGAAAGCGGTTACCGATACCTATGGACGTGTGGAACATTTTACTGATTTATTCGTTATCATTCGTCGGTCTAAACGTAAATAATAGCAAATAAATCGCGACAGAATTCGTAAAAAGTGGGTTTCTTTCAATGAGTGACATTAGCGTTAACTTTAGAAAATATCATGTAGATCATGTGTGTGCCCATAAGAAGATTTTGACTGCATCTGGGAGAACCAAATTATACTTGCCCGTACTTATATTCTCATTTTTCACTAAAAAAAAACTGAAATGCGAACGCACGCGGTATAACTGATGAGGGGAACCTTCTGGAGGCTACCTGTAGTCAAAATTTGAGACAAAGCCATGTAGCTAAACTTTGAGACCGAGCCATAGCCGTCTATGACAGTGCCAGTGTAGCGTGCCACGACCTTAAGGCTGTAAAATTAGTAATATTATCGCATGAAGCCAAAGCAGGTTGCTGGCCAGTCATATACTTGTTAACAGAATAATATCCTGATGACCATTTGACTCAGGACTCTTCATGGAATCTCCGATGAATCAAGCGGGAGTTTTAAATAAACTCTCATATCCTCAAACCTGTAGATAGACTGTAATTGCTTCTAGTTGAAACGCTTAGCAGAAGGAATATGAGTCATCGTGATGCTAACGACATTTCAGTCATGTTATGTTTCAGACAACGTCTGTAATTCTCTTTGGAACTTTCTTAAAATGTATGGAATAGGACACATTAATGAAGACGTCCCTTCGTGTGAGGTTCTATTGCAGGTGGATGGTAAGTCAGGTCCATTCAATTTCCATCCATCCACGACCCCAAACATTGAAACCTGAAAGAATCAAATCCACTCATATAAGGTTAATCTTGTAGTAGTCAAGATCACATCTGCTGTGCTCCATTACCTGCACAATGGAAGAACTCAACAAGGAGACTGCGGTGGTCGTCATGTCACCTAATATTAGGCTGGACACATCTAATGTCGCTGAAAATTGCCATCGGCTCGACGAAGAAGATGATAAGATTTCGACTGAGTTGTGATTCGATCAAAATTGATATGAACAAATGATTACTGATGCAAAAAGTTCATATCTACTGTGCTTAATCAGTGGTACACCTTTTCCTGCAGTTTCCCTATAAGAAACCAATGTATACTTCTCGTTTCTACTTTCTTTTCGAACCCCAACAGCCAGAACTGTCCTTCTTGCAATTCCATGTGGATTTTTCAGTCTGCTACACAACTACAGAAAATGGGGTGCACCATGTTTTCGAAATCTTACACAATATTTATAGCTGTTCCATTGACACACATATTGTTGAAATACAAAATTACAGCCAAACCAAGTATCGTTCATACTCAGCCCACCCCAGGCACAGCTTACTCCAACCAATCAAATGGACTCCCGCGCATCGATCCCTCTTTCCGGTGGGTCGTTACAGGCGCTCATAAATTCTTTCTAAACCTGACAGCTTTGTAGTTCACATGTATACCCATCATGTAGTCCATGCCATGTCGCTTTTCAACCTCACAATCGACACAGCATGTGAGGAGTCACCACGTATCAATAAGCCGCCATTTTTAAATATCTGATAATAGTGTTGGGATCCATTGACGACAGAAATAGTGTTGTGCGTGTGTTGTGTGGTGTAGTGATGGTTATGTGTTTGTGTGAGTATTAATTTTTTATAATTGTGTCCTTTTTAAGGTGATTTTTTTGAAGGATTCAGTTCTGGTGCGTTAAAAGAAGGAATTTTGAGCTACAAGTGTAATATCAACATAGAAATAATACCTAAATTTACATTGCAACCTTCAGAAATTCAGTTCGATTCAGAAATGGAGAATACTTTTTTTTGTGCAATAGACTTATGTGAAAATAGATAGCCACATACCTTGATAGCGTAGCGGTAGCAAGTGCTGTGCATAGTCTTGGGTTTGATTACTGGATCGGGTCAAGTGTTCTTCAGTTTATCAGTGAGGGAATTCTCAGTAGTAGAAAGGAATTTGGGAACAAATCCGATACTACTGTGATTAATATATAATATAATTTTCTTTGAATTAAGTGTCCCCCACCATTAAGATGGCTCTCTTGGCAGAATTACCATCTTGAGTTATGGATTATCAACATGGATTGTCAATCTCAAAATGTATGATAACTCTTTCAATAATCATAATCCCAAGATGATTGCAATATAATAAAGGTTCGCCCATTTTCTTTGAGGGCCATAAATTGCTCAGTAATATGGGGAACATGAAAATTTCTTCAGACGGCTTTGCGTGTGACATATTTCTCTGTAGAATATATTTGGGTATATTGGTCGGCATTCTGAAATTTATATTATGCTTAATTTATGGGTCTAGATAGCACTTAGCTATATTGTAATCATTCTCTGTGGTGGGGTTGTACTTTAGGCTCAGGTATACACAACCTATAAGCACACATAATAACTCAGCTTAACATCAGCTTAATTTAGCTTATTCTCATGTTTCTAATCTACAAATAAATATAATTAAGCTTGGGAAAGTAATAATAAAAGTAGGTGCAAATATTATTATGTTAAAAATCTGTGGCTAAGTTCAAGTTTCACCAGTCTCAGGTATTGAGACAAATGCAGAGTGAACAACTTTATCACATAAAAAGAAAGAATTGGCAGATGAAAAAATCATTGCGAAAAACATAAGAACTCAATTTAGGTGAACGGATTTTTATTGGCAAAATTGTATTCTAATATTTCAGTATCTACTAAGCACAAAGATTATCGAATTCATTTC
The DNA here is from genome assembly GCA_949126895.1 of Eilema caniola. Classification (NCBI taxonomy): domain Eukaryota; kingdom Metazoa; phylum Arthropoda; class Insecta; order Lepidoptera; family Erebidae; genus Eilema; species Eilema caniola. The sequence continues at coordinate 3,629,897 of OX421488.1, read as the reverse complement.
ATGAAATATTTGATTTTGTTTTAAAAGACATTTAATTCACGTTTTGTATTTTTCGAAGTATTTTTATTGCAAGTATTTACAGGAAGTAGTAATGTCTATAATCAAGTGACCAATGCTTCTTTGTGAAAGTATTTTTTGTTGTTAACATGCACAGGTATAATCAAGTCACCCTGGCTTTTTTACTAAATAACTCTATCCTATATTAAGGTATCAAATCAGGGATCAGCATAGTAGTCTATACTGAGGTTTAGATTTCTATTTGTAAGCTAATAGATTGAGGTCATTCGACCGCCGGTTACCTACCACTAGTTATTCTATCAGGCAAATTGACATGGACCCGCGGGGATACATTGCAAATGGTTCAGCTATTAAAAGTAATGCCAACCGTGCACGGATGCCTTTTTGTTTACTTCTATGTTACTTGCTTCTAGCACAGAATAAATGATAGTACTAGTTCGAATCGACAGCTATTTCTAATCTCAAATTCTGTTTACTGGATCGCGTTCTTAGAAGCGCTCTAAGATCTTTCGGTGTACTAGTCTATACTATTATATCTAGGGTACGCCGTGATTGCAGCGGTAAGACCCATCATGCGGGAGTGGCTAGAGAGGCCACACTCTCGTACCGTCAGACGCAGATCATCACCGGACACGGCAGCTTCGGGCGGTATCTGTATCTGATGGGCATAGAGCCAACGCCCGAGTGCCATCACTGCGACGCGAGCATGGACTCATCAGCGGGAGCTTGTGGCGGCCCTGGGGGTGAGAGTGCTCACGCTCTCCACCCTGCTCGCGGCGATGGTCCGCTGCGCGGATGCGTGGGCGGCCAGCGCCTCCTTCTGCGAGCAGGTCATGCTCGTGAAGCAGACAGAGCGGGCGCGGCGCGATGAGTGAGAGCTGCACGCGCTCGTAGGCGGCTCGGGCGTCGGAGGGCGCAGACCGACCTCCGCCCCCCATGAACGCGGGCCTGAGGGTGACGGATGGAGCCGCCTGTCACCCTAGCAGAAGCAGGCCACGGAAGGGGCGCGCATCGTAGGACGATGCGTGCCACCCGACACCTAAAAACGGACATGGGCCAACCTTTATAGCCAATAAATACAATTTTAACGAGTTAAACCGACTAAGGGAACACAAAAGAGGCACCGAAAAAAAGTAAGTGATGTTACAGCTGTTTTGTTAGAAGTCGGTGCATAGCCCGAGATACCATATATAAATTGATTACATCATAGTACTACAGTCACATTAAACAAAGTTGGCACCGACTTCTATCAGTGTTTCTTAAGTCGGTTTACCTTGTTTAATATAATTTTATTTATTTTTCCTTTAAAGTAAGTCATAAGTATCTAACCGATAAGAAATCCTGATACACGAATGCATAGGGGGCTGCATGTTTTAATTCGATCAACCACATCGAGGTGAGAACTAACTTCCACAACCTTCCATTTTGAAAATTTACACCCTTTGCCACTGTTATGGCTTTACTCCCCAGTAAAACCATAACAGTGGCAAAGGGTGAAAATTCTCCATACCAGAGCCACTGAGAACATGTACATAAGGGTGCTAAAAGTCACTGCGCTTATATACACAACATATATATTGATTAATATGTACGTGCTATTATTAAGTTGCATTATACTGTAATTTTAATAGAAAGTGACAAGTGACAAGTAGACATTCAAGTTTTGAAAAAGAAACGCCATGATTGCTACCACAAACAAAGTAGGCGCTTTTCCTGTAATTTTTAAAGGTTTCCCTCAATTTTATTCATTTATTCATGCATTATTAACAATATAAGCTTACAGTTTGCACCAAAGCGCTTATTTGCAGTATAAATATATATTACATTAAATTAATTATTTATATGGTAAATTTCTTGAAATCATAAAATTATTAAAAATACGATGAAATATATTACATTTTAGGCATAAGTGCAAATACTTTGTGACAGGTGTACCAAGGACACCTGGCTTATCAAAGAATATGTCCGTATCTGGATTATTTTTCTAAAAGTTTTTTAGGCATTCAACAGCTCTGTAAGTAGGGCTACTCCATGCCGAAAAAGGCCAAGCTAGTGGGCAAGTCAAGAGCTGATGCTGTCACCGTCCAGCGCCATGCGTGTACCTGTCCGGCACATAAAAGTGGATAAACTCACTCACACACCAAAGGGTTGTCCACTTTATAATGTAAAAGTAAATAATAGTATGACATGCACTAACTCTCGCCTAAGTCGTAATGTATCCAGACTGATCATCTCTGATACGAAGATGGATGGGTAAAGAAATGGATAGGATCTCGGCATCAGATGCGGACTTCTTCGATATGGGATCCTTCTGAAAGGGTACCCTATCCAACACCATAAGAATTATAAAATTCCGTTCAACCTTTTCGTACGTTCCGATTTTAATACCGCCTAATGCGATTTTGATACCGCGATAAACTAACAAAAACATACCGAACGAATTGCAAACATCCTTTTGAATGAAAATTCATAGAAAGAGAGACAACTGGGAAGGAACAAGGTAAGAGGCAGAGATGGGAGCAGTGAGTCGAATAGAGATGCAAGTTAAAAAGCCGAGTAGAGTGGCGAGTACTTTTGATGATCTTGATACTAGTCAAATGTACATTCGTTCATATTTAGTCTTAAGAAATCGCTCTTTGTATATTGACATTTCAAATTGCTGCAATGGACTTTATTGCTCCACTAGCGTCTAGGAAGCGGTGATAAAGTTAGTTTTAAGCGGAATTTGACGGTAAAAGATGTAATGACGTTGCACAATTTTGAGAAATAAAGAATTTGAATTTGAAATAGGGAGTCGAGTAGAGAGGCTTTTAGAGAAGTGAATGGGAGGCAAGTGGAGAGGCGTGCAGAGAGTCCAGAACAGAGTTGAGTGGAGTCGAGTAGAGAGTGAAACAGGGATGATTATCTGTCTCTGTGTGTATCTGATCTATTAGGCTCTCAATGCTCGACTCTACGCTAAAATTTACGACACTACGCGATAAGCGACATCCAAGCGGGTGGAGCCGCAGGCAGCAGCTAGTTAGTTAATATATTAAAAAGTAATCATTCTATAATTAATAATTCTAATACATTAGGTCACTATACATAATACAAAATACAATTTAGTCAATAAACGTTCCTGGTGCATAAGTACCCATCACACTCGCTGCGTTTCCACGCTGGAATGCGATGGCTAGCCTTTGCAGCAGGAACGCTCTGGAACGGGAGTCACCAGTTGTCTCTATGAGCCTCTCTCCGATTTCCTTTATAAAGGTTTTGGCCTCCCTGCTCCAGCACCCCAAGGTCTCCACCGCTATTGGCACAAAGTGGTACAGTGGCTTTAACTCGGCATATTTGACGGTCTGATGTTTTATTAAAAGTATTACCTAATTTCGGTTGGGTAGATTATTGAAACGTTCATGAAATATTGTGTGTCGAAATGTGAGTGTGTGGGCGTATAGTGTAAGCTGTGAAAACTTGTAGTAAATTTAAGTGAAAACACTCTTTACTTCTCACTTTTCATCGTCGTTTATCGTACCCCGGAACTGAACTCTCTCGAAAGCATGCAAATTTATGATAGAGGACCAAAAAAACGAAACGAGTAAACACATATAAAGTAAAATAATATACGCGTGGCTGTACGAAGTTGTGTGTATTTTACGTGTAACACATCGTAAAGTAGACTCAGCCCGTCCTCGACGAATCTTAGATCTATATAAACAGACGTATAAAAGTATTGATTTGTTCTCTTACGATAAGGGGATGATGATGGTATTGAAAGCCTGTATAAAGGTCTAAAGAATATTTGATAAGTAAATACATATCGACGGTTGAAATGAAAAAGAGTGCAGGCAGCGTGGAACATTCAAAGAGAAGTTACCTCAAACGACATCAGATATAGTTTATTGGAAATAGATTTTCTTGTCAACTGTCATTGTCGTTTGCACCTTTAGCTTCAAGGTTTAACCATCCAATGTGACACTTGCGACATTAGAGCTTGATATGCTTAGTAAATATAAAATTAAGCTCCTTTATTCAATATCTAAATTGAAGTATTTAGAAACGAAAATAAGAGTAGGGTAGACAGAGTTCACTGGAGAGTTTTTGTGTTGTTAGTGGGGAGACCTAAGGCTTGTCCTACTTTATCGTCTACACAGACAACACAGAAACTCTCTGTTCTAACAGTGGGTCGGCAGCGCGAGTGTGATGTTGCACACATCACTGATGTTTACTGAGATTTGTACTTTAGGGCACGCAGCGCACTTTATATAGATCGATTTAAAAGTCAGTTGGATCTATGAGACAAGGCAATTAATATTTTTCTTCTTCCTTTTGTTCTTCCTGCACTAGAGAGAAAGTAAAAATATATCAGTGGGTCTTTACATACATAGATACATAAGGTCACACCTTTTTCCCATGGGGTAGGCAGAGACCACTTCTTTCCACTTGCTACGATCTTGACACACCTTTTTCGCTTCTCCTACTTTCATAAGCGTTTTCATACAAGCGATTCGGTTCTGGGTACTTTTGACCTGGCCTTTACTTAAAACGTCTTCAATTTGATCGAGGATTGGTCGCCTAGGTCGCCTCTTACCGACTCGCCCATTCACTCTCGCCTCATAAATCTGTTTCGTCAATCTACTTTCACTCATCCTTTCTACGTGTCCGAACCAGCATCCCTTTCTCTATCTTTGTCACTACATCTTCTACCACACCACAACGTTCCCTTATCACACTGTTCCTCACTTTATCTACCAAAGTTACTAGCAATACTTCTCAGACTTCTCATTTCCGCAGCATTAATCTTACTTTCGTGCTTCTTCTGCCATACCCAACATTCACTACCATACATAAGTGTTGGAACCAGCTTTTAGACACGTTCTGGCTGCTCATAAAGTTCTGCAGGGCCCCATTCACTTTGTTTCCTGCCAACACTCTTCGTTCAATATCACAGTCATACTTTACGTCTCTCGTAAACTTTGATCCCAAGTACATAAACTCTTTCACTTGTTCCACTTTTTCTCCTTCAATCAGAATCGTACAGTCCGACATATTTTCTTCTCTTTCAAAAACCCTTACTTTCGTCTTACTTACGTTCACTTTCATGCCTTTGCTTTTAGGGCGCCATGCATAATATTAACCATCGCCTGTAACTCCTCCACCGATGATGCTAATATAGGTTATACGTTAGCCTAAAATATAGGTTAGCGAATAGGAGGCATTTGACAGTCAAATCACTCATTCTTAATCCACATGTCCTTTCTTTCAAATCTTTCAGGCAGTTGTCTAATAAGTTTAACAGCCCCAGTGAGGCTACACAGGCCCTGTCGAACACCTCTCTCAATGTTAAACGATTCCGTGTAAGCCCCGTTTACCCTGACACAGGCACTGGAACCCTCGTAGAGTGATTTCAATGCCCGTATCAAGTTTCTGCTCACCTCATACACAGACAAAGTTGACCACAATTCATTCCTCATTACCTAATCATAGGCCTTTTCAAGTCTACGAAGGCGCAATCGACCTTTTGGCTTTTAGCCAAGCATTTTTCGGCTATGCTTCGCAAGGAAAAGACCAGATCCATGCATCCCATATTTTATTTTCAGTTTCATTCATGACTCTTCCAATCAGGATCTTTGTATAAAGTTTGCCGACGATGCTGAGCAAGCTAATGCCTGGGTAGATTTTGCAGTCCCGCTGTGACCCTTTTCCTTTGTAGAGTGGTACGATGACGGCTTTGCCCCAGTCACCCGGTACAATGCCGCACCTCCAACAAAGGTTGAACAGACGGCGCAGCTGACTAGCTACTATGCCCTGTCCAACTTTCAGCATCTCGACTGTGACTCTGTTATACACTGCAGCCTTGCCCAATTTCATGCTATTCAACGCTTCCACAGTCTTTACCATACTAATTTCACTATCATCACCACATTCATCCATGTCTTCGGATGGGACCACTAATTGCATACTCTCTCTCACAAATAAGCTTTCAAAGTATTCCTTCCAGAACGACATTTTGTCAGATATAGATAATAAATTAATCAAATGTGGGATTCAAATCTATAACACTCAAGAAGTTATCAAAGCTTGAGGTCCGTTCTTGTATTTCTCCTTTATACATTTTTATTTTTCGGATTTAGTGCGAGTGATTGCCATTGACCCTCCAGCTGCATGGGAAAGCTTGTACGAGAGCCGTTTCCATCAATCAATAGATAAAATAACTCAAGTTTTCATCTTTTGTTACAGGTATAAAATTGGCGGCATTCCTGATCTAGTCTACGTACTTCAAACGAAAATGTTGATTCAGTTTCCCTAGACATAGAATAAAAATAGCGTGGGAATAAAGCAACCAATCTAATCACCTGCTGTTTGAAATCAATACAATATAAACAAGACATGGATACCAAAAACGATACACGTTCAGACGATATAGAACTTAGTGCTCAAGGAACAAGCAAACCTGGGTAAGTGAAAGTAGAATATTGTTAAAAAGTTACAAAGATACGTCACCACAAGTTTTTAAACCAGTTAGGCTGCTTTTGAGATATACAAAGTTTAGATGCTCTGAAAAACTAAATATATATTCAATTCAAACGTGTACTTATTTGATTACTCATGTAGTCTTAGATACAGATAGCCATTAAATATGTTGCAAGAATGAAATTTACTAAAATATTAGCGTTCAATTTTTTTTTATTTATATTTATAATATTGCTTATTTATGATACCCAGTAAGAACTATAGTCAAAATTACCTGAGCGCATAAACAAAAACAAAAACTATAAAATAACGTGGAACAGTTAAATTGCAATAAATTTAAAATCAGTTTTTATATGTATTCTAAGTTCCCTTTGAACACGGTAAAATGAGCTTGAAATCGTCGCGGAGCCAAGTAATAGAGCCGACGTATCTTATAAGAGTATCGTATAATGACGTTACTGAGGGTAATAGAGAGACTCGCTTTGAGAACGTTGCTACTTTATTTCCGCCAGTACTTCCTCTCGTTATTCCTAATGTGTACCAGTAACCCTTTATATATATGGACGTTGAGAATCGTTACCATTTAATCACATCATTCCAAGGAAGATGTGATAGCAAGATTGTATAAGACGTAAGGGCTAAATTTAAACACTAGATACTGACCATCTTACAAGTCTGGTGAAAGCTGGTGACGGAATAATTGATATTATGTATAAACTTTTAAAAAATTTGGCAAGTATGTCTTTGGGCTAATCTCATTTAATTTTAATTTCTATTCATTTCAGCGATGTGGCAACTAAATCAGACCTCCCAGAAAGAGGTTCCTGGGCTAGTAAATTGGACTTCATTCTTTCGGTAGTCGGTTTAGCTATCGGGCTTGGCAACGTTTGGCGATTCCCCTACCTGTGCTATAAAAATGGCGGTGGTGCTTTCCTTATACCTTACTTCCTCACGTTATTCCTTGCCGGTATACCAATGTTCTTTATGGAGCTGGCGATGGGACAGATGCTTACCATCGGCGGGTTAGGCGTGTTCAACATAGCACCAATATTTAAAGGTAAGTTTGAATTTTAAATCAAAACGAGTAGTGACTTGTCTTAAAAAAAAAACAGAATTCCTGGTAAAACCAATGGTCTTCATGATAAGTCTATATACAATCACTTAGAATTAGAACAAAATTTTAAAATACAACGCAAATAAATATAAAGAAAGACTCAGAAAAAAAACACAAAGAGATCAAGTATCTCATAAGATATTTTAAAATCATTTTTTTATACAACTGAGGTGGCAGTCAAGCACACGGCCCTCCTGATAGTAAATGGTTACCGAGGCCGATGGACGTGTGCAACACCAGGAGAGTCACACTCGTGCTGCCGACCCTGTAAACACAGAGTTTCTGTGCAGTCGGTGTAGAAGACAAAGCAGGAATAGCCTTTGGTCTTCCCACTGACAGCACAAAACCTCTCCAGTGAACTCTGGCTACCCTACTCACCGCCGGGAACACAACCATCATTTCGTGGGTGGTCTCTAACAATGACATTCTTTGTCGCAATAGGGATTATTATTAAACCCAAATCAAAAGAGGGTCCGTGCTTTGTTTAAGAATAAATTATGTGCTCCAATTGAATTTTTGAATTATAAATTTCAAATATCTTACGCCATTTGGTTACACTCAGTTTCATTTATGATTCTTTTTTTTTCACTCATCCCTTTAACGAGTAATATAACAATTTACTTGACTTAGATGTGTATAAAATTTCAAAGTTGGCAGGTTAAATATCGTGAAATTTACAGCAGCTAAACTTCTAAGAATAAAATTATTACAATTCCACATAACTTTTTATTACCCTCATTGTAATCATATAATTAAAATACCTTAATCTTAGCTCCTGGTACCTACTGTGCACATTTTATGTAACGTAATATTTTATAATTGAATAATTAAGAGGAATTTTAAGACTATAACACAATTTTATATAAATCAATATAAAATTGTGTTATAGTCAAAATAGGTTTATTTTTTTTTACTGTACAAATGTTCAGTTTCATACTGTATCTAGCGAAAGAGGACTGATCTTCACAACACAGGTTATCCTAGTGTGAAAACCAGTGGTCAAATATATATATTTAAGTGCCATACGTGTATACTGAGTATAATAAAAAAGAAAAAAAAAAAAACGAGGACCAGCTTTGAGAACTTGATGAAACTCCTGCCATTTATGCCATGTCTTTTCATTTTTAGGTGTGTTGTCTATAAAATGTGCTATTTTTGTCCAGGCATTGGTTATGCTGCCGCTGTGATGTCCTGTTGGATGAACGTTTACTACATTGTAATCCTTGCCTGGGCTATATTCTATTTCTTCATGTCTATGAGATCAGGTAATTATTGCCTTACTATTATTGGTATTTGAATTCTAATGTCCGCTCTACACGTTGGCGAATACGGTGGCAGACGTGTTGGTCAACATTGGCGGGGGTTTGTGCCATTCCTGATGTGTTAATATTGGGAGTTTGTGTTGGCTATTACATTCGCCACTATACTCGTATTCGCCTACATGCAGAGATACCATACAATATATTTTTTTGAATATTCGCACATAAGATTTTAGTTTATGTTCTTACGAAGATATTTGTTTTTGTGATAGAGAACTGTCATAACTTTATGTAAAATAACATTCAAAACGTCGCATTATATTATAGTTATGAAAATTACTAACACGATAAGTAATAATTATATACTCGTATTATTTACCTGTATATTCTCCGATGACTTGACATTAGTACTCAATAAACGTCCGTGGCTGTCTAGACAGACCAAGATCTGTGTTACATTAATGTATGTATGCATCCCATTAACATAGCTGTCACTAGTATATCGGGAACACGTATAAAGTAGATTGTCTATAAAATTTTCTGCTATTAAGGTTCATTTGCATAATATTTTGTTTTGTTTTCTATTACAAACTTCGCTTTATTAAAATCTTCTGGTTTACTCATTCAAAATTCATACCTGCTGAATTATCTGGGTTAAGATTAAGGCAAAAGCCAATTTCACCTGAAACGAGGCTCTGATGCAAGCTTTCCTCTTTAGTTTTGGAGGTCAAACTGCGGTCAGAAAGACCAACACACCAATCAAAAAACAATAAGCGAAATCCAAAAAATTAGGATACATCTGAGTAATCTCTATAAGGATGATTATGTTATTTTACAGATTTGCCATGGCGTAGCTGTGACAACTATTGGAACACCAACTCGTGCGTCAATCCCTATGATAGAAAGAACTTAAACTGCTTCTCCTCGAACAACATGACGACCTACTGCATGCTCAATGGCAAGAACATAAGCAAGGATCTATTGTCGGACCCTGTTAAGGAATTCTGGGAGTGAGTAATTTTTTTTTTTTTTATACATAGAACACGTCAATTTGACTTTACCTCGCCTGATGGTAAGCTGAAGGTAAAGTCTCAAGAAAGAGGGTCACCATTATATACACGTGCCATGTTAACAATGGTGGCACTCAGCTTGACGGCCTCATCAGATGCTTTTTCACGCCCCGCTTAAAGGACCCGGGACTGTAGGAAGAGGGAAACACGTGAGCTGGCAAGGAATTCCAGGTCTTAATGGTGCGACAAAGGAAAGAGTCACCGAACCGCTTGGTTCTTGAAGGAATGTTCTGCACCGTATAGGGGTGACATCTAAGTCCTGCACGTGTCGTCCTGTATAGGAAGGGGGAGGGTGGGACTAATTGGAATAGCTCTTCAGAACATTCACCATGGTAGAGACGGTAAAAAACTGCCAAAGAAGCAACATCTCTACGCATCTGCAGAGACTCGAGGGTACTCGTGACCTCAGGATTTCCGATAATGCGGATCGCACGTCGCTGCAACCTGTCGAGAGCATCTAATAAGTACTTTGCGGATCCATCCCAGAGATGTGAGCAGTACTCCACGCAGGAACGAATTTGTGTCTTGTAAAGAAGACACCGTTGCTCCGGCGTGAAAAACCGTCTCACTCTGTTCAGGACTCCGAGTTTACGCGAGGCTGCTTAGATGTAGTTTTTGTTGTTCAGTTTGCAGCGAACATCCATACCTAGGATATTGAGGTTGTCCTGCAGTGGCAGTGGCGTGCTCTGAAGAGTGGGAAGGGGAAGGAAAGAAGATACCTTTGCTGTAAACGCACATGCCTGCGTCTTCTTGGCATTGAACTCGACCAAGTTCTCAGAGCCCCATTGGGAAATGTGATTCAGGATCCGGTCAAGCTCAGTGACAAGAAGCTGCCTTTTTTCCGCGATATGCGTCTGCTTATCTGCAGGACGTCCATGATAACTCTCGTGTAGGGTGCTATCATCCGCATAGCAATGAATGCTGCCGGTCGACAGCATGTCATTGATATGCAGAAGAAAGAGAGTTGGCGATAGGACAGATCCCTGCGGTACGCCGGCATTTACCTGCAAGAACTCCGAGGCTCGTCCATCACAAAGGACGCGAATACGGCGCTCCTGCAAGAAGCCGGCAACCCAGTCGCACAGTCTAGGAGGCAGACCAAAGGCTGGTAACTTGGAAAGAAGCGACTTGTGCCAAACTCTATCGAAAGCTTTGGCGATGTCAAGGCTAATTGCCAATGACTCGCCGTGCTTGTCCATAGCCTCACCCCAAATATGGTTAACATACGCCAGAAGATCACCCGCTGACCGTTTCGGCCTGAAGCCATATTGCCGGTCATTAATTAGGGAGTGATCTTCTAGGTGACGCATGAGCTGTTTGTTAATAATGTGCTCGAACACCTTGCACAGCACTGAGGTGACGGCTATGGGTCGATAGTTGTTTGGGTCTGAGCGATCCCTCTTCTTGGGGATCGGCTGTACATTCGCCTCTTTCCAAGCCGAAGGCACTATACCAGAGCTGTAGGACAGCCGGTACAGCCGCGCAAGCATTGGAGACAACTCCGCTGCACATTTTTGCAGAACCACCGCTGGAATACCGTCCGGAAAACTGGCTTTCCGGACATCGAGTGACTGCAACACCGCTCGGATATCGCGTTGCCTGATACGAATATCAGGCATTGCATGGTCACTGACGGGCAGTGTCGGCGGCTCCATACCACAATCATCGACTCGGGAGTTGGCCGCAAAGAGATTAACCAGCAAATTTGCTTTCTCTTGCGGCTCATGGGCCAGGGATCCATCGGGATTGTGCAGCGGGGGCAGCGAAGGCTGGCAGAAGTTGGCTTGCACGGCTTTGGCCAGTCGCCAGTAGCCACGGCTGCCCGTGGGATGCTCTACTAGCTCCTGACCAAGCCGCGCTATGCGCTGGGCATCCGCTCTGACATAAGCCCTCTTGCAGGCCTTTGTGGCTCTGTTGTACGCCGCCTTGAAGTGGCCCACGTTGGGATCGCACGTAGCGCGCGCCCTGATCCAAGCGCGGTACGCAGACTGTTTATGATTAACAGCCTCCGCGCACTCGCGCCCGAACCAGGGGCGTGCCCTGCGGACACCGGCGACATCAGTGTAGGGGATATAATATTCCATGCCCAGACTGATCTCACCGGCGACAGCAGTTGCGGCCTCAGATGGGTTCTTACCTCCAAAGCAGCGTTCAACCCACGGGATGGACGCAAAATAATCACGCAGTCTATCCCAGTCCGCTGACGAGTAGTGCCAGAGACGCCGCTTCCCCTGCACGGGACGTGGGGGCGCTAAAATGGGCACCTCGGAACGGACCAGACAATGGCCGGATTCACCTAAAGCGGCGCTCACCGAAACACTGTACTGGTCCGGGCGACTCGTCAGCAGAAGGTCTAGCAGACAGGGCTCATGGTCCGACCTTTTTGGTATCCTAGTGACCTCGTGTACCAATTGGGTCAGGCCATGCGCCAGAGCAAATGCATGGGCGGCTCTTCCCGCGTGGGTTGTTTTGGCGGAGCCCAACCAGATCTCGTGGTGGGCGTTAAAATCCCCCAAAAACACCAGTTCAGCGTTCGGAAACCGCTCCTGCGCATCATCTGCCGCCTGTATTTGACATTCGACTTCCATTGAATTAAATATATATATATTTTTTTTTTTAATAAATTCCTAAGGACTCAACAATTAATTATTGTATATTGACATTCTTTTTTTTTCTATTTTTCTTTTTAATTTGTAATATTTTTAATTTGTAATATTGCAATGCCTGAATATGGCGCTAAGTCTTAAGCACTACTATATACTTGTAACACCAATGTACACTTAGTGAGCAATAAATGATTTGATTTGATTTGATTTGACTAAGGTATTCAAAGAGTCGATTTGTCTCGGCATCTCCTGTATGGGAGCGGTAGAGGCACACATAGATCTGACTCGTAGAGCCATGGTCTATGTGTACCCAAAGGGTGGAAAAGAATGGGTCCTCTAGGCAGCGCAAACGGCGACAACAAACATCCGCCCTAACAAACACGCACACCCCGGCTTTTGCGCGGAAATTCTCCTCAAGGACATAGCCGGGGTAGAGTAAGTAGGTCGTGTCATCAGGGCGGCGTATTTGTGTCTCCGTAAGAAACAGCATTGCTGATTTCGCCGTCTCCAGGTGTTGGTGGACGGCGTTGAGGTTTGTATGGAGCCCACAGATGTTCGTGGACTCCACCTCAAATAGCGAGCTCCAGGGAGAGTTTCTTGCCGCTGTGTAGACCAATCTACTGTTATTATGCGCTGCCATGAGGATGAAGAGGAGGGAAGGCGTGAAAAAGAGGCGATTGTTGTCGCAGCACAGCGTGACAAAGCGTGGGATATTGGTTTTATCTATGAATGTGAGGTATGGCGAGAGCCGACGCGCCGAACGGAAGGGCCCCCGTACCCCCCCGAGTATGGTCGCCGGGCTCCCTCGTCCGGTCACCAACCGGCACGACGAGCCATATCGGGATTATGCGCGACCTGGTGGGGCAGCCTCCCAGGGTGGTTAGTCCCGGTTGGACCCCTGTACTATGCCGCGGGCGGCCAGCGGCACCACCGTTTCTACAGGTCTCCCTGTTCGGCGCGTCGCCCCGCGCCACCCCCCACTAGACTACGCCAAGACCCACCGGTCCCACTCGTGCTGCAACCTCAATCCCCACCCCTGAACGCAATCCAACCGAGATTGGATTACTATGGAGGATTTTTCGCAAAAGTGCAGTAACACCTCGTATATATATTGGTTACAAGTAGGTTAATATATGGGTATATGCTTATACACTACATCTTCCACCACAAGGAAAAATAAAATAATTACATATATTTTATTTTGATAGACATTGTTAGATACCTTAGTTTTAGATAGTTATTTTAATAGACACTTACATCTAAATTCTTTAAGTACAATAGTTAGTAATGAGTACAATACAATCATGGTTTCAAGTTTCATAACAATTGAGTGCCAGCTGCTAGGGTACAGTTGGCTACAATTAACAGTACTATAAACTAAGGTATCTAACAATGTCTATCAAAATAAAATATATGTAATTATTTTATTTTTCCTTGTGGTGGAAGATGTAGAGTATAAGCATATACCCATATATTAACCTACTTGTAACCAAAATATATACGAGGTGTTTATCACTTAATATTAATAAATATATAGGAATCTGCGTCTGAATTTCATGTAACAAAAGAATTAAATGAGAATAACCCTTCTTTGCAGTCGGGTAAAAAGAACTTGTATAAAGCATAAGAAGAAAAAAAGTACTTGCAACCAATGCGTCAAATACTGAAGTGTTCATAAAAAATTTTGAAGTTTTGCAATTTTTTGCTTAATTAAGCTATTGCATAGCTTCTATCGATGGCCTTGAGCGCGGGGACCGAATCCAGAAATTCCGTAACGAAAAAACCTCACGCTCGTTTCTTTTCGGCAGTCTTCGACACGGTGTTCGTGTGCGTGCAACTAGCCGTATTGTACGACTCTACGAAGCTCGCACGAATCGAGACGAGCTGCTCCGAAATCGGACGAATACATAAGCAGCTATTTATGAGAAAGTATATAGGTGTATAGGTATTTATGTACAACAGTGAATAGCTGTACTTGTAAAATTTGTCGATACTCACTTCTTAATATCGTTATTTTTTTAAAATGAATAATTTTGTTTTGGTGTGTCATTACACTATTTATACCTAATTATTTATACCTAGATATTTTCGTTTTATAGAGAAGAAAAGCGTAAAGAGCTAAAAGAAAAAAAAAACTAATGCACGTCAAAGGGCATATTTTCATAATTGCATAAGTTGATACAAAATGCTATGCAATAGCTTTACCGCGGCAGTCCCCGAGTGCCACACGTCTTTTTTTTTATAATTTTACTTTCCATAAGAATTTTCTACAAAGAATTAGAAGAGATTAATGAAATAGTTACCTGTAAAAAGAACTTTCAAAATTGGTTCACAAGTAACAGGGAAATCGATATACATACCTATATGAAAAAATATATTATACTGATTCTATAAAGAACCTCTTTCTTTTATGTTTAGGTTAAAAATCATTCTTAAGTGATGGCAAAAGATAAACTACTATAGGCTTACTTGCTCATAAACTGGCTCTAATTTCACCGCAATTTGGCACATAATGACACCTTTAATCAAACTGTGGCCTTTTAATTGTTATACTTCACAAGTGAGTCAAAGATTGCTGTGTAAATTTTTATTGGTTCTTAAAAAAAATCAATACAAACAAGGTCGCGTTCAATAGATATACTTATTAATTGCTTATTTCATGCAACTTCGTATTTAAATTGGTAATTTTAACTTGTAAATCTATAATAAACAAAAGTTTCAATCAATTAATCTTAATAACTTTTGTTTTCTTTGTAAAAACTTTAAATTCCGTATTTAGTCCGCGAAAAATTAAAAAAAAGGAAACCTCTTTTCTTCTATGGCCGACCTATGCACGCGCATATCAAAACCAATTTATATCACAGCTCGTTTTCACTTCTGAAATTAAACAAGTACTAGATAAGAAGACAATGATTTATGTTTTACAACGTCCGATATATGTGATAGATGTGAAGCCCTTAACGTTACCAACGTTACGCAAATTTTACTACCCGAAAACTGTAAGGGTAAATATCTATTTTAGTATTCAATTTGATACACGTGTGTATTGATAATTGCCGTCCTCGGCTCTCTTAAGACTTGACCTGAGGGTCCTTAGGTCGCAATGACGCCTCAGCGGTAATCACCAACTTTACACACTTGTACCATAATGTGCTATTACAAGTTTTAATTTTTGTACCTCGTCACTTAATTGTCAATCTTCTGTTTCAGACGCCGTGCTCTTCAAATCTCAAGTGGTATTGAACATATCGGCAACATTCGCTGGGAACTGGCAGGGACCTTACTCCTCGTTTGGGTCTTGTGCTACTTTTGCATCTGGAAAGGAGTTAGGTGGACTGGCAAGGTTGTCTACTTCACTGCATTGTTCCCATACTTTCTGTTAACCGTTTTGCTTATTAGAGGTGAGTGAATTTCAAGAATTTCTTTCGCAAGATCAGAAGCCACGAGTTTTGTTTTTCTATAAGGATTAAATCGGACTAATCTAACCTTACTATACATAGCATACAAATGCACGCAGGTATATAGACTGAGGTATATTAAAACCTAAATTTCGCCTGTTATATTTTGATCACATGAAATAAGGGGTGTGTTAATTGGCGGTTATAAGGTATTTTTTCATAGCCTGAATTACTCTGATAAACAGCGCTATGCGTTAATGTTCTTATTCCTTATACGACTATCGATATAGATGAGATGGTACCCTGTACTCTCATTTATGGATTGACAGACAGGCTTATCAGTTTTGACATCACAAAATATTTCAGCTGTTGATTGACTGGATGCCTTTTGTTTATAGGAATCACATTGCCGGGTGCATTGGAAGGCATCAAGTTCTATGTGATGCCGAACATGTCAAAGCTTCTGGAGTCTGAAGTGTGGATCGATGCAGTCACGCAAATTTTCTTCTCCTACGGTTTGGGTCTTGGCACGCTGGTGGCACTTGGAAGTTATAACAAGTTTACTAACAATGTATACAAGTGAGTTTACTTGTATAAGTGTATCCATGACCGTACTAAATTCCCTGTTGACTTATATTTTATAATCTGTATCAAAACAAATGCAATACCTCTGATACCCAAATCAAAATTGTTGCTGAAGTTTATCTTTGTGCCAATAATAATTACAAGCATTATTGCTCTTAAATGGTCAGTAGTAATGGGCTCGCTTGTTTATGACCAATTTAGTACATGACATAGCTGTACTTTTTACTTTATCACATATGCTATGGTTGCCTGTTATTTTGTCTTTCAGGGACGCGTTAATTGTATGTACTGTGAATTCGAGTACTTCTATGTTTGCTGGATTCGTGATCTTCTCAGTGGTAGGATTCATGGCGCATGAGCAACAAAGACCGGTGGCTGAAGTAGCTGCCTCAGGTACTGTGATATTTTGATCATTATGTTTTAAAAATTGGTAACCTACCAACACGGTTAAAGAACGAGCATTAAATTAATATTAATTATTTTTCTCACTGTAAGGGTTCCGGCATTATTACGAACCACATGAAACTTATTTTTAATCGATATTGCATTATATGAGAATAGTACTTTTTCAGTCAACGAAGGCAAAGTTACTACCAAACAATATTTTGATTTTTCAGGTCCCGGTTTAGCGTTCTTAGCATATCCTTCAGCAGTGCTGCAACTACCAGGTGCTTCGCTCTGGTCTTGCCTCTTCTTCTTTATGTTGCTGCTAATTGGTCTCGACAGTCAGTTCTGTACTATGGAAGGCTTTATCACTGCGGTTATCGACGAATGGCCCAAGCTTCTAAGGCGAAGAAAGGAAATATTCATCGCTATTACTTGCATCATCTCCTACTTGGTTGGACTTTCGTGCATTTCGGAGGTAAGATCCCTTGATTATTACCTTTGCATATTTTCCATTTTTGAGCCTTAAAATTTATAAACCACATTTTACATAATCTTTATCTATTTAAAAGATCATCGAAAAATAAATTGTCATATTATTCGAATAGAAGCACTTTCTAGAATTCTCATGTTGATGTAGAAATCATAATAACGTCAAAATAATACCTACAGCAAGTTATATTGGAGTACCTACTTTTTGATGTGTTCATTCCATCCATCATCCAATGATGGAAGTACTTTAAATAAGCTGATTGGT